>CM038042.1:189396773-189716773 GCA_021397845.1 Areca catechu
GGGGAAGAGATTTTCGCCACCAAAGGGAATCAAAGAAAGAGTACTTACCTCCTCTACCACGGCAGAGCTTTCCTTGTTTTGCTGCGTATCCGAGGATCCCCAAACAGACTGGGGCGGGGCTGTGGTGGCATAGTAGTCATCATCGTCATCGACATCAGCCCAAGATTTAACTGTCAGCGGAGCCGGCGCCCAAAACACCTGCGGCTCGGGCTCCTTAGCCTGGTTCTTGGACGAACCCTTGTTCTTACCCTTGTCCGACTTCTTCTTCTTCTTGAGGGTCTCGAGCGCGGCGAAAACGTTGTTGCTGCCAATCTTCAAGGGGCCATCGTCCCTTCTGCTTCCCCCTCCGACCATTTCTACCACGATCCCAGGTAAGCCACAGCTAACAGATCCAGGCTAGGGTTTCAAACCAACAACCTCCCTCGATCCGTGAAAAGACCGAAGCTTTCGCGGATTAGGCTCTCGGAATCGAAACAAAAACTTATTCGTTTCAAAAGAATCCGTGAATCAAGATCAACGCTCTAACGATCGAACAGAGATTGACGTTTCGATTCCTGGCAACTTTCAAACTTTGGAAAAGAGGGACAAAATCACCTCCAAACGAAAATATCTACAAAGATTAGGGAAACACGAGCAAAACCGTGGCTGCCGGAGAGATTTCGAGGAACAAGATATGAAAAGAAAACCCTACGGTTTGAAAAAAAGAATGGAAGGAGAAAACTAAGAAATCGATCACAGAAAACCGGGAGGAAACGATCAACAGGAGGAAATGAGATTAGGGGTTTCTGGATCGCAAAAGGCCAGCCCTACAAGATCGATTTAGGGTTTTGACAGATAAGGGAGCTCTCGGCGGAGAAGAGAGAGAGGAGGCCGTAAGAGCCAGAGAGAAAGAGAGAGAGAGAGAGAGAGAGAGAGAGAGACAGCGAGGGAGGGAGGGAGGGAGGAAAGGGGGAGGGGGAGAAGAAGAGATGGATTAGGGTATCGGATAACGTCGCTGAAGGACACTAGTGCGTCGATTTCATTTCTTTATGTTAACGACAAGAGCCCCACGCGGCCACGCCCTCGCCGTGAGGGAGCTTCTTACCTTGTCCACGCGGTTGGAGGACAAGTAACCTACGCCACCTGGTGCGATTGGCCCAGACGGAAAAGCCTATTCCCTCCGCGCCGGCTTAGACTGCTCTGGGATACGTTATCGTAAAGTGTAACCGAGGAATAGTACAGGAATCCGGATATAGGGGGAAGGTCAGAGCCGTTGGATTTGCATCAGACGAGAAATAGGTTGATGGGAACGGGGTTTATGGTAAAATAGTCCGATGGAGCACGGAATCGGGGTGACAGGTCGGTGGCGGTATCTTTGCGATCCCAGGAATGGAGTTTACTCTCAACAGCGAGCGGCAGGTAAAAGAACCAAGGAAGGTACTGTAACGTGACGTCTATTTATGACTCGTGAAAATCGTGACGCAAAAGATCGTGCCAGGAAAAAAGTAGTTCGAAAGGGGATAATATTTCTTTATAGGCCTGGGAAAAATTAGGCATGGCTAAAAGAGATGGGTGGTACAGTTATTTTGCAACCATGGATTAGCCGTATAACTTCGGCATGTTTTTTACGCGCAAACCAAGGTTCTGCTCCATTTTTTAATAAAACCATTTTTTGGACATCATTTTATTTCCTTTTCTTTGCTCATCATTCTTTGCTTATCAAAATAATAATAATAAATATGAAAAGTTTTACCGATCCACTGCTAAGGAATAAGCTGATTTTTCTTGTACATGAAGTCTCCATCTTATAGTCTTCAAGTATCTATCTAACAAATTTATATTAATTCATAATATAATCATAAAAGAGTTTATCCTTGCAACTTTTTTAGTTTTTTCTATTCTACAAATGAAGACAGCCAAGTTATGGCATAGCATAGCCTCATGGGAGATGTCGGAAGCCACTTTCTACCGATTCGCATAAACTAATCTTGGGTTTTTTGAATAACTAATATATCCTGAAACTGAAACCGAATTAAATATTAATGTATCTATATTCAAATTTATTTTATTTAATAAATATAAAAATATAAATTAAATATAAATATTTATTTTTATATTTATTTTAAATGAATACAGATATAAATCGATTACTAAAAATATAAATATAAATATAAATATATATCAGATAATTGAATTTTATGATTATAAAATCAAAAATAATATTAAATAAAAGATAAATCAAATTAATAAGATATTAATATACTTATTTTTAAAAAAAAAATAATGAATATTATAAATAGAATCAAATATTAGAATAAGGATCGGATGGTTATATATATGTTGTATCCAAACAAAATACAGCAAGCTGGAATTAAAGGAAAAGCGAATCAAGTTCATTTGATCTAGCTTCCTCCCATCTTCTTCTTGGATTATTTAGTGTTGAAGGAATTTTCCAGCTTGTTGATGGCGTCTGAACTGGAACAGATAAGATCTGAAGGAAGGCCAAGCAAAGAAGTGTGTGAAAAAGAATGAATAGCAAAAGCCTCTTCATTATCGCACCCATGGATATTTATAGGCTAGGGAATTAACCGCTTACAGCTAGCATCCGGCCGTTAAACGGTTAATCCAGGAGGTGAGCACGTACAACCAAAGTTGTCCATAGTCAATCAGTCCTTCTTCATAGTTGATCGAATCCTCCATAATTGATCGGCTCTTCCATAATTGATCGGCTCCTGAACTACATAAATATTAATAAATTCTATCTTTCATAAAAATTAGTTAATTACCTGGAAGTAAGTCAGTCTTATGCTTGTTGGACATTAATCAGCTTTGAACCTCTCGGAAGAGGCATTGATCATATTCGTGTCTTTTAGGCATTGATCGGTCTTATACCTTTCGGAAGAGATATTGATCATATTCGTGCCTTTCGAGCATTGATCGATCTTATACCTTTCGAAAGATGTATTGATCATATTCGTGCCTTTCGGGCATTGATCAGTCAATTTCAATTTCAGGCCTTCAATAGATCAGTATAAACAGACCAATTTTGTCGTATTCCAACACTAGTCCTCCCAGTTTCTGAGTTCATTAATTAAAAATCAGAAATTGTCAGAAGCCTCCATTTTGGGGTAGCATGCCTGGGTGACGTGTTGAGTTATAATTGGAGAGGCGGTTATAAAAACGAACAGCCGTATCTTCCTTTCATCATTATAATCTTTTCCAAAATCCGAGAAAATCAAAATATCTTCGTAAAGAATAAGGGCATCCATCCTGTCAACTGATCTTTCACCGCCAAAAAAAAAAATTGTTTTCGATCCTTCGGGAACCCGAATTTTCATTAAATATATGAGGACAGGTGGCTAGATCTGGTTCAACCCGTTATTCAAGAAGCAATCTCAGACCATTGGAGAGTACTATATAAACACCGCCTTTCTCAAAAAAATAGGTTCCTGCCATTTCTACCTCTTCATTTTAGGAGCAAAAGAAAATTTCACAGGTCGGCCTCTTGCTCTTCTCCTTTTTCAAGTTAGTCTTTCTTTATTTTCTTTATCATGGCTAGGATTTTAGAAGTCAATCGTATAGAAAATCCCGAAAACCCTGAAGAATCCAGTTCCCAACAGTAGAGAAAACAAGCCGAACAAATGAAAATAGGGAAGATTAGGTCTTCTCTAATTGAACATAGAATCTTAACATTGAAATATCATTACAATATATCTGATGAATATGCTGTAATCTTTCCTAGCCCCGAAGAACAAATAGATCAGCCTCCACCTGGTAGTCTGACCATTTATGAGGAAATCTAAGAGCCGATCTTAGATTTTCGATCCACCCTTTCTTTCTTACAATCTTCAGATTGTACCGGGTATTACCATCTCAGCTGACTCCCAATAGTATTCGAATCATTTGCGCGTTCTTGATTCTTTGCAAGGACGCAGATATAATCCCAAGAACTTCTCTCTTTACTTCTTTATTCATATTGAAACGTGATTTTCATGGCCATAGATAGTAAGTAATTAATCCACGACATGGTCGAAAATTCATTTCGGGGCTTTCTTCGGCCATTCATGGTTGGAAGCCCTGTTTCTTTTATATCATCTCCAAAATCTCTTGAGACTTTACTGTTAGCCATAGGGAATCCCGACTGACTCCCAATGATGACAAAAAAGTTCTAGCTTCTGATCAAGAGGATTATAAGAGGCTTACGGAGATGAAGGTACCTCCGATTAAAGAGCTTCTTGATGAAAGAGGGCTTTTTTCAGCAAAAAAACAGTCCCAAGCCTTCTTTAGGTATTTTCATCGCTGATATTGCTTCACCATTCTTCTTTTTTTTTTTTATCAACTTGTCTTAATCCCTGACTTTTTGCTTATTGCAGATACATCAGTTATGGTAGACGTTCGAAAGCTTCGAAAGCTTTCGAAGAAAAGAAAGGCAGAAGCCACTTCCTCCATTCAAGAAGAGAGGAGGATCAAAAAAATGAAGAAGAAAAATCCGATTAATCCAATGACGTCATCAATTGCAGCGGGGCTTGATTCTCCGATTTTGATAGCCAGTGTGTCGGGGGACGATGAAGTCCCCCTATCAACATCTCTTCAACCTCCAATATAGAAACAACCGACAAATATTCTAAGAGACGACCCACTATCTTGCCCTACTGACCAACTGGATGAGGGCAAAGCTCCGATGAAGGAAGAAGAAGAAAGAATCTTAGCCGCAAATATTTTAGCTGATTTCTCCGTATATGCCGATGACTTGGGTTTGAATGACCCAATGTTGGCTCGTCGGCTTCTGAAATCCATAATAATTCCGAGAGACTGGGAAATAACTAAGTCCCAGCAAATTGATCACACGATTTTGCTGCTTCACCCAACATTGTTAAAGGTATGAACTACACTTATATTTTAAGTAGAAATTCGATCATCCTTTTCATTTTTGTTAAATCTGACTGATCACAAAATATGAAACAATAGCTCATCCATGGAATCAGCATCACGGATAAAAGTTTAAAAAACTTTGATCAATTTCGCAAAGCCATGAGCAACGAAGTAAATGTGGCAAAGGCAGAGAAAGAAGTCGCGGAAGAACTAAAAAATTCCATGAAGAAAAAATTGGAAGAAGTGACGATCAAAACTTCGGCCTTAGAGGTAGAACTAAAAGAGGCAAGATCGAAAATAAATGACATGGAGTCAAAATTAAAGAAGAAAAATAAAAAGATCTGATCAATGTCCCTTAAATTGGAGGGAGCTGAAGAAAAGATTGCAACAGCCGAGAAGGTCTTAGCGGCTGAAGAAAGTGTTTCAACGGCTACCAAAAGAATCAAACAAGCGTTGAAGAGGCTGTCAATGGAGCAGTCAAAAAATATGTTCAATCGAAAGCTTTCGATGACAAACTCGATGAGACAGGAGTTGAAAGTTACAACCATGGCCTCACCGACTGCTTGAAAAAAGTAAAAAGTTTATCCAAACCTCGATACTTCGAAGATAGAAGAAGACAATGATGAAGAAAATTTGGATGAAGAAAATCAAACTAGAGAACCAGTTACTGACCAAACAGAAAGACCATTCGAAGATCAAACCGAGAAACTAGTCGGAGATCAAATCGAAGGACCGGTACTAGCTTTTCAAATCCCGAAAGCAATTTTACCAGTTCCTTCTGTAAGCCAAAGTGAAATAGAGGAAAGTTCTGTTGGAGTAAATGTAACAGACTGATGATGTAAAAATTTACCTTGCTTTTTAATGAAAAATCTTTCTTTTCAATGTTTATCAGATTATGAAAATTTCTTCTTTCATGAATGAAAAATTTTCTAAAGTATAAGACAATCAGATTAAATGAGCAAATCTTCAAGGAAACCCGATCTAATCATGAAATCTTCCGACCGAATTATAAACATTAACTATTATTCAGAATAAAATTTAAAGGAACCAATTTCAAATAAGCTTACCGAACAATAATTTCTAACAGAACAATCCGATCGAATGACACGGTTTCTAACTTTTCCTAAGAAAATAGTTAGCACTTCTCAAATATTTACAGAAATAATTTCTAAGTTGTCAAACTTTTAACTTATTTATGATAAATATTCTATCATTTCTTCATTATTCTAAAAAAAAAAAAATTTCAAACGAGGTAAGTGATCATACCAACTTCGCTAGATATTATCTTTCTATCAAAAGTGCAGTCATTTGGAGGGCCGTATAATCGCATTTGTCAGAACTTAAAAGGTCATATAAAATTTGAAATTCAAATCACACGTCTTTATATATACTTTATAACTGACTTTCTGAGAATTAGAAACGGTGCACGAATTCCCACCAAATCAAAATCCGAAATGTGTCGAAATCTCCCGATATCTCAAAACTTGGGCCATGAATCATGACCACTGGCATCCTCTATATAAAGGGGTCTCAGGCCCAGGGCTTTGAACCAATTTTGTCTCAAGTATTTTTCTTTTAAAAAAAAAAAATTATTCCAAGGCATAGTCTCAGAAAAAAGATCTTCATCATATTCAAAAATGAAGCCAGATAATAAGGAACTTCATTAGGTGCCAAAGAGAAAAGCCTGACCAGTATGGTTCAGAGAAGAAAGGTCGTGTGTAAGAAGAAGGCATTTGTCAAGAAACATCTCCGACAAATCATCAATTCTCGAATATATTACTTCTTCATTCGAGGAAGAAGAACAGAAACTTTCTATCCCTGTTCCAGAGGAAACAGATCAAGATCCACCTGCCAAGCACACTCCAACGAAGAAAGGAAAAGCTCCCATGGGGGAATCAGCTGACCCAACTGATGATAAATCCGTTCAAGTACTAGTTGCCGATACAAGTATCAATAATCCGAAATTGGTAAAAACCATACTACAATCCACTATTCTTCGGAAGGATTGGGAGGTGACGATCAAACAAGGAGTGAAGAAAACTTTATCTTCTATCTATCCAAAAATCATGAAGGTAAGTGATACTCCTTTCTTTCCTTTATGACAAACTACTCGTATTCTAACGATATTCAAAACCTTTTATGCAGTTTGTCAGTGACATATCCATGATTAAAAAAAGTTGGGATCAGGCAAGTAACCTTCAAGAAGATCTTCAGAAGCAACTAGCGGTAGCTAAGGAAGAAAAAGACAAGGCTGTCACCGATCGGAAAGTCTTTAGAACAGAAGTTCTTTTTCTGATTGCGAAGGTTATGTTTCTGCAGAAGCAATTAAAACAAACTGAAATACATGCTCATCAGCTTGTAGAAGATGGAGCCAGAAGAAGAAAAATACTTCAGCAAGCTGATGAAGCCATAGAGGAGAAGACTCGAGCATACGAAGAAGTACTGAATCAAAATCTTTTGATGAAGAAGAGAATATCACTTCTTGAAGAAAAATTCAAGTAAACTGAATAAGAAAACACTTTGCTGATCCAACAGAAGTCTCTTATAATTGAAGAATTCATGAAATCTGACGGCTTTTCCAGAGGAGTAGAAAAAGTGGGAGCCAAAGGCTACGATCTTAGCTTTAAGGATTGTATTAATAAGGTCAAAAAGTTATATCCCGACCTTGATTTTTCTTCTATCTCCATAGATCCCACCATAAAGAAAGAAGAAGGACGACCAAGTAACGATCTGACAAAGTTACCTATCTAGGAAACATTTGATCAAGAGAACACTTCAGTTGATCAAATCATTCAGAAAGAAGCCGAATAGTATATGTAATAGATAACTGGCGATAATTTTACTACCGTTTATTTTCTTCTTTTCTCTTTCTGTAACAGAATATTAATGAAATCTTCTGTTTCCTTTTAATTGATCAGCAAATCATTGAGTACAAATGAGTTAATTTATCATATCAATCCGACTTGTCGGGCTGTAATTTTATTAATACGACCTTTCGATCAGTTATTCTGATCATTAAATACTGATGAGTTAATGGGTCAGGCTAACTCGATTTGTCGAATTGTGATCAGCTTATCAGGCCAATCTTTGGATCAGTTATTTTGATCATTAAACACTGATTGAGTTAATGGATTAAACTAACTCGATTTGTTGGATTATGGTCAGCTTATCAGGCCAACCTTTAGATCAGTTATTCTGATCATTAAACACTGATTGAGTTAGTGGATTAAACTAACTCGATTTGTAGGATTATGGTCAGCTTATCAGGCCAACTTTTAGATAAGTTATTCTGATCATTAAACACAGATTTAGTTAGTGGATTAAACTAACTCGATTTGTAGGATTATGGTCAGCTTATCAGGCCAACCTTTAGATCAGTTATTCTGATAATTAAACACCGATTGAGTTAGTTGATTAAACTAACTCGATTTGTCGGATTATGGTCAGCTTATCAGGCCAACCTTTAGATCAGTTATTCTGATCATTAAACATCGATTGACGTAATTTCTACCGATCAATTCCCTTGGCCTCTGACCTTGCCATTGAATAGATCGGACTCCAGAGAATCGGGATTCATCTTCCTTGGCTCTCTTCTTACCTGGCACCGATTTTTTCTCCACTTGTCGCCGACTCAAGGCCTGTTCTTTGGCCTGGGCGTACTTTTGAGCACGGGCTAATAATTCGGAATAATTGGTCGGAAATTTTTTATCCAAGAAAATTGTAAATCTGGAGGCTCGCAAGCCTTTTTTCATAGCAGACATCGCCACATATTCATTGAGATCTGGTATCTCCAACGTGGCAGAGTTAAACCTCTTGATGTAATGCCTTATAGATTTTCCTTCTGACTGTTGAATAAAGAACAAGCTATCGGAATTTCTGGACATTTTTCTGCTTGTCCTGAAGTGAGAGACGAACAACTTCTCTAGCTGACTGAATGAATGAATGGTGTCCGGCTACAAACTTGAGTACCATATTCTCGCTGACTTCTTCAAGGTCGCAGGAAAGGCAAGACAATGCAATGCATATGACGCCCCTTGGATCAGCATATGGGCTTCAAAGCTATCCAAATGGTCCAAAGGATCAGACGACCCATCATACAGCTCGATCGATGGCACTTTGAAGTAATGCGGGATTTTTTCATCCATAACCTTCTTGGAAAAAGAAGGCAAGGTACTACAGCTCGGTGTGGCATCCTCTGCTTTCCTCTGTTCCAGAACTTTAGCAACCTGCAACTCCAGCTTCTTAAACTTTCTATCAAAATCATTTCCTCTCGTGAAGTGTTGAACTTGGATACTGTTAGGGGTCGATTCTCCAGATGAAGTTGAACAGGATCATGGATGTTTCCCCTTGTTTCGCCTCTTGGAGTGATGATGGGATCGGTGATGACGCCTTAAAGGGGATTGTTGACCTAAAGCACATTGGTAAGGTGAGTACCTTCTTGGGCTAAGATGTTTACTTACCTGGGGGGAAGGTTGCCGACTAGTTCTTGATACAGCTAGCCACATTGACTCCCTCATAGCAATTTCTTGAAGGTTCTGCATCACCGTGGTGAGCACTTCTACCTTGTCAAATAGGGCGTTCAACTTTTCTTGATCAAAGTGCCCCATGGAAAGAACTTCCACCCTCTCCTTCGGAACAGAATTATTATTTTTTTCATCAAGAATAGGATCGTTTTCTTTTCCATCAAGAACGGGATCATCCCCTTGGTTATCAAGAACAAGATCGGTCTCTTTTGAAGAATAAGGAACACCTTTTGCTGGTAGATTCTTTTTCCTACCTTTCACCATGCTTCCTTCCAGATTTTTCGAGACTCTTTTACAAAGTATTCCCTACCTGGTGCGCCAATCTGTTGTGTCCAAACAAAATACAGCAAGCTGGAATTAAAGGAAAAGCGAATCAAGTTGATTTGATCTAGTTTCCTCCCATCTTCTTCTTGAATTATTTGGTGTTGAAGGAATTCTCCAGCTTGTTGATGGTGTCTAAACTGGAATAGATGCAATCTGAAGGAAGGCCAGGCAAAGAAGTACGTGGAAAAGAATGAATAGTAGAAGCCCCTTCATCATCGCACCCGTGGATATTTATAGGCTAGAGAATTAACCGCTTATAACTAGCATCAGGCTGTTAAACGGTTAATCCAGGAGGTGAGCACGTGCAACCAAAGTTGTCCATAGTCAATCAGTCCTTCTTCATAGTTGATCGAATCCTCCACAATTGATCGGCTCTTCCATAGTTGATCGGCTCTTCCATAATTGATCAGCTCTTCCATAATTGATCGGCTCCTGAACTACATAAATATTAATAAATTCTATCATTCATAAAAATTTATCAATTACTTGGAAGTAAGTCAGTCTTATGCTTGTTGGACGTTGATCAGCTTTGAACCTCTCGAAAGAGGCATTGATCATATTCGTGTCTTTTAGGCATTGATCGATCTTATATTTTTGGAAGAGGTATTGATCATATTCGTACCTTTCGAGCATTGATCGGTCTTATACCTTTCGGAAGAGGTATTGATCATATTCGTGCCCTTTGGACATTGATCAGTCAATTTCAGTTTCAAGCCTTCAATAGATCAGTATAAACAGACCAATTTTATCGTATTCCAATAATATCCATATCTATATCTATTTTTTTTTATGGATATTGATATAAATACGAATATTAGTTAAATACTCATATTTTTATTTATACCTAGATAGGCTAAAATAAGAAATCGGAACTGATCAAATGTTATCTATACTATCCTCATTGTTACGAGTCGAGGTCACCTCTTTTAAATTGATGATTTTTTTTTTTTAAGTCAAATGAATAAATTTAGTGAACTGTTAAATTTATCATGTAACGACAAAAGACATAATTATTACATGCTCGGGATCATATTATAACAACACAGGGATTGGGAGACTGGGCGGCCAGCTCCATGATACGCGAGAAACACGGTGTGCACAAGCAACAAGCCGCGCATGCGCAAACCGACTTGCCAATTCCCACGCCTAGCAATGTCCTTGCACACCGGCAAGTGTTGCAGTTGCAATGCTCACAAACACGAGCGCAATTTGGCCCCGTCTCACCACCTCCTAAGGTGGCGGTGGTGTACCTAATAGTTCTCACATTGTCGCCTCTTTGACCGGTGAACTAAGCCACAGCTTCCCTTTCCTTCGAAGGCATGGTATCAGACGCATGTGCTGCCTTATCTTCATATTTTGGGCAGCTAAGACCACAATTTTTCTTAGCAAATGACTGCTTCCTTGTTGGTGAAACTCAAAAATTAATATCTGGTTTGGTAATTGAAAAGGAAAAGATCAAATTTATTGCATCTATTATGGTTTAACCATCAGGCTGTCATGTGTTTGCGAAGATGAACTGGACTGGGCATACGTGCAGAAGTTTACCTCAAATTTATAGCTATTTGAATATGGACTCCAGGATAACTGTATGCGTAATTGAAATCTGGACTATATTATCAGGTTTTGTGGCTTTTGTTGGGACGGTGATGATAAGATTGTCTAATAATTAATTTATTTATATAAATTTTGAACAGAATACATGTTGGACATATCTGTCTTTCTGCATAACTGAATCTCTAGCTGAATGTGAGTATTTGGAGTTAAAAACTTACGTCAAATTGGACTTGCTTTGATTGGTGCATCCTCAATGGAAAGTAATTAAAATAGTTAAATATATTGTCTTTTCATGTCTCCCTTGCAACTTTTTTAACTTTAGCCTTTTGAATAATGGTTGCACCATCTCCAATATTCTCTCGTACTCCACCTTGATCAAGGAATACAGCACATTCAAAATAGGCCGACTAATAATAACATCAAATAACACTTCTGGTGCGCAAGGAGAAAATAATGGACTTTTTCAAAAAGGAATCGATATAGAAATTTTTAGAGAGAGAGAGAGAGAGAGAGAGAAAGAAAGGAATAAATATAAGGCATAACATGCCAAGGAGAAAGGCAAAAAACACCCTTTCATGGATTGACCTTCCACAAAATTGTTATGCACAACTTCGTTTTCAAAAGCAGCGCAACTGCGACCAAGTCAGGTGCTTATCGCATTTGTTTTCATCTAACATCATAATTTAAACTTGCAAAGTGTGGGCTGAGCACAAAGTATTTGGATGCTCCGTTGCTATGATTTCAATCTCCCACCGTGTGCCAGCTGCCTTCACAAATAAATCGCCCCGATGTTTTGCGGCACCAAACGCTGCCGAGGCCCAGACGAAAGTTTCACAATGGGTAAACAAGAACAGCTTTAATCAACCGCGAGTGACAGAAGCTGACTTTTTTTTTGCGATGATGTAAACTGAAGAGAAATCCAATTTAGTTTCGTGACCAACTACACTATCAAAAATATAATTCGGTTCCTAAACTTTCACTCGCCCTGAAAAGCCATGATGCTACTCAAAATAAACTCGAATCCAGAATGATACAAAATACATGATAACAAGGCAGATATATTGAGAATAATAAATTTCAGGCTTTCTTATTAAAAAAGCATAAATATTTGCCCATCATACAAGAAAGATCGCAGCATTCTAATCATGCAACCCTCCAAACCATGTTGGAGGGCGAAGCACATATATCACAAAATAAACAGAGATGAACATAGTCATCCTCGGAGTCCCGAAAAACATAAGCACTTTCTGCCCAAAAGAGCAGGGCCATGCATCAACTACCTCATCAGAAGAAACAGGACAAGCTCAATGAAAGCAAAGCCATGGTAAAAACCGCATAGCTGCTAATCACTTGATGGAAAAGATGTGGCAATAACTTGTGAGCAGG
The DNA here is from genome assembly GCA_021397845.1 of Areca catechu. NCBI lineage: Eukaryota > Viridiplantae > Streptophyta > Magnoliopsida > Arecales > Arecaceae > Areca > Areca catechu. Next base: position 189,409,412 of record CM038042.1, read on the forward strand.
AAAAAAAAATATACACCATGCATAACCAATTATCGAACAAAAAGATGGTGCTCTTAATGCCTTGATAAGAATTATGCAACAAAAAATAGGAAAATCATAAGAAAAACCATCAGCACAAAGAATATCTTGATCATCAGCCACCTATTGGATGATATGCTGTTAAGGTACTTTAGCAGTGCCCCTTGTGCTCCTTCGACATTAGCCAAGGTGTCATCCATGTTCTCATCAATCCTGTCATAGTTTTAACATCAGTTGGTCAGAAGTGCCACACTAGAATCATAGAATCATAACAATCAGTCCATCAAGGTCAGCTTTATATATCCTGCACACTCACTGGCTATACCAACGTGCATGCCCCCCACCTTCTTCCCTTAACCAATAAAAGGAAAACGAAACCATAACAACCAGTCCATTAGGGTCAGTTCTATGTATCCAAAGTCATCATTGTCAATCACAAAACAAAAAAAGGAGGAATAAGAAAAACTGATAGATTTGTTGTAAAATTGAACTGTATTAGACACTTTCCAGCTACCATCACTACAAACTTTGTCTTCTGATTTGTTAATTCCTTTTATGCTGAGAACTTTTTGCAAAATAAATCTAGGAGCCCTTCTTTGCTTGGGTTGTGCATGCATGCATGTGCATCCTCTGGTGGGGTCTGTGTGTCTAAATATGTGATGTGAAAGCAACGTACCAAGAAAAAAGGGAACTACCAACAAAGAAGCAAAGCAATCCAGTGAACTCAGTTGCAAAAAAAACAATCCAATGAACACAAGCAAATGGTAGTATATGTGGAGATAAAATGCACATAACCTAGCATTTGTTTAATTACAGGGACACAATGCAGATCTTCCTACACTTTTTGACACAAAGCAACCTAAAGGGCACAAAAAATTTTCATCTTTCTACATTCAATCATGACTTCATAAAAGGGAAGAGTCAAGTATAAGAAAGTTAGAATGAACCTATACAAGAAATGACCTAAACATTCAAGAATTATAGGTTTTAAATGCTAGGGCAAGATGATCCAAACTGAATCAAATTAAGGTCTCAATCATGAAACAATAATAAACAAACTAGGTAGCTCAAAATGAAAAATAAAAAGAGCAGCACCTGATGGCAAGCTCTCCCTGCTGTGACACCATGGTAGCTAGTTGTGTGAATATGTTGCTCAGCTCATGAATTGTTGATTCAACATTTTGAAGAGCCTCTGCTCTGCTCTGCATGTAACTATCCTGTACTGGAACCATTTGCTGCTGCTGCTGCTGCTGCAACAATGGCTGAGTTGATGAGGATGAGTCCCCATTCATCTTCTTTCTAGCAATCCAGGAAAAATAAAACACCAGGAGCATATCAATTAGCAGCAGACATCGGACAGAAGGTACTTTAGACTGAAGTCAGGAATTGTCAAAATTAATGAACACTTCCATAAATAAAAGTGCCCTGACACAGCCAGATCTATCGTTTTTATTGAAGGCCTCAAATTTAATTCCATCTATAATTGGCAGCTTTCTGGATTGAAATATGAGCTTACAATAGTTTGAGAATGGCTATACAAAAGAAAGAATAAAGAAAAGAAGAGAGTAATCCTTTTTTCAGGAAAACAACACTTACAAATAGCATTTCACAAGACTTAGCAAGATTCCAGATGATTAGAAGCGACATATTATCACCCCTCATCTTGCAAGATGCATGCATAGAGAGAAATGTAACTTCTTTTTCTATATAAAAATAATAAAAGTTTCCCATCGCTTAAATAATTTAACAAATTATAACACGAGTAATGGTTACCACCAACATGACCCTCATATAACACGTTATTACCTGGGAAATAGCGGAGAAGATGTTGAGCTATTTGCCCATGGTGCTGGGGGTGCAGATGAATCAGGTGCTCCCCTGGAAACCAGAGGGCGTTGTCGGATGAAAGGATTGGTTGAATCCTTTGAAGCTGATGAAGAAAACAACTGCCTTCTATTCTCATGAACCTTCAAATTCTATATATATGAAAATGCAAGAGTCAGATTTCAAGCTCCTAGAGAATACAAACAATTAGAAAAAAACAAACCAAAAGCAATAAAGAAGGTTAAGCCAAGCATGAAGGAGGTAAAAATTTTTAATTTACCTCTGTTCGCATGGTCAGTACTTCTTTGAACTCCTTTGTTGCACTCATCAAGCGATTCTTCAAATTATCAACCACCGTGGTTGAATGATTGGTCGTGTCACTGGAAATATTACCACTTTCATTCTGTGAATTGCAGAGGAGTTGCAGGTCTATAACTGCAGAATTTAAAGCACTAATATCCTGTTTGATAACTGCTGTCAGTTCTTGTATCTCTGCAGTGGGGTCATCAAAAACTGATGTTCGCTTTGCCACTGAAAAAACAAGAAGATTTGAGCAACAGTTGACCATCTCCAATTGTAAAGAAAAATGGCTGCACAACAAATATCTGAAGGACTTAGTTCCAGGACAGATTTCAAAACAGAAAGATTGTGTAGAGGATGGTTAATTATAATGATATACATGATATTGATGCACTTTGATGTTGTGCATTGACTAGCAGAACTAAACAATAGCTAAGGCAAAAACTTTCCTAGCCTCTAAACCCCTAAAAATCACAAACATATACATGCTCACCAACAGGAAAATATAATAGCTTTTACTCTGCCATTATCCAATGACAGCATTCACTAGTAGAATTAAACAAACGCAAAGCCAAAAGCTTCCCTACCCTTAAACCCCTTAAAATCACAAACAAATATATACATGCCCACCAGCAGGAAAATCTAATGACCATCACACAATTCCTGATCCAATAAATCCTCCAGTATACAAGACCAATTGCCTTTCACTCTGTCATTATCAAAGCAGAACCATCCATATTATTGTAGGCCAATTATAAGTTCATCTCATACAGAATTATGCATGTTATATTGTGCATCAACAACAAATAGGAGGTCATCAAGACATTACAAATGATAAAGTAAATCAATTAGAGAAGATAATAGCTTTGATTTCAGGTTATAACACATCAATCAGATCTTTCACGAAAATCTTAGCATTTCTATCTAAAGACTAATTAAGTGCAAAATTTTCTTTGTAATGATCACTCGGGACTCGTTTGGTTCATGGGAAGCAAAAGGAGGGAAAGATACATCATGGAAAGTGGAGAGAAAGCTTATTGTTTGATTGGAGTTTTACGAGAGAGAATAGAAAAAAATTTTAAGCTTATTTGTTTGATTGGAGTTTTACTAGCAGAGAGAATGGAAAAAAAAATCTTTCCATGGAAAGACACATTCCATATTTCACAAAAAGTGGAAACCCATAAGAGAGGTGGGTTTTGGAAGTGGTGACCCTTTTTCTTTCCAAATATATCCTTGCAAGATCAATGGCTAAAATTTTGTAAAATATCAATGAGTGGTTAAGATGAAATACTAAATAATGATATTATCCTAATATATTAATATAATATACTATATGTTGCCGCCAAGACCGTCGTGGCCCGTAGCTGCTGCCGGCACTGGAGTGCGCTTCCTTCGCTGCCTACTGGTCTTCTGCTCCTGGACCTGCGAAACAGGGATTAGTGACCCGAGCCGAGGTTTTCGGCGGGGGCACTCCAACGGTCAAGTCAGTGACGATTCAGGAGAATAGATCCTCCTGGTCGGGCCCCTCTTGATGGACTCCGCACTAGGAGTGAAAGATGTGTGGAGACGAAAACGTAACAGGGGAGACTAATAGCGAGGACAGAGGGGTTCCCTGTTATTCCGCTTCTCCTTGTTTCCCTCGTTTTCGCTCAGCTGTGATTTTGGTGGTGGCGCTTTGCCCTCTTGGTCGAGCTTGCGCTTGTATTGGTGGTGGATTGTTGTTGTTACCTCCCCTTTTTAGGGATGTCGACTGTTCTTTGTAGTTGAAAATTGGTCGTTTGGAGCTTGCCTCGGGATCCTCGCTGGGTTGGCAGGCGCGTGTAGCAGGATTCCGTGCCGTAGACGAGACGCCTTTCCTGATAGGTGATAGGGGAAGCTTCCATTCGTTCTGACATCCTCTCATGTCGCTCCGTTTCGGGAAGCTTGCCAGAGCCTCGATCCGGGGGTCGCCACCCTAGGGGTTCGTGCTTTCTGGCTGGCCCATCCCCATGGAAGTACGGCCGGGCAGGTAGTCATGGCGGCATGGGAGGCGCCGCTCCGTAGTCCACGGGTGGCTCGCCAGTGTCCTGGGATGGTAGGGCTTGCTCTGGTCTGGGCGCTCCAAGCTCGTGTGGTCACCTTGGTGGAGGAGGGGAGAGCGCAGGCTCGGTCTAGAGAGCGCACGCTCGGAGAGGCTACACATCGACGGGTGAGCGCTGAGCTCGACCTCGATCGCATGGCACTAACCTCCGAGGGTCTCGCTCTGGAGGGCGGAGGACGGACCCGGTCTAGAGGGCGCGCGCTCGGAGAGGCTCCACATCGGCGGGTGAGCGCTGAGCTCGACCTCGACCTCGACCACAGGGCACTAGCCTCCGAGGGTCTCGCTTTGGAGGGCGGAGGACAGACCCGGTCCAGAGGGCGCGCGCTCGGAGAGGCTCCACATCGGCGGGTGAGCACTGAGCTCGACCTCGACCGCAGGGCACTAGCCTCCAAAGGTCTCGCTCTGGAGGGCGGAGGACGGACCCGGTCCAGAGGGCGCGCACTCAGAGAGGCTCCACATCGACGGGTGAGCGCTGAGCTCGACTTCGACCGCAGGGCACTAGCCTCCGAGGGTCTCGCTCTGGAGGGCGATGGACGGCTCCGGCCTAGGCATCCCGAGCTTGCGGGCGCAACCTGGCGGAGGACGAAGCTCGGCTCGTCGCCTTGTAGGGCTCAGCTCAGCTCAGCTCGGCAAAGTGATCCGGGCTGGGGTGTTGCCTTGGCGTCCGTCATGGCGGTCTCCTTTAATGTGGCGCCTGTCAGCTATCCACGTTAGCGGTCTCGCCACATCATTTGCCCCCCACTCCCGATGCTCGTTAGTGCGCGGCGCTCAGGGCGAAGGGAGTAACTGTGGTGTTGACATGGAAAGGCGAAAATTCGGCGCAATGATAGCCGCGGTCGCCGGCGCTTCGAGGGATGGCCCTGCCGACCAGTGCGAGGGTGCCACGTGGCCACATCCGAGGAGTAGTTAATGCTGGCGCAGAATTCCGAGCGGCTGGGACTCCTTTTTCGCCAATGGGCAGCACTTGGCGCAGATCCGTTGGCGAGGGGGGACGCAACAGCGCAGATTTGATGGGCCCTTTCGAAGTGAAAAGAAAAAAATTTCTTACTCAAAGTTTCCTCTCTTTCAAATCTTTCGCGCTTGTTGCAGTGCCCAGACCCTTCCTTCTCCGCGATCTGCATCCGTTCTTCTCTTCTCTATGGGGTCCAGACCGACTTTGTTCTCCTCCTTTCTTTCCTTCTGGGGTAGGCTCCTTCTTTCTTAGTCCAGCATATCTCGTCCTGAATCTTTCATCCAAAGGGTAGTGCTCTCCTCCTCCGAGGAGTCGAAGGTGTTGTTGACCGAGAGCCACGTAGCTCAGAGGTCTCTTGGCCGGAGATCTGAGCTCCGGTGTGGAAAGTGGTAGCTTCGATGCCATATTTTTCTCTTGTTCTCTCTTTCTTTCCTCCCCCTCTCTTCTTTCTTTCTTCTCTTTTCCACGTTTCTTCTTTTTTCTTATTAGCTCCTTCTTTCTTTCTTCTCTCTCTTTTTTTTTTAAAGAGATCTAGAGCTCCGGTGAGGGAAAGTGGTAGCTTCGATGCCATATTTTTCTCTTGTTCTCTCTTTCTTTCCTCCCCCTCTCTTCTTTCTTTCTTCTCTTTTCCTTTCTTCTTTTTTCTTATTTCCTTTCTTTTTCTTTCTTCTCTTTTTTTTTTAAATTTTTTTAGAGGGGGGATCAGAGGAGAGGATGCTGGTTGTGCCCCCATCTTGTTCTCTTTCTTTCCTTCCCCTCTCGTCTTCTTTTCGAGTGGGGAGATCAGAGAAGGGGGTTGCCGGGCTTCCCCCTTTGTTCTCTTTCTTTCCTTCCCCTCTCGTCTTCTTTTCGAGTGGGGAGATCAGAGAAGGGGGTTACCGGTCTTGGTTGCCTTGGAGGTAGGCTCGAGGCCTTCCTGGACGTGGAGCTAGGCTCAAGCTCAGGGGTTGCCTGAGGTCTTGGCTCAGGTCTTTGACGCCTTGGAGCTAGGCTCGAGGCGTTGATGGGAGCTACGTGGCTCCATGATCTCTTGGCGTCTCGGAGCTGGGCTCGGAGACGTTTGAGATAGAGAGCAGCTTGGCTCGAGGTTCTCTTAGCCGGAGATCTGGACTCCGGTCCTGAGTTGGCATCCTGGAGCTGGGCTCGGGGACGTTGTTGGCTAGGAGCTGCTTGGCTCGAAGTACTCCTGACGTCCTGGAGCTGGGCTCGGAAACGTTTGGAGTTGGGAGCTACGTGGCTCGAAAATCCTTTGGCCGGAGGTCTGGGCTCCGGTCTTGGATCAGCGTCCTGGAGCTAGGCTCGGGGACGTCGTTGGTTAAGAGCGGCGTGGCTCCATGATTCCTTGGCTAGAGATCTAGGCTCCAGTCTTGGATCAGTGTCCTGGAGCTAGGCTCGGGGACGTCGTCGGAATTCCCTTGCAAGACAGATAAATACTTGCGCAAGGAAAAATCTATTGTTATTATCATTGCCGGGGAACCTTACATTATTGATAATATTTCCGCAAGTTGCAAGCATTCCATGTTCTGGGAAGCCTAACGCCGCCGAGATCTTCAAGGTAATAGGCCCCTTATGAGAGGGCTTCAGCTACTTTGTAGGGGCCCTCCCAGTTCAGGGAGATAACTCCCACTAAGTTAAAACCTTGCAGGCCATGCCATGTAATAATAATTCATGATTTTTCCGTCACTCATGGGACCTTCAAGGACAAAGTCGTAGGCCGTTCACGTAGTACAACAGTTAAGCACCATGACACCATGCCATGGCTAATTTTGACAAAATCGAGCATTATCTTTCTCTTTGACGATCTAACATTCTTTCTTCCTAGAGCACCGTTTAGTTGGGGACCCTAAAAAGATGTCAGAAAGTTTAGGCTAGTTTCTAACACCCACAACTGGAAGCCTTTGGACAAGAAGAAACCAAGATAGTGCAAATCTCTAGAAATTCAAGGCCTGCTCTTTTCTAACTTATGGCGATCATCGGAAAAGGGTAAAGACACACGAAAGTGTAGTTCTCGGGAAACGATGAAGACTATTCACCCAAGAAGCAAGAGTATCGGTGAATTATTTACTTACACTTTGCAAGTTTCGCAAGCTTTTGTGAAGTCTGATGGATCCCAAGCCCAATTTTTGAAGCCCTCTTGTTGAATTCCGATTGAATCGAGACCGCGGTTTTCTGCCCCTCCAATTTCGATCCAGCGCTACTGCTCGGGGCATCGGGCGCCGACGAGAAAGACTTCTTTAATCTTTCGACGACGGTGAGAAACTCCTGCGTCCGATCCCGATAGGACGCCTGTCCCGATCTCGGCCGCATCTCCGAAAATAAATCCTGGTATCTCCGAAATCCAGCACCAACGGCAAACAATTCACTCAAGAATCACCGCAAATCACTTGAATTACTAGGGTTCCAGCGTCAATCTTCTCCGAATAATTTCTTCCAAATCGTCACCAACACCCCCCGAATTTCCAGATCTGAGGCCAATCACGCCAGGAAGCGATGCAAATTGCGATTTCAAGTAGAGAGAAACCCCAGATCCGGTTCAGCGGCTCCCAATGAAAGGGATTTAGGATTTTTCTCAATCCAAGGGGGAAGGAGAAGGGATCGATCGCGAAGATTAAAAGAAAACTGGAAGAAACTCTTCCAATTTGCGATTAGAAAAGATGGATCCAAGGAGGACAAGCCTTTGGCGTACCCTGGAGGTGAAGGGGAAAAATGCCCCCGTCAGCTTCACAGAGCGTTGGCACGAAGGGCCATGAAATTAATTTATCTACGCTGACGCTGGGTTACACGGGGACAAACAGCGGGCATTATTACGTGGCTAGCAGAATCTGGCACGTCCGATGCACGTATGTGACATTGCAGACGACTGTGATTTTCCGATCTCAGCTTTTTTTTTTTTTCTGGAAAAATAAATACGCACGAATACCTATGCCGCACACCCATACTCCTAGCACATATTGGAGCGGTGAAATTGTTACGATAAATTATTACAGGAAACGTGTACGGTGGATAACATGACGAATACTGTCACCCGTGTTTTGATCTTGGACTGTTGAGGGTAACATGGCGAGTAAGTATTGGACTGGTCCGCTGGTTCCTGCAACAATTTCTCATTCTTATTTTATCTCAACATTGATAAAAATTAAATATATATGAAATAAATTAATTATTATAATATTTTATTTTTATAAAATATTTTGATTATATATATATATTAATAAATTGAGATAGAACCTTCGCATAAAAAAAAATCTTAGATTGGATGACTCTACCATAAGTAAAGCATTTCCAACCAACCGTATATCACCTCGGTAGTCAGTATTTAATATAATATATTTAAAAAATTAATTTGGTAAGGAATAATTTTATATAAAAAAATAAATTCTATATCAGATTATCATATTTGATATGAAAAGTAAAGAAAAAATGATAAAAAAATGATGAATTCCATGCTTATTTTCTTAAAAGAGAAGATGAAATAAATATCACGAAGATGTTGGTATTTTATAAATTTTCAAGTGATAGTAATCTGGCATTGATAAAAAAACTTTAATAAAATTCATTTATGATCATTAAATTTATTTTGATATTTTTCTAAATTTATTTAATAAAAAGTTTTATAAAATAATTAAAATATAAATTATATTATATAAAGTATTATGTGATTATAATCATTATATAAAACTTAATTAAACATAATAATACTATATTAGTATTAAAAAATTATTTTTTATTGATGGACATTGATGTAGCAAGATTGCTGACGTGGAGTCCTCCTCGAACCCAGCTGGCAGTCGTGCTGGCAGGGATCGCCATGCTAGTCCCGCTCCATCCCTCGAGCCCTTCTGCCGGGGTGACTCCCTTAGGATCAAGTCCCCGGCCAAAGTCAAGCTCCCATCTCGCTCCTTGAGCCTCTTGCCCTTCTACCGGGGTGACTCCTTCAGGGTTGAGTCCCCGGCCGAAGTCGAGCTCTCGCTTCGCTTCTCGAGCCTCGAGCCCTTCTACCAGGATGGCTCCCTCGGGGTTGAGTCCTCGACCAAAGTCGAGCTCTTGCTTCGCTCCTCGAGCCTCGAGCCCTTCTACCGGGGTGATTCCCTCAGGGTCGAGTCTCCGCCCAAAGTCGAGCTCCCACTTCGCTCCTCGAGCCTCGAGCCCTTCTGCCGGGGTGACTCCCTCAGGATCGAGTTCCCGGTCAAAGTCGAGTTCCTGCTTCGCTCCTCGAGCCTCAAGCCCTTCTGCCGGGGTGGCTCCTTCAGGGTCGAGTCCCTGGCTGAAGTCGAGCTCCTGCTCCTCGAGCCCTTCTGCGGGGTGACTCTCTTAGGATCGAGTCTCCAGCCGAAGTCAAGCTCCTTCTTCGCTCCTCGTGCCTTGAACCCTTCCACCGGGGTGGCTCCCTCAGGGTTGAGTCCCCGATCGAAGTCGAGCTCCCTCGAGCCGCATGCCCTTTGGTTGAGAAGGGGCGCCCGGCTCGAGGTTGACCCATGGTCAAGGTCGACCATGAAGCTGGTACACCAAGCGGGTAGCGGCACACCAGCCGAAGCCTATGAAGGGAGAGCGCACCGACCTATGGGGAACCGTCTCGCCGAGGTACCAGGGTCCCTTCAGGCCACCGTTTATACCAGTTGGAGAAGGATGTGCTACTCGAGGCACCCCGCCCCTCCACCGACCGTTTGCACCACCTTGAAGAAGAAGGTTGCACTAGAGGGCTTGAGTCCCAGAGTGTTTACCCCCGGATCGAGGCTCTGCCAAGTTTTTCCAAACAGGGCATCCTACCAGGACGTTAGAGCTCGCAATATAACTTCTGGCTATAAAGGAAGAAGGGGCTCGGGCACGATACCCAAGCACCACCCATCGTTGACCTCATAGCATCCTTGAAGGAGGGGAGGAGGGAGAGGGTAGGCTTGAGGCTGGTAACAGACATTACCTTCTATCTACAAGAAAAAGAGAGGGCCTTCAAAGGAGGTAAGCAAGAATAGGTAGAGGAAGGGGTAGCAAGAAAGAACGCTTTGAGGCTACTAGAGAACTCGTCGTAAGAGTCCCAACGGATACAGCCGCCATTGCTCAAGCTCTCTTCCTCCACCAAAATTCTCACTTAGTTCTTTTCTTTCAAAACTTCTAAAAGTGGAAACCAACTCGAGATCCACCTCAGAGGATCTGTTCTCCTAGATCGTCCTATTGACTTGACCGTCGGAGTTCCCTCGTCGAGACCCCCTGCCCGGGTCTCCTTTTTTTTGTAGGACCAGGCACACGTGTCGGACATCAGGCAAAGAAGGTACAATCCGACGTCACATAGGAGCTGCGGGCTACGACGATCCAGGCGGCAACAGACATATTTATAAATTTGATCATATTGATATATAAAATTATCTCCAATTAAACATGCTAATTCTATTTTAGTATCGTTTTACGAAAAAAATTTACCAATCAAACATGATAAAAATTATTTTTCTCTATGACCATTTTTGTAAAATAAATAATTTATCATTAAATTATCCTATAATTTGATATATTTCAATCAAACAAACTCTAAATGAGAAAATTTTGTTTGCAATAAATTTATTTTATTTAAAAATTTCTCTTCCCTTTAACTTGTATAAAGGTGAAAACCAAATATTTGATTTGTAAGAGAAAGTCTTTTGTACACCATCTCTGGTGGAGAAAAAATATACTATATAATATGATTGGACCACGTAAATCTTGCTTTTCAATGCATATTCAATACTATAGTTTTATTTTTTTAAAAAAAGTTTGAATGATGAAAATATCTCTTCCTTATAAAAAAAATTATAATATCCATTGGCTTGAACCATGACACCTAGTGGGTAGTTTATAACATCCTCATGTTTACATGATATCATAGAATCGAAAAAAAAAATTTTATAAAAAAATTTAAAAATTTTTAATAACAAAAATATTTCTCATCTTATAACATCATGTAAATATATTATGACATTCTATTAACAAAGAAGTATCATATAGGGAGGGCATTTTTATCATTCAAATATATATTTAATGCCTATAGTTTATTTTTTATTAAAAATTTTGAATGACAAAAATATATTTCTTTTATAATATTCATTTGTGAACAAGGTATCATAACGGTGTTTAAGACCGATGATATTTTTATCATTGAAAAAAATTTAATAATTTTTTAATAATGAAAATACTTTTAGTCTTATAACATCCTATGAACACAAATGGATGTCATAAGAAAGAATATTTTTGTTATTCAAATATGTATTTAATATTTAGTTTTTTTTGAAATTTTGAATGATAAAGATGTCTTTCCCTTATGATATCCGTTTTTGAATAAGATATCATAATCCTGTTCATAAGATGTCATAAGATTGTTGGTACTTTTGTTATTGAAAATTTGTTGAACTTTTTCAATGGCAAAAATATCCTTCATCTTTATAATATTCTATAAATATGGATATCATGAACCGATCATTGCGTATCATAACTCAAGCTAACGGATATCATAATTTTAACATAAGGGATAGATATTTTCATCATTCAAAGTTTTTAATAAAAAAAAAATTACGAGTGTTAAATGTGCATTGAAAGCTAAACTTATGTAATCCTTACATAATTCAATGATATTTGATGATATATTTTTTTTTACATGCAAAAAAAATTATTTTGATTTATCACGAAGCAGCATAAATCCGAAGTGAACTCCTTGGTTACCATTTGGGCCCCGTTAAATTCATCAACAATGGCCATTGAATTGTAAACCGGGATCAACGGGAGGGTGTTTTTTTTTTTTTTGATAAAACGGCATATTCAATTCAATGAGCGAAAATGAAAACAACCCAGATAGTTAGAGAGGATTATGTCCTTTAGCTGTACAGGAGCAAAGAGCCAGTCAGACCACAAAGTAAAGTCGGTATGATAAGCTATATAGGAGGCAACCCAATCAGTAGCTGAGTTAGCCTCCCTATAGACATGATAGGCTACCTTAGCTGAGCAGCCCTGTAAAAGCAAAGCTATATCTCGGACAATAGAATGAGCTGGAGTAGCTCGCAGAAACTGTCTGATCCAGGATACTACTGTCGATGACTCTCTCCGATAATCAAGCGGTCCAACCGAAGGATCTGCCGGGCATACCTGATCCCCGTCCAAGCTGCATACAACTCAGCCCCAGGAATAGAGGAGTCGTGGAGAGAGAATCCACCAGCAGTAAGAAATCCTATACGAGAATCACGGATCACAAAGGCTACTCCTCCCCGCCTATCCCGAATGCTCCTATCAAAGCTGATCGTACAGAAGTACGGAGGAGGGGGTTCCCAGGAATAAAAAATTCGGGGGGATGCTCGACGAGCAGAAGAGGAACCCCAGAACTTCGAAAACCTCACAGACAAATAGCAATACTCCCTGGCAGAGGCCCGAGCTCTCTCAACGATGATGCTAGGGAAAGTAGTGGCCGATCTGAAGATAAGCTCATTCCTGAAAATCCATATATAATATACCAGATAAGCTACAAAGGAGACAATCGAGGGGGCAATACCTGATGATAGAATAGTCATAAAGATACTCTTAGGATCGTCACCCTGCACCAACTAGGTCTGGAAACCTGCTCTCTGCCACACAGATCTAGCCCTGGTACATAGAAAAAGCACGTGGTCCTGCATCTCCTAATCTAACCCACAAGTAGGGCAAGCCGAAGGCAGAGACGAGCCTCTTGACAACAAAAAATCTTGGGTGGGGAGACGATGCCATACGAGCTTCCACAAGAATAGGGAGACCCTAGGATGAATTGGTAAAGACCAAATCCAACCAAGGTTGCGATACATGGGAGGCACCGGAGTGAATAAAGTTTGCAGGTCCAACATCGGCACATGAGAGGAGGTTGAGTGCCTCCAGACTCTAAGATCCGGGCAGGGAAAGATTGGCAATATAATGGATAGAACCCTATAACCAAGAATGTCCCCAAAGGTCAAAATGAAGGCCTCGTAATCCCACTAGGAGTGACCCGGAATAAAAAGATCAGAGATGGAGGTCATCTTAGGTATGAGCACAGAAATGAAGGTAGGCCACCTGATCAGAGGGATATCAGAAATCCAAGGATCCAGCATAAATATGATGGAAGTACCATCTCCAATGACCCAAGAGAGGTGAGGAGTAACCAGAGGTGCCCTGGCCACCATTTCTCTCCAAATAGCAGAACCATACCTAGGAGGACGATGAGGATTGTCCGCAGCCATGGTAGGGAGATCTCCATATTTGGCTCACATTAGGAAAGACCACATACTGTCCTGAGACAATAAATATCTAGTGACATGCGTTGCTAAGAGGGCCTCATGCCTGGAAAGAAGAGAATGAATATCCAAGCCCCCAAAGCAAGTCGGCAGACAAACCACCTCCCACCTCATCAAATGAATCCTCCAGCAAGCAGTAGAAGAATCCTAGAGAAAAACACGAATCATCTGCTCCAATTTGAGAATAATAATCCTTAGAATAACTGTTGAAAATTGTATCCCCAAGCCAATCATCTAGGTTATAGACGGTTGTGCTATCTTATATTTTGTATATGATTTTTTTAATAAATAAAAGTTATTTTTGGCTGTTCATCATATTTATATTTTTCTGAAATGAACTCTTGTATGATGGAGTCCTTAGAACTACATTGTTTGATATAGAGAGGATATATCAAGTAGTTCTTAAACTGGTTCACACCCAAATGATACATTATTATAGGACGACGATGTATCAAGTGTAGGTTATTGTATGTCACATTTGTTGGTTGTCCTCTTAACCAAGGAGTGTGGAGACACTGGTGTGACATGCAAGTAAAATGTGTGACATTTCACTGAACGTGACCATCTGTGGAGCTCCCTTCTGCTAAAGGGTTGCTCACGAAAGGGATATGGGTATATGTGTCCATTAGACTTAATGTCACCATGGCAGTTTACAAGCAACTCACTATACTTTGGTGCTGGATTACCTGGATTTCTAATCCAGTGACGGAAGGTTTCTGGGTATGGTCATGTACTTGTGAAGTGGTGGTGGATCAAGATGGAATTGATCTTTCCAAATAGTTTGGGTTGAATGACTCACTATGTCTCAATTCAGCAAAACCTTGGCCATGATAGTTATTGTGAGGAGTCATAGAACTTGTGAGGTTGAGACATGATCTGGATAAACCAAATTAGGGTTGGCAGTCTAAGCCTAGATCATTTTGAGCATTGTGAGGTCAAAGGGATGATGAATTATGCGGCAACCATATGCCAGAGGTTCTTGTGAGGTGCTCTGCATCTTCGACCTATCCGGATGTCGGGTATCATTGCTAGATGAGGACTTTGACTGGTACTGAAAATATTTCAGTACTACCGGCTTAGTGTTCGAACCTACGGGGTCACACACCATAGAGGATTTCTATCTGATCTTTTGGCTAACCGATGATTGGGAATTGTTTGTCATCACCAGAAGTCAATATGATTGACTTTGTTCCAAGTGTCGATACTTGAAATTTTATAGGTGTCGACACTTGGCAATTTTCATGTGTCTACACTTCCTGTGATGAGCAAAAATTCTGGAAGAATTTTGTAGGAGGTTTTTGGACAGGTTTTGACATGGTTTGAATTTCGAATTCAAACCAGTTCTGGCTCAAAGGCTTTATGGTATGAAAGTCATACTTACCTTAATGGGTTGGACCCATTTTGTATAGCCTTGATCCTCTCCCCCATTCTCTCCTCTCATCTCTCCTCCTTCCTCTTTCTCCTTCTCTTGGTTGCACCTATAAATGAGGGTCATTGTATAGGCTGCAGAGGTTACAAGTTACAACACTACTAGAGAGAAGATAGAGAAGGGCTGTGAGAGTTCTAGGGATTGGGTATGAGCAACCTAGCAGTCAAGCTAGGTCTTGGGGAAAGAGATTTAGGGAAGGGGTTCCTACTCTCCTCCTAGTCTTCCTGGAAGAAGAAGATCGGCCAAGGATCCCGAAGAGCTAGCACTCCGAGGGGGTTGATCAGAGTCGAGCCCAGGTATGGATATCCTGTAGAGGCCAGACACGTGTGTGGCTCGAGCACCCTCCTCCTTCTTACAGCACTTCCACTACTTCTCTCTTGGTATAAATGTATGATACTTTTATATTTATTATGTCTCTTGCTTTGATATTATATGCATGCTATATCATTATGCTAGATCCTTTTGCGGGTAGATAGGTAGATCATTTAGATCTATCTACCGAGCTTTCCGCTGTGCATGCTTTAAAAATATTTTAAAATGCATATCTTTTTGTCCTGTTTTCTTGCATATTGTATGCTAGGTGTAGGTGCTTTTCACCTTCAATGGTATCAGAGCAATAGGTTCCCTTTTGTAGTATAATGATGCTAGCATGATAATATCTCCTTTCTTTCTTGAGTACTTGGATTGAGTGCTTCACCATGGCCGTTCGGTTATAGGAGAGATGTAGGGCTGCAAGACCCTCTCTTTCCATTCAATGGGATCTCCTATAGCGTGTAGGGGTGCCGCTGTGATTGACTTTAGAAAAGAAAAATAAGAAGAAGGAAAATTGTAGGTTAAAAATATTTTAATCTAATGACATGATCATAAAACAACTTTAGATAAGAGCTAAAATGATTGTTTTGATCCATTTTGATTGAAAGTTTTGTGAAACTTTGGATTTGAAATCACTGTTTTTTCATTGTCTCGTGCTGTGAGTCGATACTTGGCCTTTGAAGTATCGACTCATGAAAAATTTCTTGAGATCTAGTTTATGTTTTTCTTTTGAGACAGGTTGTAGTGTCGACACTTGCCCCTGAAGTGTCGACACTTGCCCCTGAAGTGTCGACACTTGCCCCTGAAGTGTCGACACTTGCCCCTGAAGTGTCGACACTTGCCCCTGAAGTGTCGACACTTAACCTGAAGTGTCGACACATGAGTGTGTCCAGAAAACAGATCGTTCTGTTTTCTTTTCCCGGTCTCAGGCCTTGAGTCGACACTTGCTCCTGAAATGTCGATACTTAAGATGAAAATTCTGAAATACAGTGAATTCAAAATTTTGATTTATTGTAAAATTATTTTACATGATAAATTAAAATTATTTTAGTTTATTTGAGACTATTGAACTTAATTGAGAATTAAGAATGACTAAGAACTCTAGGAATATAATTCAAAAGATTTTAAGTCATTTCAATAAGCCTTACGGATCATGGGTTAGCTTCTATTAGGTCCTTAATTGGGTTAGACCTAAGTTTAGATACATTGAACTAATTGAAGAACTGATATAATCAAAAGTTGAGCTAGGATTTCTTCTCTAGATCTATCTAATAGTTAGATTGATTAGTTCATAATCTAAATGGACCTAATTTGTAGCTCAGTGGAAAGCCCGAGTCTTTAGGCTAGTATAATCGAGTCTGATGAATCGATTGGTGTCGAGGTAAGTTTGGCATTGTGATCATAGTTCTTTGGGGCTACCTCTTACCTGGCCAGCTCTGTTGGTGTCTAAGGTAAGATGGTTAATGGCGGAACCCAACCCATGATCTCACTTATCTGGCCAATGTGGTCGATCAGGATTGATTAGATAGCTCATTGACTCGTATTAATCCTTGTCACCCAAGGTTAATCAATCTTGACTGATTTTAGGTGCTCATGGATCATTGTTATGTGTAACCCTCCTAGATTACTGATGTGGTCAGTGGGAGGTTGATCCATATCTTCTCATCTCTTCATCTGTCACATTAAAGTTAAAACCCTCTAAATTAATAGGTCCTTAAAAGGACAAAGATATAGAGATAACCAAGTCCTAGCCTCCCATTAAGTGGGATAGTAATGTGTCAAGTAGTTCGGTGTTCATCGGCAGATCCAAAAATCGGGTGTTCATCGGGCTATTGAAATTGTTGTTCCTAATATGATGGCTTAGTGCGACTCTCTTAACGGTGGTCAGGTGGGCCGCCAAAGTCGGACTTGACCATTCGTTAGTTAGAAGCATTGAATTTTGTCATGTTAATGGTTGGACCTGACCGGGACCTTCAATAGGAGGCCCAAAGATCGATTGAAGTGCTTCTTGGGGCAAAATCCAATTACTAGAGGTTACTTGAAAAAGTAATCGATTGAAGAACCTACCTTTAGACATGCATGGATGGGCCAACAAAAATCGGGCTCATGTGTTATTTATTGGACTCTAATACCCGCTAAGAAATTAAAGTAATTCCTCGGATTGGAGGTAAATGCTACCAATCTGCGCAAAATAGTGGGAGGGACCTTTAGAATAAAGTCCATGTCTTTAGGTTAATAATTCATATACACTGATTAGCTTTGGTTTTCCTTTCAGATGTCTTCCAACCTGTCACTCCGGTCTCTTCTCGACAACGAGAAGCTCAATGGACCCAACTTCGATGGCTGGTATCGAAGGCTCAGGATTGTCCTTGCACATGAATGGATCCTGTATATGATATCGGATCCGGCACCTGAGATCCCTGCTGCCACTGCTCAGAGTTCTGTCAGAGACACTTATCAGAAGTGGCTCTCTGACAGGACCACTGTCCGATGCATTATGTTAGCGGCGACGAACGATGAGTTTAGTTGCAAATTCGAGGAAGCCTAGCCGGAAGAAATCCTTCAAAGGTTGAAGGAGTCTTTCGGGATACTAAATAATGTTGAGAGGTACAGGGTCTCCTATGCTATCTATAACATGCGAATGCATGATGGGACCTCAGTCACTGATCATGTACTGTATATGATCGAGATGATTAAGCACCTGGGTAAGCTCGGATGTCCCTTGCATGAACAGCTTGGAAAAGATGCGATTTTGAATTCTCTCCCCTCCTCCTATCTGGACTTTCTCGATTATTACAGAATGAATAAGCCTGCAGTCAACTACCATGGTCTATTGGGGTTGTTGTAGACTTATGAGAAAGACCACCAGTTGAATAAAGGGATGGTAAATCTAGTGGGAGGTTTTTCAGGAGGGCATCGTCCCTTTAAGAAAGGGAAGAAGAAAAATAATAAAGGGAAAAAGGTGCTTAGTGCTTCTGGGCCCAGTCAGGCTAAGAAAGTGAAAGCTGATCAAAGCCAAGCAAAAGAGTGCTTCTTCTGCAAGAAGCGGGGTCATTGGAAGAGGAACTGTCCTCTTCATATTATGTCCCTTGATCCAAACAGGTCCAAGAAGAGAAAGCTGTAGGATGGTCCTGGACAAGGTATTTATATGATAACCCCTTATAGTTTCTCTGTTTACGATACTACTAACTGGGTATTGGATACAGGAAGTCCAATTTATATTTGCAATTCTTTGCAGGGACTTCAAGTTAGTAGAAGATTAGAGGACGGTGAGAGGTTCTTAAACATGGAAAATGGAAGCCGAGTTCCAGTTTTGGTGTTGGGAGTCCTTAAACTTGTTTTCGAGTCTTGTACTATCGTTTTGAATAAGTATCATTTTTGTCCTTTTTTTATTTTGAATGTCATTTCTGTAGGCCAATTGGCCATGTATGGTTATGAACTATTAATAAAGAATAATATTTGCAAAATCATTTTGAATGGTTTTGTAATTTTGAATGGACAAATGCATGATGGCATTTATATACTGTCGCGACCTGTTAATGTAATGTACACGTCTAGCAAACATCCTAGGATAGATAATGTCAGCGAAGCATACCTATAGCATTGTAGGCTAGGTCATATTAACAGGAACATGATAAATAAGTTGAAAACTGAGGGTCTCCTCGATTTTAGTGAAGATAGTTTACTTCTAACATATGAGTCCTGTCTTCTTGAAAAAATGATAAAGTCACCTTTTACTGGAAAAGGTGAACGAGCCAATGAAATTCTAAGTCTAATACATACTGATGTATGCAGATCCATGAATGTTAGTACCAGGGATGGGTACGGTTATTTCATTATATTTATAGATGACCTTTCGAGGTACGATTATGTCTTCTTGATGAGATATAAATCTGAGTTGTTTGAAATGTTCAAATGATATCGTAGTGAAGTAGAAAAATAAACTGAAAAGTAAATCAAAACCCTTCGATCCGATCGAAGTGGTGAATACCTTTCCGACGAGTTTCTGACATATCTTGAGAAGAATGGGATTCTCTCTCAGTGGACACCTCTAGGGACACCTCAAGTAAATGGAGTGTCTGAGAGGAGAAATCGAACCCTGTTAGACATGGTTCGGTCCATGATGGGCTTTGCCTCTTTGCCGGTATCCTTTTGGGGATATGCTCTAGAATAAGCCTGTTACCTTCTGAATAGGGCTCCAAGTAAGTCCATTAGTAAAACACCATATGAGATGTGGACTGGACGTAAGCTGACACTTTCACACCTTCGGATCTGGGGGTGCCCGGCTTATGTAAAATATTTGGAAACGGACAAATTTGGACCTAGGTTTGACCGGTGCCTATTTATTGGGTATCCAAAAGAGTCTGAGGGGTATTACTTCTACTTAGCTGAGAAATAAAAGTTGTTCGTCAGTCTTAGGACTATCCTTTTAGAAAAGGGGTTCCTTGGTGAAGGGACTGTAGTAGCTAAGATTGAACTTAGTGAAGTTCAACAAGTAGAAGAACCATCACATTTAAGGGACAACATAGAATCGGCTGTGATTAGATCACACCCAGAGCCCACTCAGGAACCATTAAGGAGATCCGATAGAGTACCGAGTCGACCGGACAGATACTACAGTTTCTTGGTCCGGGACGGTGATCCCATTGAACTCGATAAGAATAATGAGGATCCGATCATCTATATGGATGCGTTGTAGAGGTCCGACTCTGAGAAATAGCTTGGAGCCATGAAATCCGAAATAGAGTCCATGGAGATCAACAATATATGGATATTGGTTGATCCACCTGAAGGGATAAAACCCATTGGGTGCAAATGGATTTTCAAAAGGAAAAGGGGCACAGACGGAAAGGTGGAGACCTATAAAGCTTGTCTGGTTACCAAGGGGTATCATCAACGTTATGGTATTGACTATGACGAGATGTTCTCTCCTGTGGCAATGCTCAAATCCATTCGGATTATGCTTGCTTTAGCAGCACACTTTGACTATGAAATCTAGCAAATGGATGTCCGAATATCTTTCTTGAATGGTGAGCTAGAAGAGGAGGTGTATATGATACAACCTGAAGGGTTCACATCCACAGATAAAGGTGTGCAGGCTTCAAAAGTCCATCTATGGACTGAAGCAAGCATCAAGGAGTTGGAACATGCGATTTGATAAGCGTATCAAGTCGTATGGCTTTGTTAGAAATGGAGAAGAGACTTGCATTTACAAATAGGCTAATGGTTCTGTGATTGTATTCCTTGTGCTGTATATGGATGACATTCTCTTAATCGGGAATGATATCGCAGCACTGCAAGAAATAAAGGTCTGGTTATCATCTCAGTTCTCTATAAAGGACTTGGGTGAAGCCTCTTACATACTAGGTATAAAGATCTATATATATAGATCTAAGAGACTTCTGGGACTGTCCCAGTCTACGTACATCGACACCGTGCTGAAACAGTTTAGCATGGAAAATTCCAAGAAGAGCTATCTCCCGACAGGCACTGGAATTGATCTCTTTAAAAGGAATTGTGTGACAACTCCTGAGGAGAGAAAGTGCATGAGTAGAATCCCATATGCTTCGACAGTGGGTTCTATCATGTACGCCATGACATGTACAAGACCAGACAGGGCATACTCACTAGGTGTAGTAAGCAGATACCAGTCTGACCCAGGTGAAGCTCATTAGAAAGTGGTAAAAATTATCCTTAAGTATTTACGAAATACTAAGGACCAATGGCTCTTTATGGAGAATCTGACTTGAAACTTGTGGGGTATACTGACTCCAATTTCCAGTCAGATAAAGATGATAGCAAGAGTATGTCAGGTTTTATCTTTACCCTGAACGGAGGAGCTGTCTACTGGAAAAGTTCCAAGCAGTCTACTGTGGCGGACTCAGTATGTAAAGTAGAGTACATTGCAGCATCAGATGCAGCGAAGGAAGCTGTGTGGTTGCGAAAGTTCCTTGGCAAGTTAGGAGTGGCACCTTCCCTTGATGGTCCTATTCTGGTGTACTGTGACAACACTGGAGCCATTGCTCAAGCCAAAGAGCCGAAGTCTCATCACTGTACAAAGCATATTCTACGGTGCTATTACCTTGTACGAGAAATCATGGAACGAGGTGACATTGAATTTCAGAAAATCGATAGAAAGGAAAACCTGGCTGACCCCTTCATTAAAGCCGTCGGAGTTTAAGAGTTCGATTGCTGTAAACGAAAAATGGGAATGAGATTTTGTATTGATTGGCTTTAGTCCAAGTGAGAGTTGTTGGGAATTGTGTTCCAAAGCCAATCGTTAAGGTTGTAGACGGTTGTGCTATCTTGTATTTTGTATATGAATTCTTTAATAAACAAAAATTATTTTTGGCTGTTCATCATATTTACATTTTTCTGAAATGAACTCTTGTATGATGGAGTCCTTAGAACTACATTATTTGATATAGAGAGGATATACCAAATAATTCTTAAATTGATTCACAACCAAAGGATATATTTTTATAGGACGACGATGTATCAAGTATAGATTGTTGTATGTCATATTTGTTGGTTGTCCTCTTAACCAATGAGTGTGAAGACACTAGTGTGACATGTAAGTGAAATATGAGACATTTCACTGAACGTGACCATCTGTGGAGCTCCCTTCTGCCAAAGGGTTGCTCGTGAAAGGGATATGGATATATGTGTCCCTCAGACCTGAGGTCACCATGGCAGCTTGCAAGCAACTCACTATACTTTGGTGCCGGACTACCTGGATTTCTAATTCAGTGATGGAAGGTTTCTCGGTATGGTCAAGTACTTATAAAGCGGTGGTGGATCAAGACGGAATTGACCTCTTCAAATAGTTAGAGGTGAATGACTCACTATGTCTCAATTCAGCAAAACCTTGGCCATGATAGCTCTTGTGAAGAGTCACAGAACTTGTGAGGTTGAGACATGATCTGGATAAACCAAATTAGGGTTGGCAGTCTAACCCTAGGTCATCCTGAGCATTGTAAGGTCAAAGGGATGAATTATGTGGCAACCATATGCCAGAGGTTCTTGTGAGGTGCTCTGCATCTTCGACCTATTCGGATGTCGGGTATCATTGCTAGATGAAGACTTTGACTGGTATTGAAAATGTTCCAATGCTACCGGCTTAGTGTTCGAACCTATGGGGTCACACACCATAAAGGATTTATATTTGATCTTCTGGCTAATCGACATTTGGGAATCGTTTGTCATCACCAGAAGTCAATATGATTGACTTTGTTCCAAGTATTGATACTTAGAATTTCGTAGGTGTCGATACTTGATGAAGTGTCGACACTTGGCAATTTTCGTGTGTCGACACTTCCTGTGACGAGCAAAAATTCTGAGAGGATTTCGTGGAAAGTTTTTGGACAGGTTTTGACCTGGTTGGAATTTCAAATTCAAACTAGTTTTAGCTCCAAGGCTTTATGGTATGAAAGTCATACTTACCTTAATGGGTTGGACCCATTTGGTATAGCCTTGATCCTCTCCCCCATTCTCTCCCCTCATCTCTCCTCCTTCCTCTTTCTCCTTCTCTTAGCTGCACCTATAAGTGAGGGTCATTGTTTAGGCTGCAGAGGTTACAAGTTACAACACTACTAGAGAGAAGATAGAGAAGGGTTGTGAGAGTTCTAGGGATTGGGTGTGAGCAACCTAGCAGTCAAAGCTAGGTCTTGGAAAAAGAGATTTTGGGAAGGGATTCCTGCTCTCCTCCTAGTCTTCCTAGAAGAAGAAGATCGGCCAAGGATCCTGAAAAGCTAATACTCCGAGGAACTTGATCAGAGTCAAGCCTAGGTGTGGATATCTTGTAGAGGCCAGACATGTATATGAGTCGAGTACCCTCCTCCTTCTTACAGCACTTCCATTGCTTCTCTCTTGGTATAAAGGTATGGTACTTTTATATTTGTTGTTTCTCTTGCTTTGATGTTATATGCATCCTAGATCATTATGCTAGATCCTTTTGCGGGCAGATCGGTAGATCGTTTAGGTCTATTTACCGAGCCTTTCGCTGTGCATGCTTTAAAAATATTTTAAAATGCATATCTTTATGCCATGTTTTCTTGCATATTGTATGCTAGGTGTAGGTGCTTTTCACCTTCAATAACAATATTAGAAAGAGTATAAATAGGGAGGGAAGTGATAATAGAATGATGAGAGGAATTTTTCCCATACAAGAGAAGGATCTCCCCTGCCAACCCTCAATCCTCTCCCGCACCGTCGACACCAATGGGCCACAGTCTACCCTAGTCAGTCTGGTGCCAGATATAGACACACCTAAGTAGGAAACAGGACCCTGATGCTCAGTAATACCAAGGATATCCCTAATCTTACGCCGAAGTCCGGTAGCAGTATTAGGACTAAAATAGAAGCCATATTTTTGCAGATTTATCCTCTGACTAGAAGCTGAATAGTAGATCTCTATAATACTCTGAAGTCCCTGAGTGCAAATGACTGAAGCCCGACCTAGAAGTAAACAGTCATCTGTAAATAATAGATGCAAGATCAGGGGAGCACCAGGAGCGGGGATACACGACTGAATCACCGAGTCCCGCACCGCTGCTCACAACGCTCGCGAAAGAAAGTCAGCACAAATAATGAAGAACGATAGAGAAAGAGGACAACCTTGTCAGAGACCACCAGTTGCATAAAAATACTCCATGGGAGAGCCATTAACCAAGAGAGAAAAAGAAGGACAGCCAATACAGGACATAATTTTTGATATCCAGTCACGATGAAAGTCGAAGCCGCCCAGGCCTTGATCAGAAAATCCCAATGAATGCAATCATAGGCCATTTCCATATCCAGCTTAATAGCCATCAGACTGCAACGAGATGGGGCACAACGAAGATCATAAATAAATTCTTGGACTATAAGCACATTATCAGAAATGCATCAACCACCAATAAAGGCACCTTGCTCCGGACTGATCAACTGCGGCAAAATAGTCTTCATTCTATTAGACAACAATTTAGCACAGTCTTTATAAAGAGTATTACACAAACTGATAGGCCAATAATGGCTGGGCTCCGAAGCATCAGGATGCTTAGGTATGAGAGCCAAATAAGTTTGCTTCCAAGAATTAGGCGTTGCTCCTGAAGCAAAGAATAATTGAACAGCAGCCATTACATCAGTACAGAGAATGTCCCAATGAGTCCTGAAGAAGAAGGAAGGAAATCCATCAGGACCCGGGGCTTTATCCTCCCCAAGTGACCACAGGACAGATTTAACCTCTTCTTCATACACCTGAGCTAGAAGCATAGAATTTTGAAGTGAAGAAACAGAGACAGTAGGAGGATAGGAAAAGGAAGAGAGAGAGAGAGAGATGGCTAGATGCTGTCCACCTGGAAATAAAGTACTGCAGAAGCTCTCTCATTATATCTTCATCATCCTCAACCCAACCACCATCATTTGAGCGAAGAGCCCTGATTCTATTTCTGTCTTCGGATGATGGTAGCTTGATGAAAGAAGTAGATGTTCCTGTCACCCTCCTGCAATCACTGGACTTTAGATTTCTGTCTCCAAAGCACCTCCTGACATTGAAGAAGAGAATGGTGCACAGAAAGATGATACCGGAGAACCTCCATCTCTACATCAGATAGAATGCCTATCTTGTCCTCCTTTTCCTGCAGAGTAGAAATAGTGCTTTCCAAAATCTTCAGCTTAGACATAACATTACCTGCCTCAACTTTATTCCACCTAAGAAGATGCCTCCTTAGAAGCTCCAACCTCCTGGAGATGCGGTAAGAAGCATCACCATGGACCAGAATCCTCCACACCTCTCTGACAATATCCCTGGATCTCGGATATGAGAGCCAGAACTTTTTAAATCTAAAAGGAGTGGGACCCCAAGCAAACGGATCGGTGGATAAAAAAATAAGGCAATGGTCATAAGCAATGCGGCTGAGGTGATGGATAACATACTCAGGATGCATCATGAGCCAAGATGGAGTGGCATAGAATCTATCCAGCCACTCCCACACTGGCAGAACTAGAACGATTATTACACCAGGTGAAGCGAGGATCCAGAAAATCCATATCCACCAATCCATTATTCTGAGTGAAGTGGAGAAATTCCCTAAATCCTGCGTCCTCCATAAACGATCTTCCCCCATGCTTATCTTCAGCTTTATCAATAGAGTTAAAATCTCCTGCAAGAATAGTGGGAACACCCTGATCAATGAGGACCGAAGCCTCCTCCCACAAGACCCATCGCTCCCTATAAGAAGTGCTAGCATAAACTCCACATAACAGCCAAGTGGACCGATTGAGTTTAGAGATAACAATAGCAACAAGCTGAGAAGATCGATGGAAGACATTGACCCTAATAGCAGCCATATCCTGAGTAACTATAATACCCCCAGCCAACCCCTGAGAAGCAACAGAATAAAAACCCCAGTCCCGGGGAATTCGATGACTCATACATTCCAAACTGGGCCCTAAAAGCCTAGTCTCCAAAAGCACACAGATTTGAGGATGATACAGTTGTAAGAACCTACCATAAGTAGATTAAAAGGAGGATTTTCTGGCCCCCCAAACATTTCATACAAAAACTTTCATTACAAAATAAAAAGTTAAGATGAGGCAGACCCCAGTCCAACCTTAATCCCTAACTGAGCACCCTTAGAACCCCGCTTCCCTTTTCCACCAGATTTGTTACCAGCCATCTTCAAGGAGTTATTCTCCTGGCCAACACCCACATTCGACCCCTCCACAGCTCCCAAAGCTAGCTTCACTTTATTGCAAATATGCTCATGCCCCATTTGGGCCCCAAGCACCGATTAAATAGAACCCTCCAGAACGGTAGTGTTAGCAGCAGACCCAGCAGGCATAAGCCCCTTCCCAGCTTCCCTTGGGGCCTGAGCAACAGCCAAACCCTCCTCAAGACCCGAACCCTTACACTCCTTTGGAAGACCACTCACAGCATCCCCCATATTAGCAGAAAGCCCAGAATACCTCGAACTCATAGACTGACCCAGGCCACCAGGGAGACCCCCCCTCCTGAACCACCAGAGCCCACCTCTCCAGATCTAAGAACCCCCCCTCCCCTGAGACCCCAGACAGAGTCGTACCTTTTGATACGCCAAGGACCCCTACCATTCGCTCAACAGCACTCCCTTCCCTTGCCTTTCCCCTTGCTCTCCTCAAATCCTTCTTGCCTTCCCTGTTTCCCCCGAAAGCACAGGGAAGCCAGCAACAGAGGATGCCTCACCCTTAACTTTCCCCCCTTAACAACTGACAGGGATTAGGGGAACTAACCTGAATAGGCAAGGCGAAGGCAGACTATGGGGAAGAAGAAGATGCAAACCTCGGCAGGAGGGTGTTTAAGGAGGAATCCTACGAAGAGTAGGTATTCTTTTCATGTCCATGTAAATTCTCATTTTTAGTGATAGGTGCAAGCAACCTACAAATGGACCATGCGGGAATGTGGGAAGGACCCTCCCTCATTCCTCGCTGTTCTCGCCAATAAATAATTAGGATCCTACTTGGTGGTGCTTACGGAATCTCGCTTACATGGGATTTTTTTTTGTGATAATGAAAAGGGATGGGAGGGATAAATCCTCGTGTAGCTACCCCGTAGGCTTCCATCCCGTTTAAATTCATGCAGTCTTTTTTCATTTAAAGATGAGTACGTCAACCTGACACCACTAAAAAATCGGCTAGTAGAACGGAGGAAAAGAGGGAGACCCTGACTTCTCGATCACACCAACGATCATGGATTCCAGAAAAATTTCTGGATTTAATTGAGTCATCGCTGGGATCATGCCTCAAACCTACAACCAGTTGGTAGTGAGGTAAGGCCTTTATCAACCGGGTTACCGCCTTAGCTGTGCTTATATGGACCTTGAAGAGAAACAAATCATGCTAGTTGAATTTAATAAGATTTTACAAATCAAATAAAATATAAATGCAATTTTTTTTGGTCAAACGGAGCGTTCACCGAATAGATCTATAGTGAACACGTCCAAAAAAGTCAGAAAGAACAATATCCTGCAAGAGGCCCGGGGCATTCTCCAGGTCAGTCCACAAAATATCACCAAAATGGTTCGCCACATAGGAAGCCACCCAGTTCGCTGCTAAGTTAGCCTCCCGATAGACATGCCTCACAAAACAACTAGAGAACCGTGCAGCAAAAATGCAATATCCCTAAGTAGAGGGTGAGTAAGTACCGAACGCCGAGCCTCCTGGATCCACATAATAACAGTAGCCGAGTCTCCCTCAGTGATCAGATGATCCAGATGAAGGCATCTCCTAGCAAAGCACACGCCCGCCCAAGTACCATAAAGCTCCATAGCAGGGATAGTAGGCTCGACCAAGTGGCAACCCCCGGTCGCCAAGAGACGAAGACCAGGGCCACGAATGATAAAAGCTGCACCATCCTGAGTGCCCATGACACTCCCATCGAAGCTGACAGTGGCAAACTTAAGAGGAGGGGGCTCCTAAGTGATGAAAGCCTAACGAGGTGCTTGAGGGATCGAGCTGAAGCCCCAGGTCTTAAAGGTCATCACCGTCGTCATGAGATACTCGGAAGCTTGAAGATGGGCTCTCTCCATAATAAATCTAGGTGAACTAGTTTTGGAGTTGAAGACCAGTTCATTCCTGGTGAGCCAAGTGTGATAAGCCATGTAGGCAGGGAGAATACGAGAACGGTGATCAGTAGTCAAGCGGAGCCAGTCCAGAAAGGAAAGCACATAATCCACCGAAGATGTAAGGAGGCTGTCCAGACCGACCAGTCTCCAAATAAGAGCAGCCATAGGACAAAGGAATAACACATGTTCCAGGATCTCATTATCAGTACCACACACAAGGCAAACAGAGGGAACTTGAATACCTCTCGAAGTAAGGAGGGCTCTTGTGGAGAGGCATCTCCATGCAACCCTCCATATGAACAAACTGACTCTCGAATGAATTCCCAATCTCCAAATCCAGCCAATATTCAGGCTCCTGTGAGGCTCGGTGTGGACCCAGGGATAATGATCTGCCATCATGACCCTGAGGAGGGAGAAAGACCACACTCAAACATCAGCAGTGGCATGCATTGGTAAGGCAATAGCCTGAACTCTCTCACCCAGAATAAGACCAAAAGTCTAATAGATAGTTTCACTATCCTAGTGAGAGCCATCCGAGGAGAATATGAGGAATAGATAGAGACTACGGACCTTCCATAAAGATGAAGGTCGGCCAATGGGATAAGGGGAGGTTCGAGATCCAAGGGTCACCCATAAAATCAATAGACCTTCCATCACCCACAATCCACCAGGTCCAAGGAATAACCACATCAACTCTACTAGATATCTCCCTCCATAAAGCAGAAACACTCCTACTACCAGTAAGGCCCCCAAGGGTGAGAGGGCCATACTTAGCAAACATCATCCTTGCCCACAAGCTATCGGGACATGGAAGGTATCTGGTAGCATGACTGGTCAAAGGTGCCTCCCATCTCGCAACAAGAGATTGAATGCCAAGACCTCCATCACTCCTTAATTGGCAGATCACATTCCAGCCCAATAGATGAATACGGCGAGCAGCCGAAGAGTCACCCCACAAGAATGCATGAATAAATTGCTCCACCTTTAGGATCACAAACTTGGAAATGATGGCATTAGATAACAAGTAAACCGGAATAGAAGTAAGGACAGACTTGACAGGGTAATCCTGTCCTTCGAGGAGAGGGCTCTCCCCTGCCAATCCTCCACCCTATCATGAACAACCATAACCAACCTCCCACAGTCAACCTTATAGAGTCTCTCCCTTGTAATCAGCACCCCTAGGTAGTATAAAGTATCGCTATGCTCAAGCACTCCAAGGATCTTTGAGATAGTACGACGAATAGTAGGAGTCTTCGGGCTGAAGTAGATCTGGGATTTAAGAAGATTGATCACTGGCCCGAAGAGCGACAATAATCCTCCAAAATCCATCTGAACCCATGAGCACAACGGGCCATAGCACGCCCCAGGAGTAAACAATCATCTGCAAACAAGAGATACGAGATCGGGTGGGCGCCAGGGACAGGAATATAAGAAAAAAGATTTGGACCCTGTATTGCAGCCCGAAGAGCTCGCGAAAGAGTATCAGCACAAATAATGAACATATATGGAGAAAAAGGACAACCTTGGCACAGACTAATGTACGAGGAGAAAAATTCTGAGGAAGAGCCATTGATGAGAATAGCAAATAGTGGGTGGACAATACAAGCCAGTATCCATGTGATGCAGCGAGGATGGAAGCCAAAGTCAGAAAGAGCCTTTCTCAAGAAAGACCAGTGCATCCGGTCATAAGCTCGTTCCATGTCAAGTTTAATAGCCATAAGATATCGACGGGCTGGAGACCTCCGGAGATCAAACAAAAACTCCTGAGCAGTGAGGACATTATCAGAAATAGACCGGCTGCCCACAAAGCCCCCCTGCTCTGAGCATATAAGGCGAGGGAGGATAGGTTTCATCCTATGAACAACAATTTTGGCATAGATCTTGTATAGAGTGTTGCATAGACTGATAGGCTTATAATAACCGGGTTCAGAAGCATCTTGATGCTTGGGTATGAGAGTGATAAAGGTTTGTTTCCAAGAATCTGGCATCCTGTTCTGGCCAAAGAACTCCTGCACAGCATCCACTACCTCATCATGAACAATACACCAGTAATGCCACAAGAATAAGGGAGAAAAACTATCCGGTCCAGGAGCTTTATCAGCACCCAGGGACCAAAGAGCATGCCGAACCTCATGTTTTGAAATAGGTCCGATGAGATCCCGATTCTCCCGATCAGCCATCACGACTAGAGGAGGGAGAAAATCTCCATGAGTAGGACTCTGGGGGACAGACCAAGAGGCCCACTTCTTTACGTACGTCTCTTAACTTTCTCTCCCATCTGGAGGGTGTATATATGTGACACCGTGTGCAGCAGAATCCAACATATATGCACGATAATATAAAAACCCTCAAATTATATGGATTTTCTTGAGTTCTGGAACGTTGTTTGGCCTTCTTCCAGCACTAAAATAGTTCAGGATAAACCTTTACTCGCCCGTGCAACAAAGAACCAGCAAGGACAAGCCCAAGCCTGGTTAATTTGGAGCAGGCCCATAAAAATTGAAGCTAGCCCTTCCTCAGGCTGGGCTGGTTTAGGAGGACATGGACATTGATCAGTAGACAACCGTTTGGAATGTACTTGGCAGAGCAAGCAATAAGCATGAGCCACACGCTTGATGAAACGTTTTCAACATTTTTTTTACTGCTCCAGGTGAGGGAACAAAAGGCCTAAAATGAAGTGGATCGGTGTAAGCTCCAGCGATGAGATGTGAAAGAGCGATGGAAATTGAAGCTCCTAACCATCAATCCAAAAATCTATAACACGAACAGAGATAATTATTGGACAAGGACTCCACAAGGGGGTCATCGGAAGACATCACGAGCTTTGGATGCTCTTGGTTAGGCGGATCAATCGAACAATCCCAAAACATTCGCCCCGGGCCGAAGGCCATTTTAGGGCCTGCTTGGATATCAAGTCCATTAGCCATAGATATTAACCAATACTCTCCTGGAAATCGCTTGGGCCAAAAAAAAAAAAAAAAAACAGGTTAGGAAGATTATTAAGAGCTCTCGGAGTCCATCATCTTTTTTTATCCATGAAATTTAGAGATAAAATAAGTACCTTTTCAATAGAATAAATTATCCAAAAAAAATTATCGTCTTGGTGCCCATATAGGACTCTATTTCCATCACTGCTCGTATCCGTTGTGATGGAAATAGGAGATCTCGGCCTTTTTCTTTCAAGCTTGTTACTTCATTTCCATTACAACAAATTAATGTCATACATGTGGAATGATCGATATGCCTGGACTACTTTCTAGAGCTTGTGGCATTATCCGATTAATCACCCACCACATGTGCATAGATTAACAGTCCATGATTGCACTGGTCTGGTATAGATAGTGTTCGGTCACCGCAAGTTAATCTCTGAACTAATGACTACGAGAAAACTTATACCTTAGGCTGAGCTTGGTTCAGGGATAAGAAAAATAAGAGCAGAAAAAGTTAATGTCTATTGGAATGGTTATGTCACGAGTTATACTTATTTTTATTTAAATTAATTTTGAATAATAAAATGTATATTTATGATATTACTTTTGAATGATGATTTATTTTTATTATACATAATAGGTAAGAAATCGTATAAATTTTGTTCTTATATTAATGAATAGCTTAGGACCGCTCCTCTTGAAATAGTTATGCATTGAAAAAATTATTTCTTGGTTATGTCAGTTTTAAAAATATTATATGACAAGGATCAAATGCAATCTCAAAGAACCATCCAACAAAAAGCACAAAGTAATGCTACACTAAACCTATATATATATATATATATATATATATATATATATATATAAGGGCTCACTGCATATACTCTTTATAAATGTCTTATTACATATTTGGCCTCCATAATTTACTATTTATGTCAGTGGCCAAGCTAGACGGAGGCACGGGCTATCCCCCACCCCCACTTTTGGGAGACCTGGGGACAACCTCGGGCTGGAACGCCAAGGTCATCTAGTCCTTCCATACTTTAAATATTATATTAAAAGCTTGTTGCCGGTTTGATGCACCATTTTTGTTAATAAAAAATAGATTCTCTTGCCCGTTTGATGCACCATTTCTATCAATAAAAAATAAATTCTCCCGCAACAAAAAAGAAAAAAAAAAATTCATGTCAAAAAATAAGGTACCAACTTCGATTTTGCCTCCAAGGTTGCTTGCATGATTTTTAGTTAGTGAGGGTCAATGATACGCACGAGCAACTAAGTTTTTGGATCTTATCGTATCAAAAAGTTAAGTTTATAATTCTTGTACCTGATGCGGTACAAGATCCTCCAGATGTGTACAATTTTTTCAGTTATAAAATTTTTGAAGATTAGATTATACGATAAAATAAAATAGGAGATGAATTTCTTGTTGATTAGTTGATCGTTTATATTAAAAAAGAAATTATAGAAATTTTTAATTTAGATTTTATTTTTAATGAATTTGTATCTTTAAAAGATTATCATTTATAATTTTAATTCTTAAATTATAATAATAAACAATTTTAAATTATATTTTATATGTATTATTTTGATTTTTTATAATATAATTTTTTTGGCTTCGCTGCTGATTTATATATACCTCTCAAATCAACATATATTTTTTATTTGTAATTTTGATTGACAAGTCTAAGTATAAAAGAACAATATTACTTATTTCCATGAATATCTTTGGTAAAAAATTAACATTCGCTCTGTTATACCCGACCGGCTCACCATCAAATTAGACCGGCCTCTCTTTGTTTTTCGACCGGACCTCTCTTCTGAACTCTGAAGGACGCTCTCCTTCGGAAGTCTGATCCATAGGAGTAGTAGTCCGGTCCATTGCTCTCCTTCGAAAATCCGACCCACTGAAGTAGAGGCCCTGATGACCCACTTCAGCTGAGGTCCGGCCCATCACTCTCCTTCGGAGGTTCGACTGGCCCTCCCAGTCGGCGTCCAACCGATTCATTTCAGGGGCCAGAGAACTCCAGAAACCTCTTTCTGTTATAACAGAATCCTGCCACCTCAGCGCCGCTACTTCACTATTTCAACGACGCTGCCCTATCCGGGCGCCACATGGCCACTCTCCAGATTTTTCTAGGGGCATGTCAGTCTTTTCCGGCTCCTCCCTTAACGGATTTTGGACTGTTCCGCGCCTATATAAGGTAACCGGGGGCCCCCGTTTTGAGCTAAGTACACTCTTCCTTCTCCATACGCTGCTTCTCCGATTCTTCCATTCTATTGCTTCCTGCAAACTTAAGTATCTGAGTGTTCCCATCCGAAACACCACCAGTCCTTGGGGACTTTGTTGCAGGTCGACCGGGAGAAGAGCGTTTTAGCCCAGCCATCCGTTCCCGGTCCAGGAGAAGTTGCCGCAACACGCTCCATACCATAAAGAGTTATATTTTGTATAATTTCCCAAAAACATTTATGTGAAAGGATAATCAAATTATTAAAATTATTTGTTATACCATTAGAGAAAAATATAACGACAAGGGCATTATTGTGAAAATAAAATGATTTAAGGGTACGTATGCAAATTATGATTTTCCAAGGATGAATATACAATAAACTATATCTGCAAGAGTATGCGAATACTAAGAAAATCCTTAAAAAATAATGTAAAGATACAATTCCCATGGACTTTATCAAAGTTTAAGAGCTTTGCTTCGAGATTGTCAAGTCTTTAAAATTATGACATCAAGGGTTGGGCATCTTCAGCCGGTGCGATCCATGGACTGGTTCTAGCCGTAGTCCAAAGGTGAAAACTGAAAATCCATTGCAGAATATTGTAGGCCCAATTTGGGCAGGACTGCAAGAGGGCCCTGGTTTAGCCTTGGGCCGCGGAAAGTGTCTCTGGCTCGGTCTAGTTCGATCGTGGCCTCTGGACAACCTCGTTTACTGGAGCAAGACACTGTCGTGTTTGTTTAAGAATGAAAGAGAGTGGAAACTTGTATTCTTGGTTTTGGATGATAATTTTTATCGATCTGATAAATATTTAATTCGATCTGATTTTAATGGAGCGGATAAAATTTGATCCGTCTAATTTATAAATGGATATGAGTTATATAAAAAAAATCTGATTCGAATTCGGGTCGGGTTATCCGTACTCGATCCGAACCCAACCCATTTATATATAAAAAAAATATGTTTATAAAATATTTAAGTAAATTGGATATGGAACGGATATATCCGACCCGACCTGACTCAATCCGATCCATTTAGATTTTAAATAAACTAGGTTTTATGAGACCGCGTATACCCGATCCGATCCGATCTAAACATGATTTTTTTATATCCGACCCGATCTAATCCGAGATAGATATGAAACGGATAATTTTTTAATGGGATATATATGAATTTTGGATGATCCGATCTAAATCGGATCCATTACCATCCCTAGCCAAAACATCCATAGCTAACAGATTGGAACAGCCCAGTGTTTAACTGACACAGCAGGGGAAAATAGGCCCAAAATGCGTACAAGGACATGCCTGTACCCAAGTTTTAACGTAGGAGAAAAACAGTTTTTCGACCCCTTGGTGTGCAGGGCACAATGCACAGTGCCATATAACTTCCGGTGGTTGACATAAAAAGGAGATGGACCATCATCTAAATGGTCCACACGCACGTACCATGTTATACATAATTGCATTATTTGATGGCGGTTCATCTTCATGATCCATGAATACGTACCATATTATTATTATTTGATGACTAGTTTTTTTTTTTTTTTTCTTTTTTGATAGAAAAAAAGGATGAGGAGAGTGGGGGCGAATCTCTCGGTGTAGCTTCCCATTCGGACTCCAACCCATTAGATCTTTGTTCTATTCGAACCGTAAATTTTTTCGTGTCCTTCCTATCTACTGGATGAGTACTTCAGCCTAACTTCACTACGGCGCCGAAATTTCGACAGCTTAGTCTCTCAGTCATGTATTTCAGAATTAATCTGAAATTTAATGGAGTCAACCATAAAATCATGCTTCAAATTTGTAATCAATAAATTAAACACAAAACTGACCATCTTTTGATAGCGGTGATCAAAAGTTATACGGTACTTTATGATGCGGTCCAGGTACTTAATTTTTTTCCTTGAAAGTTCGGCTACATGCTTTAGATCTCCGTTAAGCATTATTAGATGCCACCTACCACTATTTCGTCTTCATGGGCACAAGACAATCTTTACTGTAGGGTAGCTAAACTAATCCACAACCATGAACACCTCGGACATGGCTACAAGCTCGCAAAGGTTATAAGGCAGGCATTGGCCAAGGCACTAGTTCCCTCATGGATCCTGACCGACGTACGTGACCTCCAAGTCTCTCGGTAATGGGGATGGATGGAGTCTAGTTTATTAAGGCTCCGGCGAGCGGTTGTTCGGATGATATTTATTTAAACATTTTCCATTCTTTTATATTTATGAAAAGGTAACGGTATGGTAGGTTGGATGGCATCTAATGTAGCCGTAATTTTATAAAAACTGTGTTATGGAATTCTACTACTACTGAACCATCATTTTGATTTTTGAATATTTTATTTTGTAATTTCTATGGGTACATCTATGGTTTGGTGGTGTACTTTTTTTTTCTGATTTATCAAAAAAAAAAAAAAAGTCCATTGGCGAGTTCGAAACGACCTTTATGATCAAATGAAACTGTTGCTGCGTTTATCCCTGGATCGAGCTCTGCCTGCTGCGCGGGAAAACTTCTCGATAGACCTACCTGTAAAAAGTTTCCTGGGCGCCGGAGATGCTCCGACGGGGAACACTCCGATGCTTAAGTTAGCGAGGGGTTTGGAGCGACAATGAAGAGAGTCAAAGAAAAACACAGAGTGGAAGAGAAAGAGCCTCTTACCCCCGTGGAGATCCCCTGAGCACCTTTTATGGGCATGAGATACTACCAAAATTCGTTAGAGGGCAGAGATGAAGTTCCAGATCTGCCCCTGGAAGGATCAAAAGAGATGGCCAGGTGACACAGGATCGTGGCCACGTCGAAGAATCCGTTGCAACAGAATTCCGACATCAGTTGGAGGGAATCTTTCGAAACCCTCAGGCGTTCTCCCGAACGTGGATCAAGGTGGTCGGCCTCTTGGTTGGTCGGCCCTTAGATGGTCGGCTTCCCTAAGGTCGGCTTCTCTGGGACAATAGTCCAATGGCCGATCGGCTCGTGGGCCCTCAGTGGGGATGCATCCAGGCCTCCGAGGGAGCCGACCGGCGGGGGCTTCAATCCGCCTCAACCGGTCGAATGACTTATCCAGCTCAATCTCGGATCCGACCTGGCGTATATAAATAAACATTATAAATTCATATATAATGTCGGCATCATAGTCGCGTTTTGGACTTCAAATTTTTTTTTATTTCGTGACTTCGAACAAATGGTACATTCACGTGGAGTAGCGGTTGGGATGTCCTGGGGCCTATCATCCTTTGGACGCTATAGGTTAAAAAGGGATAGATGGTCCTCCAATCCTAGTCAGGGAATGTTCGATACACTGCGCATATTAATTTTTTCACAGCCGTTCCCCATCCGAAGATGAGTACGTCAACCTGACTATCACTGGTGTCAGCCGAGTGAACAGGATTTATTATATATATTTTTTAATTTTTTCACTACCATCTGTCAACAGGGACTCCAGAATTATTTTATTATTTTTTTTAAAAAAAATTATTCTTGAATCATTTTTCTATTTTTTATTTTATTTTTAAATTTTTTAATCAAAATATGTGGACTTGAATTTCTGCTAGCCAGTTACGAGAAAAGTTCTGCAACCAATAAACGATTCAGTTGAAGGATAGAAAAATTTTTGGATGATGGTAGCTCTGGGGCTGCCGCTATCATTAACCATATCAAAATTTTCACCGCCACTGGATCTATTAGCAGGTCTCATTCTGGGTTTTTGCCATCCTAATTTAATCATGTGGTTGTGTTGGGAAGCTTCTGCCCCTACAGCCATGATAAGAAATTAATGGTGTCCATTTAGGCCCAATTAAGCAAAATTTCTTGCTTCAAAATGAATGGTTAAGACTTTGTGCTATAGACTGATGCCTTGTGGGATGTAGGGGGATTGTTTTAGCTTGTTTAATATCTTTGGAGGCCGTTTTTTTTTAGAGCATTGTGGAAGGACAGTAAACATTGATGATTCATGCACATTCATCACCATATTTACCTCATGTTCAGGTTACCCTTCAGATATTCATGTCATGCAGCTTGTTCATGTGGTATTGTTTCAACTTGTTCTATGTGCTTTTACTTTTTTTAATTTTTACACATGATCTGATTGAAATGATACTATTTTGGAAACCTATTCCTCCTTGTGAGCACTAAACAATATTAGATTCATGTTTGGCTAATAAGCTTAGTTAATTTATTCAACATGTAGATATTTCAGTACTTCTAGCAAGGAAGTTATATGTTTATATATGCCATAACAATACTTGCTCAAGTTATCAGCAGAAATCCATTAGAGTGGTAATTATCTTGTATTTTTTTTCATCTTATGAATTGTGGATACTTATTTTTTGTCATGTATAGCTTTGCTACTATCAGATATGATTTTTGAAATATTTTTGTCAAAATTTTTATTACATAGAAACATACACCTATCAATTGATTAATGTACATATTCCATAGCATCTGTACATTTATTTTTTTTATACGGATGGGAGAATTATGTATAGTGATTAATTGATTATCCAGTTTAGACAATTGAGAATTGCAAATAATTATATATGTAATTACAATAATCAAGCGGTATGGGTAGAATTTGATATATATTTCGAACAGCAATTTTTTAGTTCTCCTCATACATATTTAGTTGTATAGGGAGAACTAAAGAAAAATGCTGCTAAAATTTTTTTAGAACTCTTATTGCATATCAATTGATTACTGTAGATGATTTATATAATTAATGCAATTCTTGAATGAGATAGGACATATCTTTACCTATTAGTTGGTGGTAGGATGCATTTATTAGTTAAGTTATATTATTTTTTACATAATTTTTTTAAAAATTAATTGGTGCATTATTATTTCCTGAAGAATTTTTTTTGATTTTAGATAACTCGGAAGTTCAATCATTGTATCCTATAATAGATAAAAGTTTGATAAATAAACCGAGAAATACTAAAGAATATTTAGGTGGAGTTCATGATTTCATTAAATTTGGTATTGATGAAAGTAGTTTGAATAGAAAGATTTTATGTCCATGCCGACGATGTGTTAATAGTTCTTGCTTAGATCCACACAGTTGAAGAATATTTGATATGGAATGGTTTTGCAAGGGATTATACTGAGTAGGTTTTTCATGGAGAATTTATGTTGCCAATATCAAGTAATCAACCTTCATCTGATCTTGGATCCGGTAATATACAAGAGAATCCTGTAGGAGATGATGATATAATGGGTTTGATCACAGATGCTTTTCGATATGGTATTCAAAATTTTGAAGGTTCAAGTAGTACCATGAAATAACTAAAATATGTGAGGGTTCTACATTCATGAAACAAACATATGTGCAGCAGATGTAACCATCAACTGCTGAGTCAGCTCGGTATCATAATTTAATGAAAGATGCAAATGAACAATTATATCCGGGCTATTTGAAATTTTCTAAGATCTTATTTCTTATACATTTATTTCATATAAAGTATATGAATAGATGGTCCGGAAAGAGTTTTATCATGCTTTTCAAGTTATTAAAGGATGCATTTTCAAAAGGTACTGGTTTACCATCCTCTTATTATGAAGTATAGAAAGTTATCAATAAATTGGATCTTGGATATCAAAAGATTCATAGTTGTCTGAAAGACTGTATGTTATATCATGTTGCAAGTGCTGATCGAGAGTCATGCAATGTATGTGGATCTTCACGATGGATAACTCACGAAGAAGATGAGGATGACGTAATGAACGGAACAAATATACTACGGAGTACAAAGAAATCGATGAAGATTTTGCGTTATTTTCTCTTATTCCTAGATTGAGGAGGCTATATTCATCATCAAAAATAGTTTCATTAATGAGGTGGCATGATGAAGGACGTACGAAGGATGGAATGTTGAGACATCCAGCAGATAATTTAACATGAAAAGTATTTAATGCTAGGCATTCTGATTTTGCCTTTGATATTCGTAATATTCAGTTGGGTTTAACTTTAGATGGCTTCCATCCTCTTTGGACTCTAAATTCTATGTATAGTACTTGGACAGTTGTTCTAATACCATACGATTTACCACCATCGTTGTGCATGAAATAATCCTCACTTATCTTGTCAATGGTTATTCCAGGTGATAAGGATCCAAAAAATGATATTGATATTTTTCTTCAACCTTTAATAGAAAATTGAAACAGTTGTGGAAAGGTATCGATGTAATTGATATTTTGAATGGTGAAACATTTAAACTATGGATAGCTTTATTATGGACTATTAATAATTTTCCTGCATATGCCAATTTTTTTGGCTAGAGTATAAAGGAACGTGTTGCATGTCTTTGTTGTGCAGATTCGGCACATTCAACTTGGTTAAAACATGGAAAAAAATTTGTTATATGGAACACCATCGATAGTTAAAACTAAATCATCCATTTCGATTTTAGAAAGATTTGTTGATAGTACCATAGAATTGGGATGAGCACCTATTCCACTTTCTGGAACTAATATTCGTAGACAAATGAATTATATCAGTTACATATATGATAAATTCTCGAAGTCTTTACAAAAAGTGAGGAATGACCAAGAAGGATTGTCAGAAGAAGTGAATACTGCTAGTATGGATGCACAGGTATTTGAAGATCCTGATATTTTTTTGGAAAATAAAAATTAGGAAGATGTACATATACCATCTACAAATTAGCCTAACAAACATTTATAAAAAAAAAGAAGTATCTTCTTTGACTTACTTTATTGAAAACATAATCTTATTCGACATAATCTAGATATGATGCACATAGAGAAGAATGTTTATGATAATCCGCTTAGAATATTATTGAATCTTGATAGAAAGATCAAAGATAATATGAAGGCAATACTGGATTTAAAAGAATTAAGTATTTAATAGGAGCTTCATCCCAAAATGATTGCTAATGATGGAATTTATTTGCCTCCTGCATCTTATATAATGTTTGCTCAAAAAAAAGATAATTTTCTGACAGTATTGAAAAATATTAAAGTACCTGATAGATATGCATTAAATATTTCAAGGTATGTGCATCTTAAAGACTAAAAATTTTTAATCTCAAAAGTCAAGATGGTCATATATTGATGCAAGATATCTTTCCAATAACTTCAATATCATCATTCTTTAAGGCATTTGTTCTAAAGTTATTGATCCTAAAGAGCTTGATCAGTTAGAGTCTGATGTTATGATTACACTTTGTCAGATGGAGAAGATTTTTTCTCCTGAATTTTTTATCATTATGGTACATCTTCTCCTTCACTTAGCTTTAAAAGTCAAGCTTGGTGGACCGGTATGTATCCTATTGAGAGGTATTATTATCAATTTTAATATTTATATATTTTTTATAAAATTAATGTCATAATAATGTTTAAATATAATTTTAATTTTTGTAAGTATCTTATGCAATTGAAAGATTATGTAAAAAACAAAGCCTATCTAGAGGGTTTGATTGTGGAAGGATATATTGCTGAAGAGTGTTCGACATTTTGTTCAAGATACCTTCAAGGTGTTGAGACTGTATTTAATAAACCTCAACAACATAGTGATTTCGTAGACAATACAGAATTATATAAGTTTTCTACAATTGGTAAAGTAATGAAAAAAGTGAAAGTATTGTATTGGATCAAAAATCAATAGCACAACCACATTGTTATATGTTACTTCATAGTGAAATAATATCTGACTATCGTAGATTAATATATCTAATGCATTTCAAGTTTAAATATCATTATTTTTTGTTCTAAATGAATAATGTAAATTTTATGTAGCAAATTTTTAATATCTTATCGACAAGCTAATCATAGCACTTGGCCTAATCCTAGAATTAAGTAGCGATGGTTAGTTGAGTTATTTCCTACATGGCTTTTATAATAGGTTCGATATATTTTTAAAGAATATATGGATAGTTTAACATCGAATAAATTGTTAACATTTCTTATTATTTTTTAGGTATCAATGATGATGGAGAGAAATTATTTAGATGAATTAGTAGTCCTGGCTCGAGGACCTAACAAAATTATCAACAGATATAGTGGTTTCATAATCAATGATTTTAAATTCCATACTAAAGATCGTGAGAAATTTAGGAAAGCATAGAATAGCGGTGTTATGGTGAAAGCAAATGAAAAAAATTATTATGGTACACTTAAAAATATTTATAAGTTAGATTACTATGGAATCTTTAAAGTCATATTATTTAGATGTGATTGGATAAACATAACTCATCAAGGGATTTGAAACAAGATGCAAATAGATTTACACTTGTAAATTTTATAAGGTTGATACATACTGCTGTATTATTGAAGGATGATCCATTTATTTTTTCTTTCCAAGCTTATCAAGTATTTTTTGTACAAAATGTAAAAGATAAAGATTGTGCTACTGTTATTAAAACAAAACATAGGGACTTATATGATATGGAAAAGTAGCTACTGGATGATGAAGATGATGACACTTATATGCATTCCATGCCATTCAATTTTGTACCAGCTGATGACGTACATGCTACAGTATCCTTGGTTAGGATGGAATTTAAAGAAAATGCTAATACTTAATTATTATTGGTGTTAAATTTTGCAATGTATGTAATTTGTGATAATTATTATATTAAATTCATTTTTATGTTCACTGATTCTGACTCTAATATACATAATAGGTGATATTATGTCGTGCTCGCGATGATTTCATGGTGTGCAGTTCCAGCACTCATAGACAAAGGTCGGCACTTCTTCAGCATAGTAGGCTAAGGTGGGTACTTGTTTGGCGCAGCTATTCATGCCGGTCCTTCTTCAATATCGGAGGTTGTGGCCAATCCTTTGGCACCGCAGTCTACTACAGGTCAATCATCGTCAGGACAATATGATCCTCTCGTCGATGTAACGAATGATGAGCTACATATTCATGGTACTTTATTTTTAATTTGGTTTGATAAGATTTCATTATATTTCTTACTATAGTTTACTTATATGTATGTTTTTGCAGACGGATCTAGGAGTGTTACATGCAGACGCGAGCTTATAGTAGTATGGGATGTTTGGTAGATGTACAAGGATGACAAGATAGTGGTTGAGTGCAATTAGCTGGGATAACTAATTAAAAAAATAGCCAGTTTATTGAGTTCATTTTTAGAAACAGTTATGCAAAGTTATCAGCTTTGTCCACTAAGTTATGCAAAATAGAATGATATGCTTCTGATGTATAAAATTGAGATTTTATGAATTGTTCAGGTAAAAATTGAAACTAAATATTTATTATTTTGAATGGTGGACATTATGTTATATTTTATATTTTTTCAATAATAATAATTTTTTATTTCATTATTTTTTCTTTTAAAATCTACATGATTATTTCTAATATTTACTTAACATTTATTTTTTTTCAGTCCAAGTTTGTAGTCCCTCCACCCGCTAATAATTTTGTACTAAAATCTCTCAACCGAAAATGGAAAGAATATAAAGCACAATTAAAGATGAAGTACAAGTTGACGGGTATGACCTAGGAGCAGGTAGTTTGTACTTGTCCTCCTGATGTATCCCCTCATCAGTGGATGGAGTTGGTTCATTATTGGTTCTCCGAGGGGAGATATGTATCTTCTAATTCAATATATTAAGCAACTTTATTAAAATATTAGATTTATATTATACATTATACATATATATACTTTACTTTCAATTTATAACTAGTTATTGATATTGTAGATATATTCTGATATTGGTAGAGCTGCACGAGCAGCTATGTTTATTTTCTATACATCAAAATCCAAGAATTATGCACGAGTTAGACAAGAGTTCATCTATTCCTTAAACTATAAATTTATATTTTTTATATTAAATTATTTATATATTTTAATGAAACTAACATTATGTATCATCGACGATATATCACGATACTTATATGTATACATATATGTATTACGATACTTATATGTATCGTGATACTTATACGTATCGCGATGATACTTATAAATATCGTGATACATATACGTATCACGATGATACTTATAAGTATCGCGGTACTTGAACATTTTTAAATTTATTTGAATTATTTGCTTAAAATAATAATTTCTCTTATAGATGGATGAGTATAGGAGGGAACCTGGTGAGGTGAAGTTTTATCGGATGACTCATACTCACCGTGATAGCACTTTTGTCAGAGATTAATCGAAAGATAAATATGTAATTATTTATTATAATTTATTTAATGCAATGATTTTAATTTAATTTTTTTAGTCATTCTAACTAATTTTTCTAAATTAATATAGAAAAGAGCTACAGCTCTTATTATGGAGCGTGTCGATGAGTCTGCAGTATCTACACAAAGTAGTCGCATCAAGGCCGAGATGTTCACGAAGCTGATGGGTCGGAGTGCTACGATCGAGTGAGAGGTTATGAAATTGGAGTCACCCCTACTTAGTTATCTATGATTAGTAGATTTTCTCATGATACTGCAAAGGGTGCTCAGGATACACGTATTTGCAAACTTGAGAAGGAGATAGAGGAGATGCGATAGAGCTGTGTCGTCGATAGAACAACAATGGAGAGCATGAGAGAGCACATTACTGCAGATAGAGCATCGATGGAGAGCATGAGAGAGCATATCGAGCGGTTTACATCTATCGTACATATGTTTATTCCACGTCAGGTAAATACATATTGATATGGCTACATCGCTGACGTGGGGCGCGTGTTAGGTCCAGCTGGACACGGTCAATACCACTTGATTTTTTTTTCAGAAGATCCCCGTTCGGGGAGAAGTATTTCTGCTCCTCCGCTAGGTGGCTTCTGAAGACAGGTCCACCTCGGCCGAAGTCGAGCACCTCTCTACCGCTCCGCCAGGTGTCCACCCAGGAGGGGTCTACCTCAGCCGAAGCTGGCGGCCCCTCGCTCCCTCGCCAGGTAGTACCCCAAGATGGGTCCACCTCGGTAGAGGTCGAGCCGGGCCCTCCTGCTCCTTCGCCAGGTGGCACCCGGAGACGGGTCCAATTTGGTCAAAGTCGAGCACCTCTCTGCAGCTCCACCAGGTGTCCACCCAAGAGGGGTCCACCTCCGTCGAAGCTGGCGACCCCTCGCTCCCTCGCCAGGTGGCACCCGGAGATGGGTCCACCTCGGCCGAGGTCGAGTCGGGCCCTCCTACTCCTTCGCCAGGTGGCACCCGGAGACGGGTCCACCTCGACCGAAGTCGAGCACCTCTCTACCGCTCCACCAGGTGTCCACCAGGAGGGGTCCACCTCGGTCAAAGTTGGTGGCCCCTCGCTCCCTCGCCAGGTGGCACCCCAAGACGTGTCCACCTCGGCCGAGGTCGAGCCGGGCCCTCCTACTCCTTCGCCAGGTGGCACCCGGAGATGGGTCCACCTCGGCCGAAGTCGAGCACCTCTCTGCCGCTCCGCCAGATGTCCATCTAAGAGGGATCCACCTCAGCCGAAGCTATCGGCCCCTCGCTTCCTCGCCAGGTGGCACCCCAAGACGGGTCCACCTCGGCCGAGGTCGATCTGAGCCCTCCTGCTCCTTCGCCGATTGGCAACCGAAGACGGGTCCACCTCGGCCAAAGTCGGGCCTCTCTCCACCCCTCCGCCAGGTGGCGCCCCCTGACGGGTCCACCTCGGCCGAGGTCAGCCCTACTCTGCGAAGCCTCGGAAAAGCAGGGGCACGGGTTACAAGATCGCCACTAGGGCTGCGCGCACCGCGCCCCGTAGGGGGCGCCAGTACGGCCTGCAATGATACATGAAACCTCGTTTACACCAGTCGGATGGGGCCCCGCAACCAAGGAACTGAATCCTTGCGGACAGGAGCCCAAAACGGCTGGAAGCCCACCGTCAACGTCTCGAAAGGAGAGCTCCCGCACTCGGTCCAAAGCCTTGCCAGTCTCCCCCCTTTTCGTGACACACGACGGACGAGGCGGTCCGGCCACTTAGCTCCTAGACCTGAAGAAGAAGGGGGGAGAAGGACTAGAAGTGGGAGGGAGCCCCCGGAGAGAAAGGCGAGCTGGAGGCAGTTAGATGGTATAAAAGGGATGGTAAAAATGGGTAGAGAGGTAAGTCGAAAAAGGGAGGAAACACCAAGAGAACGA
The DNA here is from genome assembly GCA_021397845.1 of Areca catechu. NCBI lineage: Eukaryota > Viridiplantae > Streptophyta > Magnoliopsida > Arecales > Arecaceae > Areca > Areca catechu. The sequence goes on from CM038042.1 coordinate 189,454,370, forward strand.
TTCTGGGAGTCCTCAAGGAGTCCTCAGGCGTGAGCTCGATGAACCCAGCACAGGACGCCGGGCTTCAACTCCCCTCTTCCCTACACTTCTTTCGTTTACATCTCCTCTAAGCACGGGAATCCTTCGGGAACCCGTCTTAGGGGCTCTGTTCCATCTCGTCGCGCTCTAACTTGACCGTCGGAGTGTCCCCGCCGGAACCACCGGCCAGGGTCTCTGACTTTGTTTTACAGGTCCGGGAGCTTGGAGATCTCGAGGTGAGAGAGTCCGAGACCGGTGCCAGCTCAAGAGCTGCAAGTCACCACGGTGAGATCGGCAACAGATTGGCGCACCAGGAAGGGGGGGCAGAACAATAACCCCTGTGCAAGCAAGCTCTCCGTGGAAGAAAGCGCTCTCCGACCATGGTGGTGACACGTGGACGCGAAGCATCCGCCAGCCGAGTGGGGGAAGTTCCTTCCCCTCAAGGGCCGCGTAGCCCGGAGAGGGAACTTCTCGGTCCACCTCCTCCTCCTCAGCCATCCCCGGTGGACGGTCCTTTCGCAGCTGTCATCCAGCAGCTGCAAACCTTGACCACTGCTGTGCGACAACTGCAGCACCAGCAGTGCTCCCTGGCCACTCAGCCCCAGCCAGGGACCCCCGTGGCTCGAGCCATGGGCCCCCGTGGAAGCCTGCACTCCATCAAAGGCAGGCCCTCTCATCCGCGGGTAGTCTCCAACCCCCGCGGGAGCCACCAGACTCCCGCAAAGAACTACTCTGGTTTGGCGGATCACGAGAGTCGATCCCTGGCCAACGACGCCGAAGCAGCGCGGCACAGCAGGCGCCATCGGGGCAAGGCCCCTCGCCGAGACCGATCGGCACCCCCTTCTCCAGCGACCTCGATGGAAGATTCCACCGACGAGGCCATCAGGAGCCAGGCTGAGAGGCGTCTAGAGGAGCACGAGTGCAAGTTGGCGGAGTTCGCCCGCCGCTTTGCCGACATGCAGAGATCCCCAATAGATCCAGCGGGCTACGATGCTCGACCACCCTTCTCCCAGAAAATCCAAGAGGAACCGATCCCAGGTCGGTTCCGCATGCCTTTGGTGGATCCCTACGATGGGACCACTGATCCCTTGGACCATTTAGAGAGCTACAAGGCTCTCATGAAGGTCCAGAGAGCAACGAACGCTCTCCTATGCATTGTCTTCCCAGCCACCCTCCGGAAAGCTGCTCGAGTTTGGTTCACCCGCCTCGAGCCAGAATCTATCAGCTCTTTCCATCAATTGGAAGGAAAGTTTGTCGCACACTTCGATGCTTGCCGGAAGGTGCCAAGAGAGGTGGATAGCCTCTTCTTTATCCGCCAGCAGGACCAGGAGCTGCTGCGAGACTACATTACCCGCTTCAAGACCACTGCCCTGAAATCTATAGTCTGGACGAGCCTGTCGCCATGCTGGGGTTGAAGCGCAGGCTCAATACCTCCCGCATGACGTATTCCCTGGATAAGAAGCCCCCCAAGACGTACTCTGAGCTCCTCCTCCGTATCCACAAGTACATCCGAGTGGAGGAGGCCGACCGCACCAAGTGAGAGCTGGACGGGAAGCCCTCAAAGAAGCCTGCCCCAAGGGAAGTCCCCGGGACCCGGAGGCCTGGACCACCTGCAGATTTTCGTCCAGGCCCGAAGCCGAAGAGCGGTGCTGCCCTAGAGAGAATGTTCACCCCTCTCCTCACTCCCAGGATGAAGATCCTCATGGAGATTGAGGGTGAGCACTACCTCTGCCGACCTCCTTCTCAGAACCCAAGGAGCATCCGTGACAAAACAAAATATTGTCAAATTTACCACGAGCATGACCAGGACATGGAGGAGTGCCGCAATCTGAAGTGGGAGATTGAGGAGCTAATCAAGAGGGGCTACCTCAGGAAATTTGTGAGGAACGAAGCCCCGACGGAGGGACAGCCGCTCGTAGCCCTTCCCCCGGTCCCCGTAATTGATAACCGCCCAACGGAGAAGCCGGTGGGCATGATCTCCTAGGGGATCGGGCGTGTGACGAAAAGAGCCCGGGAGGTGGGAGACCCAGAAAATGTACTCTCCTTTGAAAAGGGGAATAAAAATGAAAATGTAAATAATGATGCAGTGGTGGTCGAGATGACCATCACAAAACATCCTGTACATCACATTATGGTGGATAGTGGGAGCTCTACTGACGTGCTTTTTTATGATGCTTTCTCCCAAATGAACCTGTCTCATGATCAATTAAAGCCGGTGCACACCCCTCTCGTGGGCTTCACCGGAGACTCGGTGGGGGTCGAAGAAGAAATCACTCTCTCTATCACTGTCGGATCCCCACCTCGGTAGAATACGGTCATGAAGATGTTTGCCATCGTCAAGCTCCCATCACCTTATAACACCATTCTCGATCGTCCAGGGCTCAACCAGCTAGACGCTGTTATTTCCACTAAGAGGTTGCTGGTGCAGTTCCCTACCACCTCTGGGATGGGAGTGATGAGAGGGACGGCCCAACCTGTCCAGCATTGCCTGCAGACAATCCTGGGTGTTCGGGGCGTTGAGCTCGGCCCCGATGTCGACGACCTCGATCTAAGAGAGAAGGACCCCAGGGGAGGGCCCGTGGAGCACCTGTTGACGTATCATCTCGGTTCGGACCCTCAGAAGACTGTGCAGATAGGAGCCCAGCTCCCGGAAGAAGAGCGGGTCCATTTGCTAGACTTCCTCCGGGCGAACGCTGATGTGTTCGCCTGGTTCGCCGCTGACATGCCAAGTATCCCCTCGGTAGTCATCACCCATCAGTTGAATGTTGATCCAAGGTGTCGCCCTGTCCGCCAGAAGAAGAGGAATTTTGCTGCAGAGAGGCAGAAGGCCATCAATGAAGAAGTGGAGAAGCTCCTCACCGCCGGCTTTGTGCGGGAGATACAGTATTCCAGTTGGCTGGCGAACATGGTCATGGTGAAGAAGAGCAACAGCAAGTGGAGGATCTGCGTGGACTGCACCGACCTCAACTCAACCGAGCTTGCCCACTTTAGGACATCGCCTTCTCTCTTTCATGGATGCTTTCTCCGGGTACAACCAGATCCGAATGCATCCGGAGGACGAGGAGCACACTGCTTTTGTCACCGACCGCGGAACCTACTGTTACAAGATGATGCCATTCGGCCTCAAGAACGACGGGACCACGTACCAGTGGCTGGTCAACAAAGTCTTCAAAGACCAGATCGGTCGCAACATGCTGGTGTACGTGGATGATATGCTGGTAATGAGCAAGCCCCTTTCGGACCACATCGACGACCTGGCGAAGACCTTCGGTAACCTCCGGCTTCACCAGATGAAGTTGAACCCGGTGAAGTGCGCTTTCGGTGTGTCCGCCGGGAAGTTCTTGGGGTTCATGGTAACCCAAAGGGGGATAGAAGCCAACCCGGAGAAGGTCCAGGCTATCTTGGACATGGAGGAACCCACCTCCAAGAAGTAAGTGCAGCGACTCACCGGCCGGATAGCCGCCCTGAGTCGATTTATCTCGAGGTCCGCCGACTGCTGCCGGCCCTTTTTTAAGGCGCTGAGAAAGATGAACAACTTTACCTGGATGGAGGAGTGCCAGGAGGCGTTTGACGAGCTGAAGAGGACACTGGCGTCCCCGTCGCTGCTCTCCAGGCTCGAAGAAGGAGAGGAGCTCCTCCTGTACCTAGCGATCACCCCGGAGGCCGTCAGTTCGGTCCTGGTTCGGACTGACGACTAGGGAATGCAAAGGCCGGTGTATTACACAAGCAAACTCCTCCGCGATGCGTAGCTCAGGTATTCCTGGTCTGAGAAACTTATTTTTATGCTAATCATGTCCGCTCAGCGTCTCAGATCTTATTTTCAAGCACATCCCATTGCTGTCCTGACGGATCAGCCGCTGAAAGCGGTGCTCAGCCGACATGACACATCTGGGCGCCTGGCGAAGTGGGCACTCAAGCTCAGCGAGTTCAACATCACTTGCAGGCCAAGGTCGGCCATGAAGGCACAGGTACTCGCTGACTTCTTGGTCGAGTATGCAGGCCTGGGCAAGGGGGTGGAGGAGAGCCTTCAAGACCGGCAGCCGAGGCCAGGACCAGAGGAAGACGTCTGGATCCTTCATGTAGATGGAGCCTCGAACTCCAGCGGGAGTAGAGCTGGACTCATCCTTGCCAAACGGTGAAGGTGTAGTCATCGAATGTGCACTCCATTTACAGTTTGCCGCCACTAATAACCAAGCAGAGTATAAGCGCTCATCGTGGGGCCGAGAGTGTCCCGCGAGTTGGGCGTGGCCAACCTCAAGGTCTTCACCGACTCGCAGCTGGTAGCCGGGCAGATCTCGGGGGAGTACGGGGTGCGGGACCCCCAAATGGCGAAGTACCTGGAGCTCGTGAAAACGAGTGCGGCAGGATTTCGACGTTTCAGCATCTCCCATATACCTCGCGGGGAAAACGCTCGCGCGGACGTGCTCTCCCACCTTGCAACCCTGCCGGACTCGTTGTTGGGCCGTGCTTACGTCGAACACCTCAAGGCCCCGAGCTACGAGACACTCGTGGAGGTCCAGCAAGTCAACCAAGAGCCCAGTTGGATGGACAAGTACGTCGAGTACATCACCGACGGCACCCTGCCGGAGGACCGCATGGCAGCTGGCCTCATCAAAAGGAAGGCCGCATGGTTCGTCTTGATGGATGGGTTACTGTATCGAAGGTCCTACTCCTACCCACTCCTCAAGTGTCTGAGACCCGCAGAGGCCGCACTCGTGCTCCAAGAGATCTACGAGGGCATTTGTGGAAACCACGTGGGGGGCAGGACACTGGCGTACAAGGCCCTCCGTCAAGGTTACTTCTGGGAGACAATGAAAGAAGACGCAGCTGACTTCGTGAAGAGGTGTGACCGATGTCAGCGGCACGCCGTGGTGCAACGTCAGCCCGCCGCTCCACTCTCCCAGCTCTCCGCCCCATGACCGTTCGCTTAATAGGGCATGGATCTCCTAGGACCTTTTTCCCCGGCGTCCGGGCAACGAAAATTCTTGATCGTGGCCATCGACTATTTCACGAAGTGGGTCGAGGCTGAACCCTTGGCCCGGATCACGGAGGCAAACATCACCAAGTTTCTCTAGAAGTCAATTATTTGACGCTATGGCCTACCGCACACTATTATCACCGACAACAGATGTTAGTTCGATTGTCGAGAGTTCGAGGAGTTCTGCAGCGACCTCGGCATCCACCATCGTTTCACTTCGGTGGCGCATCCACAGACAAACGGAGAAGCCGAGGTAACGAATAGGACCATATTGCAAGGCCTCCGGACAAGACTGGACCAAGCCAAGGGGAGGTGGGCGGAAGAGCTCCCGAGTGTCTTTTGGGCGTATCGGACTACCTCGAGAACGGCTATGGACGAAACCCCGTTCAACCTTGTCTTCGAAGCAGAAGCGGTTATCCCAATCGAGCTCAGCCTACAGACCCTATGCGTGGAGCAGTATGACGAGACGGAGAACCCTACTAGGATGTTGCTAAACCTGGACCTCCTTGAAGAAACGAGGGACAAGGCTCGAGTTCGGATGGCTGCCTACCAGTAGCCAGTGGCCAGATACTACAACTCCAGAGTGCGACCGAAGTCCTTCCACCCAGGAGATTTGGTGCTCTGCCGCACTGAAGCTTCCCAGCCACGGGAGTGCGGGAAGCTCTCCCCAAACTGGGAAGGCCCTTATAGGGTGGCGGAGGCACTTCCTCACAGGGCGTACTACCTGGAGGAGCTAGGAGGATCCCAGTTCCCTCGAACCTGGAATGCCTCAAACTTGAGGATGTATTACCAATAGTGTAAGGCTCCTTGAACTTTAGCAATAAAATCTTTTCCATCAAATGCTTCCTCTCGTCTCGTAGGGTGAGGGCCACCCAGCTCTAGGTTCAGCGAGCACAGACACGGTGGGAGACCCGCGAAGGCGTTTGATGTCCCTCCCACAAGATCCTGGAGAACAGCTCGGCAAGCCGCGCAAGGCTCAAATACAGCCTGCGACCCTGGGGTTCAGTTGGAAGTCCCGGACTTCGGTCTGGAAGGCGGGGCAGAATCAAATTCACCCACGCGATCTTGGAGAATAGCTCGGCAAGCCGCACAAGGCTCAGATACAGCCTGCGGCCCCGTCGCTCAGTCCGAAAGTCCCGGACTTCGGTCTGGAAGGTGGGGAGAATCAAATTCATCCACGCGATCCTGAAGAACAGCTCGGCAAGTCGTGCAAAGCTCAGATACAGCCTACGGCCCCGGGGTTCAGTCCGGAAGCCCCGGACTTCGATCTGGAAGGCGGGGCAGAATCGAATTCACCCACGCGATCCCGGAGAACAGCTCGGCAAGCCGCGCAGGGCTTAGATACAGCCTGCGACCCCGGGTTCAGTCCGGAAGTCCCGTACTTTGGTCTGGAAGGTGGGGCAGAACTAAGTTCGCCCACGCAATTCCGGAGCTTGGCTCGGAATGCACTACGGGACTTAGTCCCGGTGGCTAGCGCCGAAGTTCAGTCCGGAAGATGCAAAAAAAAAAAAAAGAAGAAGAAGAAGAAGAAGAAGAAGAAAAGAAAGAAAGAGTGAAGGGACAACTTAGTGAAAAGAGAATTTCATTGCATTTAAAGGTTCAGTACATAAGAGGGGCCCCGACAGGCTAGGAGACCCTAAAGAAAGAAAATACAAAAGAAAGATAAAAGCACCAGGAGCTACTTTGGCGTAGCTGCATCCTCATCGGGCTGAGGCGCACTCTCTCCACCGGTGCCCTCGACGGGAGGCTGCTCGGGAGTCGCCATCTCGTCACCGGCCACTGTCGAAGCTCCTTCACTGGGCTCCTGCCGCTGTCAAGGACTACCCCGCTGAGGTCGAGCTTGGAATAGAAGGAGCCAACCTTCTCTCGGCGTACCTGGAACCCCTTCAAGAAGGAGTCCACGACAGCCTCCCGCACCTCGACGACGTACTCCTCGGAGGCCCGGAAGCTCGAAATGGCCTCCTGCGCCTCCCGCTTGGATGCCTCCAACAACCCGTTGACGTAGGAGCTCTTCTCCTTGGCTGCGCTCAGCTCCTTCAGGACTTCCTCCACCCGGTGCTCCAACGACCAGGACTGAGCCCTGAGGCGGGTCTTCTCTGCCGCGTCCTACTCGTTGCGGCGCTGGTTCGAGATCCTCTCCTCCGATAGAGAGGTCTCAAGCTCCTTGACGCGCCCCTCGGCGCGGGCAAGGTCAGCTCGGAGGGCCTGGTTATTTCCTCACAGCTCGACCCCTTTCTCCATGAGGTCTTTGACATTGGCTGTGAGCTTGCCGAGCTTCTCCTCCTTCTCGGCGTCCTTCTTGGCATAGCCGGCGAGGAAATTCCTCAACAACAGCACGTCCGTCCCGATCTGCATCGAAAGAAAAGTGGGTTAGAACAATCCAACTGGAACTTTTAAGGATTTGGAGCTCGGGACTTACCGCAAAGAGCTGCGGGACGATCCCGAGCAACGCCTCGTTGTAATCCCAGCCACCCCTCAGACGGCGGTCCCGGGAGGTGCTAGCAAACTCCATGACCTTCTCCGCGAGGCCCTAGTCGCGGATCACGGAGCATCGGCTGGTGAGGCTCGGTGGCAGAATAGGCGCGTCGGCAGCAGGCAAGGCGGCCGTCCCCTCGCCAAGTGTTGCGGTCGTCGATGGAGCTGCCGCCGTCCTGGTGGCCACCGTGGATGCGGCCGGTGTAGCGGCTGGAGCTGGTGCTGCCCGAGGAGGTTTCGGCCCTCTCTTCCCCAGCCCTGTCGAGGTCGATGACAGGGACATCGGGCGCCCGGGCCCGAGATGGCCTGGAGGTGGGAGCCGCCGCTCCAGGTCCAGTGATGGAGGTCGACGCGGGCATCCGGCTCGCCTCAGTACGAGCTCTCTTTGCCGGGGGTTCAGTCCCCTCGGCAGCATCCTCTGCGCGGCGCCCTCCATCAGGTTCTCAACGGAGAACTTCATACCTGAAAAAAAAAAGAGGTCAGTCAAGCCAGTTCAAAAAAAAAAAGGGGATGCAAAGCAGAAAAAGAAATCAAGGGAGAGAGATCCAAGCCTCACCCAGCTCCCAGATGGGACTGATCCCTGCCTCGAATAAGTTATGCTCCGAGAGCAGAACATCGAGGGCTGGGACCGCGTCATTCAACAGCTGTGAAAAGACATCTTGGTCTGCTGGCTTGACCTGAGAGTTCTGGTTTGGAGACCGGTCTGGTTCGTTCCAGGCCCAGTCAATGTCGTCGACCAAGGCAAAAAAGAATCGGTTCTTCCAGTCCTTAATGGACGAAGGGAGGTCGAACCTGAGACACCTAGGCTGAGGTGAGATGTACCACCAGCCAGCATCGGTGGAATAATGCTTCAGGGTAAAGAGAGCCCTGAAGAGGGAGAAACGGGCAACGAACCCGTGGAAGTGACAGAAGACAATGAAAGCAAAGATGACCCGGATGGCGTTAGGAGCCAACTGGGCCGGGACCAGACGGTAGTGACTGAGAAAAGAGAGGAAAAAGGGGTGAAGGGGAAATCGAAGACCCCCGAAGAGGAAGTCCTCATAGAAGGCGATTCTCCCAGGGCCGCTCGAGGTCACTCGATCTCCAGGCCGTGGGAGGGAAAGACGAGTTGAATCGGGGATTCCATAGACATCCTGGAGCAGAGAAAGGTTGTCCTCGGTCATGTTGAGGCATGACCGGAGGGGCCAGAGGGAGAGGTTACCGGAGGAGGAAGAGAAGAAATGGGACAGGCAAAAACTATGGGAGGAGACCTAGGACCCCTAGGGATGCCTATGGTCACAGCCCCAGCTGGAGCTGCCTACGGACCTCGTCCGGGATCACTTCTCCTTCCGAGGAAGAAGGCGATGGAGTCCTCGCCGGGAAGGACCGGCCTCGTCCGGGTTGGAGGAGACATAGCGGCGACACGCCATGAAGGAAGAAGAAGAAGCGAAGAATGGACACTAGGACCGAGAGATGGAAGAGGAGGAGGAAGACGCGGATACTCATCGAAATATTCTATGCAAAAGGAATGGCAATCCCGGAAGGTAAAGGAAAACCACTGCAACCGCCGGCGGAGTGCGAGAAAGTGGAGGGACTTCGTTTTCGGAAAGTCCCCCTCCTTTTCAAACTCAATCGACAGCGGCCGTACCCCTCTTTCCATTCCGGGCCACCAGATGGCTGCCGCGTGGACGCACGCCCGACATCGACGCTTCGGTTCGATGGAAATTGCCTCGTTTTCGAAACATCACATTAATGGCCCGTCGGAAGCATGCCCGTGGCAGCCTCTCATAGGGTCTCGGGCATAACAGAAGCGGTGGCAGGGATCGTGGCAATTATGGCACGAGATTTTCGCCTTCTCCACATCATCTCCGCATTGAATCCCCACATCTCGAGCCATGACGACTCGACGGAACGTGGGGATGGGGGGCAACTGATATGGCTACATCGCTGACGTGGGGCGCGTGTCAGGTCCAGCTGGACACGGTCAGTACCACGTGATTTTTTTTCAAAAGATCCCCCGTTCGGGGAGAAGTATTTTTGCTCCTCCGCCAGGTGGCTTCCGAAGACGGGTCCACCTCGGCCGAAGTCGAGCACCTCTCTGCCGCTTCGCTAGGTGTTCACCCAGGAGGGGTCCACCTCGATCGAAGCTGGTGGCCCCTCGCTTCCTCGCCAGGTGGCATCCCAAGACGGGTCCACCTCGACCGAGGTCGAGCTGGGCCCTCCTGCTCCTTCGCCAGGTGGCACCCGGAGACGGATCCACCTCGGTCGAAGTCGAGCACCTCTCTATCGCTCCGCCAGGTATCTACCCAGGAGGGGTCCACCTCGGCCGAAGCTGGCGGCCCCTCGCTCCCTCGCCAGGTGGCACCCCAAGATGGGTCCACCTCGGCCGAGGTCGAGCCGGGCCCTCCTGCTCCTTTGCCATGTGGCACTCGGAGACGGGTCCACCTTGGTCCGAAGTCGAGCACCTCTCTGCGCTCCGTCAGGTGTCCACCCAAGAGGGGTCCACCTCAGCCGAAGCTATCAGCCCCTCGCTCCCTCGCCAGGTGGAACCCCCAGACGGGTCCACTCGGCCGAGGTCGATCCGGGCCGTCCTGCTCCTTCGTCGGCTGGCGCCCGAAGACGGGTCCACCTCGGTCGAAGTCGGGCCTCTCTCTGCCCCTCCGCCAGGTGGTGCCCCCTGATAGGTCCACCTCGGTCGAGGTCAGCCCTACTCTGCGAAGCCTCGGGAAGTAGGGGCACGGGTTGCAAGATTGCCACTAGGGCTGCGCGCGCCGCGTCCCATAGGGGGCGCCAGTATGGCCTGCAGTGACACACGAAACCTCATTTACACCAGTTGGATGGGGCCCCACAACCGAGAAACGAAATCCTTGCGGACAGGAGCCTGAAACGACTGGAAGCCCACCGTCAACACCTCGAAAGGAGAGCTCCCGCACTCGGCCCAAAGCCTCGCCAGTCTCCCCCCTTTTCGTGACACACGACGGACGAGGCGGTCCGGCCACTTAGCTCCTGGACCCGAAGAAGAAGGGGGGAGAAGGACTAGAAGTGGGAGGGAGCCCCCGGAGAGAAAGGCGAGCTGGAGGTAGTTTGATGGTATAAAAGGGATGATAAAAACGGGCATAGAGGTAAGTCGAAAAAGGAAGGAAACACCAAGAAAATGATCCTGGGAGTCCTCAGGCCTGAGCTCGTTGAACCCAGCGCAGGACACCGGGCTTCAACTCCCCTCTTCCCCACACTTATTTCGTTTACATCTCCTCTAAGCACGGGAATCCTTCGGGAACCCGCCTTAGGAGCTCTGTTCCATCTCGTCGCGCTCTAACTTAACCGTAGGAGTGCTCCCGCCGGAACCCCCGGTCAGGGTCTCTGACTTTGTTTTGCAGGTCCGGGAGCTTGGAGATCTCGAGGTGAGAGAGTCCGAAACCGATGCCAGCTCAAGAGCTGCAGGCCACCACGGTGAGATCGGCAATACATATATTATTAAATATATATTGTTATATTAAATCAATGATGTATATAATATATTCTTATTAACATGTTCATAACTTAAATATTTTAAGTATTTTTATAGGCTTCTGGAGCATCAGATTCTCGCGGATAAGATGACGATGTTCCTCCTGCAGATCATTGACCTCGATTTTTTTTTTTTTCTAACTTTTACTTCATGCATTTTTTAATTTTGTTAAACTTTAGAAATTTCCTTTTATTGTAATGTAATGAATTTTGTATTTACAATTTAAATTTGGATGTAAAAAATGTTAATAATGTGATTGTATATTTATTATGATATTAGCATATATGTTTAAAATATATATATATTTTTTATTTTTTTAAAAAAATATTTTATTTTAAAAAAAAATTTATTCTCAATACTTTAAAGCGTCAAAATAATCTTATTTTTGATATTTTTTAAAAGCATCGGAAATAAGCATCGAAAAAAATCTTATTTCCGATGCTTTTGAAAAACGTCAGGAAAATCTTTTCCACTTTCGCATTCTCGATACTTTTATAATACTTTATAAAATATCAAAAAAAATTTTACCGATACTTTGAAGTACCGAAAAAATTTTTTAGCATTGCCTTTTTTTTTTTTTTTTTTTTTTTTTTTTTCTGTTTTTTATAATTATGTTTCTCTCGCGAGAAAACATATTTGTCCTGATACCAAAAGTTTGCAAACTTGCTTCTAAGTTTCATATCAGTACCTCACTAATCCCATGCCAGTGAATGGCTGAGTTCTTAGTGAGCAACGCATTCTTGACATCGATGACCACACTGTCTCCACAATGATGATTGAGCCAGGCGTCTTCCATTGATGGCTGATTGCAAGCTTCGGGAAACAATCTGGGACTTGAACCGGTATGCCACCTCCTATTTTTGATAGTGTACTTGAACAAAGCCAGTGGTGACAGAGATGATGAAGAGGAACCATAGCTGCCAACCCAACGCCACCCGGCCACAAGCCCTCCGGTTCCGAGGAGCGCTTGTCTCACCCCAAAAGTTGAGGACCGTAACTACTCTGCTGCAATCGGAGAAGGCATTAGCTTGCTCAAATAGAAAGATCGGGTACCACTAGCGAGTGGTGCAGTTGATTGTGAGATTTTTCTCACAATCAATTAAAAAATAATTAATAAAATAATTTTGGAGTTCTGTTGATTGATGGTAGTAAAAAATTAAGAATATATATAATAAATTTCGTTCATTCGGTTGACGTCGGTGATAGTCAGGTTGACGTACTCACCTTCGGATAAGGAATGACTGCGAAAAAATTAATATATGCGCCGTGCATCGAACATTCCCTGGCTAGGATTAGGGACCGTCTGGGGATGGCCACGCCCGGGTCTAACTCCTTCTCCTTTTTTGTTCTATCAAAAAAAAGAAGAAGAAGAAAGATCGGGTCAAAATTGATAGGTACAAAGGAATTTTTTTCTCCTAGTTTCCAATATGAGGGCATTATCTTGGTCAAAGAGAAAGAAGAGGTTCCCAAAATTCTGAACGCACGTGGCTGGAGGGCGGAGCGGCTCTAACTCCGGCACCGTAGTGGAGTTAGGTTGACGTACTCACCAATTGGTGAAAGGCTATGCGAAAATATGCGGCCCGACTCTAACGAACTGGGGACCGTAATGGAAAGCTACACCGGAATTTATCTTCCTATCTTTTTTTTATCAAAAAAAAAAAAAAAAAGTCAAGGTTTGTACCCACCAACTTTAACCTCTTCGTTCTCTCCCTTTTTTTTTTTTTTTTTTTTTTTTTGTTAAAAAAAAAAAGCCCAAAGCTGGTGGGTACAAAGGAATTTTTTGTGAATGCTTATCAAAATGACAAAAGATATAATGAATTTTTTTTCTTGGGTAGGAGATGGTGCTTTGATAAAATCTCCAGGCATTTCAGATTGGTCCATAAAGGCTTTCCAGTGTGATGAGCAACAAAAAAAAGCCATCTCCAGGCATTTCAGATCGGTCCATAAAGGCTTTCCAGTGTGATGAGCAACAAAAAAAAGCTATCTAATTAGTTGCTTGGTCCATAAAATCTTTCCAGTGTGATGAGCAACAAAAAAAAAAAACTATCCAATAATAAGCTACAGAGCAAGCACTACTGCTTTCAAAAATCCAGCATAGCGAATAAATTGTGCGACCTGTGCTAAGGAGTTCTGGCCACGCCCATCAACCTATGTACGTATCACGGTACACACTCCAATTAACATGCTCCATTCATGTCCTGAAAGGTACGTAAACTTCGGGGCAGCACACTTCTTTTTACAATCAATTCGATTAATAAGATTCTATCATTCAACAGAATTACGAACGACATTTTCTTTTTTTTAAAAAAAATAAAAAAATAGAACTAGTGTACGTATTTCTTGTTGCTTTATAAGCTAATAAACAGACTTCTGTTAACAGTAATGATAATAATAAAAAAAACTCTAAATTATAAGGCCACAAATAGTAATAATGCGTCCTCACAGCTTATTCTTCAAAGTAGAAACATACCCAAAACTATATAACTACTTGGTTCAAATACACTTCAATCGAAGTTCGTGATCAGATCATTGAAGGCCTCTACGTGTTCCTTGGAAACGCATCTTGTCATCATACGAGCACCCTCCAACGGTGCCGGCGACTTCAAAAGGATCAGCGAGGCGATGAAGTCATTGTTCGTCAAGGGACCAGCATACATGGGCGTACCCCATCCATAATCCACCTCAGAAAATCCCAGCTTGGTCCAATCCGAGACATATATGGATTCATAGTTAAATGTCATGCTAAATGGATCCCCGTCCACATCTCCATTTGCCCACACCAAGACCTCGGCCGCCATCCTATCCTTGGCATCTCTGATCAAACCCACCACCTCCACGAGCGATGATCCGACGACCTTCCCGCTAGGAACTATCATCTTAACGGGAAAGATGCAGTTGCCGTAGTAGCCCCTGTCAAGCTTCAAAATATGGCGCACGCTTGCAAAGAAACAAAGCCGGACGTTGACGTCGGGGGCCAGCTTAAGAGCTTTGGTCCGGCACTGCCAGGCCTTTGCGGTCAGTACATCGAAGGTGGAGCATCTTCGGCCGGTGTGCTCCATGAATCTGTTCTTAAGTTGGTTGATGTAATCCAAGGGGAAGTCTACCGCGGAGTATTCTAAAGCCAAGTTGGGGAGGTCTGGAAGAGGCCCAGGTTTGATATTTGGTCTGGGGAAGGCTTCTCGGTTCCAGACTGGCTTGACGGTGGGCTCTGGAAGACCTCGGGCGATCTCTCCGACCGCGTTGATGAACTGCGCCGCTCCCAGTCCGTCGGCAGAGGCATGGTTGAACCTTAGACCCACCACGAATCCGCCGCATGTGAATTCCGTGACCTGACTCCATGAAACCACGGGTCAAGCGATGACAATTGGAGTCCATATACATGCATACATACATGCATTACCTGTGGACTCAGCCCGAGCCCAGGCCTGCCGGTGGGCAACTTAGCTGAAAAAAGAAATTCTTTGTACACTACCCGGTGGAGGAGGATAAATAAAAAAAAAAATAACCCTGCAAAAGTTTATTCGATACTTACAGCTCCTCTTTTTTTATTTAAAATTTTAAATGATAAAAATATTTTTTCTTTTTAAAAAATTAGGATATATTATGACTTCCTAAAAAATAAAATATTATATTTTTTCCAAAAATTATAAAAAATATCTTTATTATTAAAAGATTTTTAAATTTTTAAATGATAAAAATGTCCCCAGACTCCTTGATTAGTATGAATTTTTGTTTACTGAAAACTATAATTTATTTATAAAATATTATAATATGTCCATATTGTATCCAAACTGATGTGACGTCCAAGTATTTACAAGATCATTGATGAGTGCCTCGTCTTCTTGATCAAGCCCTTTTCAGTTGCTTGATGAGCGACTTCGTCTATTGGATCGAACTGCTTTCAATCCTGCAAACAAATCCACTAACCGGGAGGATTTCGGTGGGACACTCCGATACTTAAGTCAATCATTGTGTTTGGACTAAACAGATAAGAATCTGAGAGAAAATTGATTCAAAGGTGCGCAAGAGTCCCTATTGGTTGAGCTCATTTATCTCCCGGAAGCTCCTTACTCATCGGTATTTATAGACCACAATCCTAACCTAATTCAGTTAGAAAAGCTGTAAGCAGATAGTTCGTTAGGAACCACTACGTGCACATAATAACTGTAATTAGTCAGTTTATATCATTTATATCTCTTAACCAACTTAATCAGGCTGATCAATATAATACCACAATTGACTTATTAAGTCAGCTTTAAACATCAGTCGGCTATATTTTTAAATCAGCTCAAACAACAAACTATTCTTGGACGTTCGATCGGCCTTACGTCTTTTAGAAGTTAATCGACCCCGTATCTTTTGGGCATTGATCAGTCCCATGCCTTTTGATCATCAATCGTCTTGGGCTTTTTAGTCATTGATCGATATTGTACCTTTTAGATATTAATCGATCTTGCAAGCATCGATATCTTGAAGAGCTGATCCACCATTTGATCAAATATAGCCATTTTATTTGATACAGATAGTTTGCTCATATCCCGACAGTCCAATAATTTTTTAAAAAGTAGAATATTTTTTTCATCCAAAATTTTAAAAATAGATATGTATTAAATATGCATTAAAAAGTAAGAGCTATACGGCGTAATCAGGTGGAGCATTATTATTATTATTATTTTTGTCTACGGTGTACAAAAAAAAAAATAAATAAAAAAATAAAAAGAAAATCTTCCTAGCTGAAAATGACTTGCTGGTGGCTTTACCTGGTTGCCGTGGGAACAGTAATCATGAGCATCATGCTATTTATGATCTGGAAATCTGTATTATTTTTAATAAATATAAATATATTTAATATTATTTATTTAGAATAAATATAAATATTAACTTTTGATATATCCCTTATATTAATATACCACCATCGGATCCATTTTCAGTCCTAATCTGATGGGGTTATATCAATAATATATTACCATCGGATCCGTCTTCAGTCCTAAGCTGATGGGTCCTAATCTGATGGGGTTATATTAATAATATATTACCATTCTTAGGAGTCCCGTGGGACGAGGCCGTTCGCCTTTCCTTGTCCCAGTATTTAACTTTTTTTCAAAGGTGGCAGCTGTTTTTGTCGCCGTGGGACGAGGCCGTTCGCCTTTCCTTGTCCCGGATTTAATTTTCTTCAAAGTGGCAGCTGTTTTTGTCGCCGCAGGACGGGAGAGAGAGGTGACGGTAAAGTCATGAAAATAACAAACATTTTCTTCTTTGCCTTTAAATTATGTCAGCCTAAGGAAACGGAATTGACATTTTTTAATTTTTAATGCTGGGATCGCAATCGAATTCTCCATCCTCCTCCGTCGGTGATCCTGGCCGACACTGACGGCCTAACTCCTCTGTCCTCGAGGCAACATCAAAATTTGGGGAAGGGGATGCGATAAATTAAGGGTCTATTATATCTTCTAAGCAAATAAACTCTGTATTTAATTTACCCTAAAATTTTTGTATTCTAGATGAAATTTTTTTATTTAAACACATATTCGTGAGTTATAATAGAAAATGGATAAAAAATGTAAAATTGTATATTTAATTATCTAACCAAACATGTCCTAAAATTATAATTAAACTGATAGGTCTAGAGAAAGATCTTTAAGATACCTTGTCCGATTACAGACAACGAAGAGCAGCCACACCATCCAATGGCCGGCATAAACAAGAGCGATCCCATGGTCTATAGTTGGTTGGGGTTGATGTGAGTGGGACTACACATTTCAGATCGTGATCTAGCCTCCCCCGGATATCAAAAATTTATCAAACATTTCCCCCCATGATGTCTGGCCCATTATTTTCGACAATTGCCTGGAAATAAAAACTAAGGCAAAAACATTTGCTGGTTTTCTATAAAATAATAATAATAAAACAGAAAACAAATCCTTCTCGAGTCTACATTAATTGTTAAATTAAATTTTAAAATAACGCGTTCTATAAAAAACTGAAAAACGAAGGAAGGAAGAAAAATTCAGTGTTAATTTATATAATATACCTGAACCATCATGATGGTATCGGCTGGCTTTATTTCCAGTTCGGTGTAGGGGACGAGGTCTTCTTGGGGTATGAGCAAGGGGCGCTCCAGGTAATTGACGTCCTGCAGGCTGCAGTCGGCGAAGGCCTCCACCAACCAGACCCCTTCTCCGGTGCATTCGATCCTCGGCTCCAACCCCTCCGGTTCCACGATCCGCCCAGCCAGAGGGTAGTAGGGCACCAGCGCCTTCGCCAGCGCTTCCCTTATCACCCTGGCCGGTTCCCGCCCGTGCTTGAACAAGTGAAGCGACTCGACCAGCCCCCGGTGGGTCGGGTACCGGTCCAGCCACGAGAGTAGCAGCGTCCCAGATGGCGTCGGCTCGGCCGGTCGCACCGCCGATTCCGACGACTTGGTGATGGTGAAACCCATTGCGGTGGGAGAGTTTGATCGCAACTCACAAGGTAAAGTAGTAAATGTTGGAAAGCTCCCCCTTTCTCCTTCCCCCAAAGCCAATACTGCCGGTGGGCAGTAGTGTATATATAAAGCTGGGGACTGGTATTTTTAATGTGATGTGCGTGGCATTGGTGTACGAGAAGCAAGAATTTTTACAATACAGTACCGAGTCACAGAAGGGGGTCTCTATTCTGGGTTCCATTTTTTTTATTTTTTTTTTAAAAAAAAAATTGGGGCACAGCTGTTTACGTCCTTTTCGGGTTTAAAACTTCGGGTTCCGTTCGAGATGTTAACGTCCGCAATGACTTCCAGATGGGGTTTGGTTCGGGAACACGTGGCGAAGGAGTCGGCATTGCGGAGTTTAGCGCAGTTATCGCTGGCGCCGTTGGCCCACCCAACGCTACCCATGTGCCTTGGACCATAGCACCTACTTCGAAGGTACCGGATTGCTTAATAAATAACCACGGTGTTACACATGGTCGAGTTCTTGAAATTTTTTGTAAAAATACTAATCAAGAGTTTAACGTGCGAATTTCAAACGGGTCGTGTAGTTTTTTTTTTTAATAAATCCATTTGCAGTGACGATTGGCAATCATTTAGATATTGTACTAGCCTTGTTGTCCCTTTGGCGTAAATTTTTACTGTTTTTTTTTTTTTTTTTTTTAAACATAGGATACTTGCATGATTGGTTAGAACTGCTTTCTTTTGTCGAGAAAAGTGATCTGAAGTGCTTTTATATTCATTTTATTGCTGCAACGTTAACATGACCGCCATTTGTCATTTCTAGTTCATCTTATATGACCGGATAGTTTTTTTAGCTTATCATTATATCATATATAATTAATAAATATGTTAGGATGTATCAACCTAGTCGGCACCGCTCCCATATATTAGGGAGAAAAAATCTCTTACAAATTAAGTTTTCTATATATTTAAAAATTACAATAATAAAAATTTACATGACTTTATAAGTTCCCTATATACTTGAGCAATATGAAGAGACTTGGATGAGTTAGGGGAGAGTGTTCGATCCAGATTTTATGCATTCATTTATAAAAAATGATATATAATTTTTTCTTATGATGTTGGATGTTCGATCAAGTGGCTCTTTCATGATCATTTTCACCTATGAAATTAAGTTTTACTTTAAATGATGCGAAAAACGAAAGGATGGCACTTTGAGAGTTGAGATTCCATGCTCGACTTCTACTTAAATTGTACCTTTCGATGATTTGAACTCCACGTTGGTTTGAAAAGAGAAGATGGAATAACGTGCACGGCGCCTATTAAAGACCACGTTAAGGACCTTTTTATCCGCATTAGCCATTAAGTCAAGGTACATTACTGGATCAAGAAAAAAAAAATATTAGATGGACCAAAAATCAATCATCGATGTAAAAAATAAATTTAATTATTTTAATAAATGAATAATAATAACATGCACTTATATGAATTTATCATTAGTTCTGATTGTATCTATCCTATAATCTCAACGGAGATTTAGAAAAAAAAAAAAAAGAGCAACTCTCCCCGGCCTTTTAAGTATCTAGTTGGACATTAAACAAGTTGACAAATTGATGACATTTTTAAAAAGACCGTAAATTCTCTAAGATGCACGACAAGATCGTGCGTATCATCTATCGTAGGATGCATGGTCTTGCACAAATACAGGCCGTATGATGTATGTTACGTGCAATCAATATATGATCGGTGGCGTATATTACATCTCATGGTGCATTGAAAGTAGTACATATAGAATCCGTGCTTCTTAAGTTTGGACTGGCCTGCCACTACGCAACTTGACTGCCCATGTGCCTCTAAAAGGAAAAATATTGGCCACTAGCCTATTAATAATAGTTTCCCCAACTAAGGTAAGGTTCCACGCATCGAGGACGCTCGCGTGCTCGCATCAAGTTTCGGTCGGGGATCACTAGTTAGCCTACTTTAAAACTGGAAATTGACGCCCATGCTTAATTTTTAAATGGAACTGCTTCGTAAACAGAAATCAATAGAATCCAACCCTGCAACGAAGAGATCAAGAGAACGCTAAATACTATATATATATATATATATATATATATATATATATAGGAAGTTTGGGGAGTTGTCACCTTCACTTTATGGATTTAATTATCATCACAGATGATGTAGAACAGGTGGTGCCACGCCAACCATCTTATAAATTTCCGGTATACCAAGATCCCGCGAATAATGGTTGATGTTTATGTAAAGCGGTAAACGCCACGGTAGTCCCACGTTCCGGAAAAATAACATTTTATGCGTCGTAGTGGGTTGCCGGTGAGTTCTTAGTGGTAAAATGGGACGCCAAAACATCGAAGGAGCTCCGACCTATGATGAATAATTTCAACTACCAAGATGAAAAGACTTGCGCGCGTGTGTATTTTTTTTAATATTCTTTTCTTAAAAGCTAGAATTTCTCTGATAATTTATCGCATTTCTTATTTATCTAATTAGCATTATTCACGAATCAAACCAAGAGCAAGAATATCTTGATCCTAATATGAATGTTGGACGATTTTTTTTTTTTTTTTAAACAATTTGAGGCAACGAGGGCTATCATATTTTGTCTGGATTATTATATGCGCAAATCAGATATCATACGTTGAAGCTTAGCTTGATGGATTGGCAACCATCTTCATGGTAGAAAGGGCCGAAGTTCATCTTACAGTAAATTAGACGGCCAAGCCTCCTCATATATATATTTCAAAAAGAAGTGCCTCTTCAATGTAAAAGGCTTCTAATTAAGTTGAAATTTTTAATGTTCAAATGTAATGATTCTCAAAAAAAAAAAAAAAAAATTTATCATAAGTGCATACCTTGCGACATATCAAATTATTGGCTTCCTGAAATATTTTTTTTTTTAAAAAAATTGATATGGTGTATATTTATCAACCTAACCTCGATATAGGCTGACATCAACTTTACCACGGTATTGGACGAAGTGTCGGTTTGATCCAACCAAACAACAGTGAAGGGACACGTGTCTTCAGTTAAAATTAATTTAAAAATAATTAATGAGCGTTAATGGCGTAACCACGATCTCATCAATTCAAGAGAGACATATTCTAGTAGGTGAACTTTCTTTTCTATTTCCCAGTCGGCTAAGTATCATCAAACAAACAATTTTATCCAAGCTTAGTTTCAATTGTCATCGGCCTCTCCCACAAAATCCCTACCCTAGTTGCTAATCTCGGAGCCTACTTGCCGATCTCATCTCTTCAGCTCAATATTGGACGTACGATCTCAGCTTCCCGGTTCAAATTCTAGCAGCATCTCGATCATGCAATCAGGTACATGACGTATAACAAACCACTTTAAAAGCCATGGTCTTCTCTCGAAAGCATAAAAGTTTAGGTGATCATATTATAAATTAACCTCCGGATGTTTCTTCTAGATAAATCAAATCGATATTATTTGAATTTTTGTACGATCATTCCTCCATATCATTGACGTCGTTGGGTAGCCCGCACCATTCCGCTGACCTCACAACCGCATTTTGGAGAAGTCAAATGAATCCTCTCCTCTCAAGCATGATCTCATCCGATCCACCTAAAAAAGCAAAAAGCACGAGGCCTTATTTTATCAATTAACAAATATCCAACTCGAAATATCTCAGTGCACTCCACCTCGTCTTTCTCCCCCTCGGCAAAATGATGACGTGTCATTGCAATAACACTACTTTCCAACAACGAAAACTTCGGCTAAACAAGAAAGATCCAATTTTTTTTTTACGGTGCACAGTTCGTACCACCGAGTAGTTCAAACATTTTATAGTTGCCATCCGAAGATTTATGGTTAATTAATTATCGACAATAAAATACCACATAAGATCACTTACGTTTTTTGTAATCACAACCGTTTATCTCCTAGTAATAGTCCTTAATTAGGTGCTGCATGCACGATACTTTACTTTAAAGCGCAACAAATTGATGGAATATTGCAGAGGATCGGTTGCAAAATCACTAGCGCATGATCAAATTCTTTTTTGTGGATGCTATCAACAACGTGGAAATTAAAATTAACATGCCCCTGAACTTTAAAAAAATAATTAAGAAAAGAAAACCAAACAGATTACATGGTGAGAGAGTGTCGGTGATGGTTGGTGAATTTGGTGTGCGAAGCACTCTTGTTATTAAAAAAAAAAAAAAGATAGATGGTCGTCATGACAACCGCACCACCGGTCCAATACCTGGTTGGCTAATGCCCCATGCTGAGTCATACACAAGGATTTCGTGCAATGCACCAAACTATTATCTCTTCTTTTATCTGCAGCATGTATTCGAAGACGTGAAGTTCTATCTTTCTTTACATTTCGTTAATGGAACCGGTGAGATTCCACATACCATAGAAAATATATGTTATCCAGAGTTCTTTTCCGATTCATACGACGAATCTAAAATATGCAGGCATTTCAAAATACTCGATCTTTCCGGGATTTCGCACGAAGAGAAAGAACCGGAGATATGTCATTTTCGGTGCATTCCATGATAAAAGGGTTATCTACACTGGAGGAGGTGTCCCCCACGTATTATCTAATCAAAGCAAATCCAGCATCATCTACTCATTCCGATTATTGACTAGCGAGAGAAAGTTGGAAGGCCACCACATGGTCTCATCAAGACCACAAGCCAAACCTAACTACCATGCTATGTGCCACTTGGTTTCCTTTTTGAAGATATGGGAGACTTGCAACGTTGGCTGCATTCCGTCACTACCTCGAACATAACGGCAATCGCACAACCTCTATTTGATTTCAGCCAGCTAATCACACTAAAAGAGACATGCTCGATCCATAAATTATGTTCATTTATAATTCTTGATGTAGCAGGATCGCTGACGTGGAACTTATATTAGATCCAGTCAGATACCATGTCGGAGAAAGCTGCCACATCGGAGAAAGCTGTCACATCGGACGTTTCTTTTCGGACTTCTTCGTCAGGTGGCTCCCTCGAGGTCGAGATGTCCTGACCAAAGTCGAGCTCCTGCTCTCTTCGGACTCCTTCGCCAGGCGACTCCCTCGAGGTCGAGACGCCCTGGCCGAAGTCGAGCTCCGGCTATCTCCGGACTCCTTCGACAGGCGACTCCCTCGAGGTCGAGACGCCCTGGCCGAAGTCGAACTCCGGCTCTCTCCGAACTCCTTCGCCAGGCGACTCCCTCAAGGTCGAGACGCCCTGGCCGAAGTCGAGCTCCGGCTCTCTCCGGACTCTTTTGCCAGGCGGTTCCCTCGAGGTCGAGATGTCCTGGCCGAAGTCGAGCTCCGGCTCTCTTCGGACTCCTTCACCGGGCGGCTCCCTCGAGGTGGAGATGCCCTGATCGAAGTCGAGCTCCGACTCTCTCTGGACTCCTTCGCCGGGTAGCTCCCTCGAGATCGAGATGCCCTAGCCGAAGTCGAGTTCCTCCTTCCTGAACCAGCCCCGCTTCGAATGAGGGGACCGGTAGCTGAGGGATGTCACCGCCTTCCTTGAGCGGCGGTAAGCCATCCAAGGATACGAAGGGGCGCCCACCAGGCCGCAATAATTGCCCCAGCTACCACTTGCACCGAAGGGGAAACAATCCCCCGATCGAGATGCTGCGCTCTCGACCGACCGTCTGCGCCACCCAAAAGAGGAAGTCAACCCAGAAGATTCAAATCCATGGGGTGGTTGCCCCCCGATCGAGGCTCTGCTAGGTTTTCCAAAGTGGAGCGAATAGAAGAAGGGTTAGACCGCACGGTAAGTTCCTTATCATGAATGAGGAAAGGCTTCTCGCGCACGGCTCGAAACATCGCTGCATGCACCTGCAAGCAAGGGGAGGATCCCAAGACAGGCAGCGCGTATCCATCCAGGCTTAAAATAGTTCTCCAAGGTTCCAAGAAGGAGGTAAGTAAAACAAACGGGCAAAAGGACGGCATACAGGAGAGCAACCGAGAGGCCAAGTGCTTTAGACTACCGGAGACCCACCAAAAGGGTCTCGACGGACACAGCCATCCAGCTCAAACTCTCTTCCGCTGCCACTTCCCCCGCTCTACTCTCAGTCCATTCACACTTTCCAAGTACATAACTTTCTCCTCCTAGTATGGAATCCACCTGCGGGCTCGACCAGGATGATCTGTTCCCTTGGATTACCACTGACTTGAGCATTGGAGTACCCCACCGGGATCACCGGCCCGGGTCTCCTCTGTTTTGCAGGTCTGGGTGTGCAAGCAGGTTCTCGAGCGACGAGGGTGCGGTCCGAGGTCGTCTCCAGCTACAGGCCACGACGATCGGGCGGCAATAGTTCTCAATACTGATTTTAGACCACTCAAGCAGGCAACACGAATCGCGTCCATGAACAAGAAAAAACTGGATAAATTATATTTATACTCCTTAAATTATATTATTTTTTTAAAAATGGTTCTTGAACTACAAAATTCTAGTTTTTAGTCCCAAATTTTTGAACTGTTTTAATATTACCCTTCGCCCCATTTTTAGTAACTTTCTTTCACCGAAAATCCTATTTAGCATTACAACTGTATATGTGGCTGGCTTATTTTATTTGAATAGATGGCACCGATGCTGAGCAGGAAATAAATCAGTTTTAAAAATTTGATGAAGTTATGTCCGATGATGATTCAGTTTTCTTCCAAAGGGATGGTATTGAATTCCCTTCTTCAAGCTATTTTTCCTATCTCTGTCCGAATTTCTCAGGACCCCTCCTCAACTTCTGCCTTCTTGGAAAAATTCTTCTTCCCCTCTTCAAACTAGATAATTGATTGTCGTTCTGGTTCGACCTAATCGGATGCTGATCTATGTATTAGTGGAATCTTCGTTGGCATTCTTCTTCTATCCAAATTTAATACTCATTCTTTTGGAGGACACGTAGGTGTTTTTCCCCACCAAATGAAGATCCGTATTGTTGTTATTTTGGATTTGTATGATGCATATTTGTGCTCGGCTTTGTAAAAACCATGTTTTAATTGAAGAAGGGTGATATAAATCTATAAAAGTAAAGCATAGATTGAAGTTAGGAAATTTAATTTTCACATTTTAAGTTATTAAAATCTCATTTGAAGTTAGTAAATTGTAGATAATTTGAATGCATGTATTTACTGATTCACTATAAACTCTTAAATTATTTACCGAGTACACATCTTATAAAAAGTTGGGATCTAGTAAATCGTGCATTTATCAAAGCATCTCATGCTTGCAAGTAATTATATTTATTTTGAGGGGAATTAGATGTTTTTCCTTATCGCAAACAAATAATTGACAGGTATCTATAAGTAGAAAGACTATATTGGTTTTTTAATTTCAGCTTTATGGGGAACATAGAATTATATAATGCAAGCCACATACATATCATATCATGTCCTCTGTATATAACATTTAGTATTAATGAAGAGACTTGCTGGAAACAGAAGCCTACACATAGACATATATGGATGCAAACAGAAAGGCATATTTTCATACATAAATATAGAGAATATACAATCAAGCAATCTTAACATGTTTATATAGGAGAAACAAGTTTGATTTTTTTTTTTTAGCCCTTTGGATGCTATTTATTAGTTTCTTCTCACGTTTGTTTATGATGAGATTGGTTTAAATAAGCAAATAATGTTAAATGAAAAACACAACAAAGTAAGAAATCTAAAATTGGAAATACTAAGCTACATGGACAATATTTTCCATGAATTTTCAGGATATATTATAATACTTTCTTGATATATATGATATATTAGCAAATTTTTCTTGATAGCTGTTGTCCCAATCACTATGATCAAGTCTAGTGGACTGGTTCATAAAGGATTTACTACATTTGCTAGAAGATTTGAAATTAATATTGGGTCATAATAAGGTTCAAAAGACATATATTGTTCTATTTAAGTAACCATTTGTTACCACAAAAGAAGTTAGATGAGTGGTTAAAAAGAATGAAATACCTATTATACAATAAATATAGTGCTCATGTCATACAATCTAACAAGCAGATTCAACATATTTGTGCAAGAGAAATAAGTTTGAATTCTTTGCACCCTTTTGAAGCTCTTTATTGATGTCTTCTTACATTCGTTTACCATTAGATTGAGTTTAACAAATGAATATTTTTAAATAAAAAACATAACAAATTAGCAGGAAATCTAAAATCAGGATTAGCAAGTTGAAATGTCAATATTTTTCATACATTTTCAGAATATGTTATGATATGTTCTTTGATATATATGATGTATTAGCAGTTTTTTTTTTACAATTTTTGTCCCAACTCCAATGATTAAGTCTAGAGGACTAATTCATAAGGCATTTATTAGATATGAATGGAAATATTGAATCAATATTTTGTGTTAATAGAGCTAGAAGATATATTTTATTTTATTTACTTAACCATTTGTTACCATAAAAAAGTTGAACGAGTGCTTGAAAAAAATGAAACACTCAATCTAAAATAAGAAACACAATATCTATGTCATAACATCCATGATAATTTAAAGAGAAAAAAAGATAGTGAAAGTAGTCAAATACTTGACAACTTTTCTAATATATCACTATACACAGTCTTATTTCTGCTTCTAATTTTTATGAGCTATAAAGTTTTATATGGGATACCTGGAAATAAACATTTCAATTAAACTTGCAATTCATGTAATTCCCCTAACATATTTCATCTTCCAAATAAGCATCTCATTTAAACTACTTAGAATTCATGTAGTTCTCCTAATATATTTCATCTTCCAATTGCTTGTTTGGCCATCATGTAGGTTCTTTTAGAGGTATTTTGTATGCAGTGCATTTTGTCTATGTAGATTGATACATATGTTATGGGTTTTAGTTATTTGAGCTGCTCATATTTAATGAATAAGTAATACTGTATATACAAAAACTTAATAAATCAACATGAAGCTATTATTCAAGATATTTCTTCTTGTTGACCATCATTGTTATTATAAAACTAAATATCAGATAATCTTAATTCCTTGCTAAATAATGTTTCATTTGTCTGTAGTTGTGCTCTAGAATTTAAATATAGTTGTCGATTCTTTTTCCATCACATTTCATTATAGTGGCAAATTCATATTGAGGCCTATAGTATAGTATGTTGGGGGCAACTTTTTATATTTGATAGTGTTGATCCTAATATAATATCTATTTTAGAGTTAGAGGGTATGTTAGAGGATATTAGAGCTTCTAACTTCTCTTAATTTTACTATGTCAAGCCAGAAAAAGATCTAAACATTGGCTTGAAATTTATCTTTGGATATCAAGATATCTTAGAGATGATTTCAGACATTCTAGCAGATGGAATGATATATGTTTATATGGAACATGGAGACAAAGGTGACAGTGGTTATCAAGGAGTTATGCCAAATCAAGAACCAGAATAGTAAGCTAAACTACAATCTTGCTCAACTACAAAGCCTTCGCTAAATATAGAGTATGTACCCATTCATAGACCTGGCCAAGATATTAGGGAAGGTAGTGAGCAAGGCAGTAAAGAAAGTAAAAGTTCGGCTAAAAGAAATATTAATTAAGAAATCTATAAGATAATAATTATGCTGAAAGTAATACTAAAGAGGTTGGAGAAGGCACTGCAAGGCAACCAACTGAACCAAGGATTAAAGGGGGTGAAGCAAGGGTTGAAGGTGGTGAACCAAGGGCTAAAGGAGGTGAACCAAGAGGCGAAACAATTGATCTAAGGACTGAAGATGGTGAAAACTAGCAGGATATTTTCTCGAAATATATAGAGTCCAAGGAATTGGTTTCATGGGATTCATCGGATAAGGAGCATGGATCTACTTTTGATGTATTCAAGGAGGAAACTGGTATGGTAAATGTGCAATTTAAGTTGGGCATGAAATTTAAGAGTTTTGAACTGTTTAAAAGAGTGATAAAAGAGAATGCAATAATTGGGGGATACAATGTGACATTGGTGAAAAATAATAAGTTGGGGTGAAAGCTATATATCAAGAGAATTGTGATTGAAAACTGTATGCTTCATTGATGTAGGATGGTTCAACTGTACAGATTAAATCTTATCATGATAAATACACTTACTTCAGAGAAGTATGGAATAACAACATCAAATCTACTTTCTTGGACAATAAGCACCTAAAAGGGGTCAGGAGTCATCCATCTTGGAGCCCAGTGAGATGGTTATGCATGTTAGGCAAGATTTTAATACACAAATAATAAAATCTTATGCATACTGAGCAAAGAGGAAGGTTATAAAGCAGTATAGCAGGTTGTGGGATTATGCCTAAGAGATTAGAAGGATAAATAATGGTAGTACGGTAAAGATGCTTGTTAATACATAAGATCCGGGTGGTGAACTAATCTTCAAGTGATTTTATATTTGCTTTGTTACTCTTAAACATAATTTTCTAGTTAGCTGCATGCTTGTAATTGTGCTAGATGCTTGTCATCTCGAAAGGCCTTGTGTTGCCCACGTGGCTTCCCAAGAGGGGGATGAATTGGGATAAAAAACTTGCAAGTATGTGCACTTTGAAAATCTTTTAGTATTGTGGTGTTGTGATAGATTATGCAATGGAAGCAAGTAAATCAACAATCACAAACAAGTCAAGCAAATACAATCACAAACACAAGAGATTTAGAGTGGTTCGGAGCAACCTTGCTCCTACATCCACTACCCAAGCACCACTTGAAATTTTTACTATATTCTTCCTAGAATACAGTCAGATTGTTTTACTGGAATTACAATCCAAGCCCAACACCCTTTGATTTTAACACTGTGCTCACCAAAGAAATCCAACACCTTTGGTTTTAACACCGGGCTCACCAAAGAAACCCAACTTAGGTTTTAATAGGCTCACCTAATAACCTTTCAACACTCACAAGACACAGCCCCTTGCTGCTCTTGGAGAAGATACAAGATATTCAAGAAGAAACTAGCAACTTTATGACAAATCGAAGTTGTTTAGTAGTTGTTGATGAAACTTAAATTGAAGCCTTACTTTAGATGCTCTTGAATGCTTTTAAAGCTGCATCTTGACTTCCTCAAAAATTGAATTCAATGATTGAAGATGAGTTGGTGAAGCTTTGAATCCTTTCTTAAATGCTCACTTGAAGTTGGTTGGTGAAAGACTTGAAACTCTCTTGAATATTTAATATTTTTTTCAAAGAATCTCTTAAATGCATCATAAATACCTCCCTTTTAAAGTTTTCCAATAATTCTAGCCATTGTAGGGCCTAGGGAATCGAAATAGAGCTGTTGGAGCCTTCTTGAAATTCAAAAAATCAATTCTGTAACTAGTCATTACAGGTCTGAATCCGACACTCGAGTCGGCTCGAGATAGTCGAGTTGGCTCGAAGTTTTAGACAGAAGAAAAACATACTCTGGACGAGTCGACTCTTCTGGGTCGAGTCGACTCGAATCTCTGGATTTCTGAATCCAGTGATTTGGAACTTCTGGACGAGTCAGCTCAATATCTTCGAGTCGGCTCGGACTTCTAAAACTCTAAAACTCTCCGTGCTGTGCCAGAATAGGAGTCGGCTCTTGGTCCATGAGTCGGCTTGAGCAGAACTTCTTCAAAATTTTACCCAAACGTATCTCCAACTAATACAAGTTTTCCGAATGCTTCAAAATATTTTACAAAAGATATCTAACCTATTCAAACTCATTTTTACTAATTTTTAGCCCTTTTTTACAAGATTACAAGAATAAGAATTTTTCAATACAATTTATTCATACAACTCTTCATCAAATAACACAATTACATTAGAATAAACTTAAACTAAGTAGGAAATAAAATAACACACTGATACATGCTTCCTACAAAAACTTCTTGAATAATTGAAAATGTTAGTAATGAATACATTCTCCAATATTTTGTAATCATCAAAATCATTCCAGGGGTCAATACCTTGTTTGGAACTTTTAATGGCTGTAGTAGGGATTGATAAAAATGACAACATGTATCCAATTGCTTGGACTGTTTTCGAATCTGAATCAAAAGATAATTGGAGTTAGTTCTTGGAGCTTCTTTAACTTGATATTGGTTTATAAAGGGAAAGATGTTAGACCTTCATTACTGACCAGCAGAAGGTACATCTAGAACTTATAATTCTATCATTCCATACAAGATGCTAATCGTGTTTCACATTAGTATGGTAACATATTTCATATTGATATGTTAATAATATTTCATGATCATGGCAGGGTTTACTGTTTTTATCTGATGATCTACTTCCTAGGACTGATCATAGATTTTGTGTACAATATTTATTTGCCAACTTCAAGATAAAATTTAAGGGTTTGATACTAAGGATATCCTTTGGAATGCAGCAAAGGCTATAACCCAATCAGATTTTAAACATCATGTTCATATGATAGAACAGATTAATCGTGTTGCATACTAATGGCTGATGGTTGTTCCTACCAGATTCTAATTTAGACATATATTTAGGAGTTGGCCAAGATATGATATGCTCCTAAATAATTTATCTGGAATATTCAATTCTTATATATTGCAGTTAAGTGATAAACCTATTGTACAAATGTTAGAGATAATGCACAAGGCCACGATGATAAGGATTTCTTCTTGTCCATGAAATCCTTATTTGAGCATGTTGCCCACAAAAGTAAAATCTATCTCTCTCACTATTCGAAGCCCTGGGGATCGATTGGAGGTGTGAGATTCAGCGATTGAGCTTCTATCCATGACGAATGCAATAGTAAGATGTTTATCATAGAGAAGAAATAAGAAAAAGGATTGAAAAATTAGGATTTCAAAAGGATGATTAGAAAAGATCCTGTCCTTACACTGACAAGATGATCGACATAACGTGGAAGGGAAGGGTCAATCATAGCGAATGAAAGAAGAGTTTTAGATGAAAACGATAAGAAATAGGATAATTATTTTTCCTTATCACTGTACTATATTTTACCAGGTAAGCATGCCAATGCCATCTATTAAAAAAATAACTATACTAGTACCGGTTCGGCCAGAAATAACTAAACTAATAAAAAAAAAATCTGAAAAATGATCAAAGGATAATATTAAAATAATTAAAAATAATTAAAAACTAAAAATTAAGATTTTATAATTTAAAAATTAAAAATTATTTAAAAAATTGATATAATTTAAAAATTATAAATATAATTTATCCAAAACAAATTTAGCATCACCTACTCAAGCCGGTTATTGACCAGCGAGATAAAGTTGGAAGGCCAGCACATGACATGGACTGTTCAAGACCGCGAGACAAACCTACCATGCAATGTGCCACTTGATTTCCTTTCGGAAAATATGGGAGACTTGGAAACTTGCAACGAGGCTGCATTCTATCATTATCTCGAAGGTTTAGGCACTACCACAACCTCCATTTGATTTCGGCGAGCTAACCAGAGTAAAAGAGACATGCGCAATCCATCAATTCTGTTCATTTATAGTTCTCGGTGCTGATTTGACACCACTCAAGCAGCCAATAACTCCGTGGTACGAATTGAGCCCATAAACAGGAAAAATTATTAGCACGGTATAAATCATGAATGATTTGTTAATTAGAAAGGGAAAAATTATTAGCACAGTATAAATCATGAATGATTTATTAATTAGGAAAAGGCATTAAATACATGTAATATATATACACATAGGACGTATTGTTAGGAAAGAAAAAGGCATTAAATACATGTAGTATATATACGTTGTCATCGCTCATGAAAT
Organism: Areca catechu; assembly: GCA_021397845.1. NCBI lineage: Eukaryota > Viridiplantae > Streptophyta > Magnoliopsida > Arecales > Arecaceae > Areca > Areca catechu. The sequence continues at coordinate 189,485,448 of CM038042.1, forward strand.
AAAGAAATTGATAAAAAAATAAGTTATTAGTGGTTCATAATGAACAATGTCCGATCAATGTATTTTTCATAAATAAAAGTATTGCATTAGTACAGAGCTGCCATATTTTATTTTTTTATTTTACGGCTGAAGCTATTTGAAGGCAGTATCTAGGCAGCGGCTCCTAGAATATTATATATATATATATTATAAAAAAAATTATAAAATTTATAAAAATAAAATTTGATGGTAGCATCTGAGATATTTTTAATGATACAGGATATATTATTCGAGAGATCGATGATAAGCTACTAGCAACGAACGTTTTTTTTCATGAGCTTCTAATTTTAGAAACTTAATACAGCATGAATAGATATAAAAAGTTATTCAGGGATTACATGTGAAGGGAATCTTTATTGAGGAAGACTCTTCTATTGTTAGGTTCTTCTATTATTATGTGTTTGATTCAAAATGGGATGAAATATTGCAACATTCATCCTCTCCTTCATATCATCTGGAGTTTCTTTCGGTCTCTATAATAGTTTTAATTTGATATGTCTATCGAGAGATAAATTATGCAGCTGATTGAATTATTTTTTTTATGATACAGTATTTTAATAATTGATTTTGGTACCAGATGATTGTATTTTGGAGTTCTTTCAATTTTTTTTTATTTTTTATTTTTTTTATTTTGGATAGCTTCGCATACGTCTGATGTAACGGTCCAACTGTATTAAAAAAAAAATTATTTGATGGCAGCGACTGATTGCAACCTGTTTGTATGAAGAAATGGTGTTCGAACTAAAAGCAAGCTTTCACATTTTATTTGATGTGGTGACTTAATCTCCATGATACATCCCGGACTTGTCGGATTCTCAATTTGGTTCAACATCCCTGGCATTTCCTGGGCTGCTACTTTTTTTTGGTAACACGAAACTAACCAAGAATAATAGCCAACTAACCGAATACGTATGCAAAATTTATAATAAAACATGCCAAATAAATATTTAATATATATATATATATATTATCGGAGACAGGCTTAATCTTGACACTTAAGCGTTAGAGTGAAGCGCGTTCTCGTTATGCGTTCCACGTACAGGTCCCATGGACAAGTGCGCAATACCGATGCACAAGCGGTGCCTCACCGCGATCTCCAGCATCTGGGGTGTCCAAAAAAAAAATCACCTGGTCACTCGCGTGTTGCACAGTTGACGGTGGATTGTGAGACTTATCTCGTAACAAGCTAGCAAGAGTTTAAATCTTGATTTGTATATATTTTAATTAAAAAATTTAAAAATAAATAAAAAATAAAGAAATAATTTAAAAATATAATTAAAAAATTAATAAAATAATTTTTAAATCCCTGTTTGCCGATAATAATAGAAAAGTTAGAAATATATATAATAAATTCTGTTAACTTGGCTGGCACCGTGATGGTCAAATTGGCATACTCATTTTCAGACAGGGAACGGTTGCGAAAAAATTAATATGTATCGTGTATCGATCATTTCCTGGCTAGAATTGAGAAACTGTCCAGGGATGACCATGTCCGGATCTAACTGCTCCCCCTTTTATTTTATAAAAAAAAAAACACCTATCAGTATAAAAAATTAACGAACGGTTGCCAGATATTATAATTATAAGCAGCTGGATCCTAAACTATGCCACCAACGATTCATAACGGTTTTAGTAAGAGAAACTATTATGGATTTTTTTAAAATAATATTATTTTAATTTATAATTATCAAAATAAATTTTTTAAATTTTATTTATCAAATTAGGTATTTTTGGGTTGAGGTGAAAACTGGGGCGAGAAATCACGATACAACATGCGATTTTTCCGCACAAATTATTTTTTTTATTTCAAATTTTAATAAAAAATAATAAAAAAAATTAAATTTTTAAAAAAATTTAAAAAATTTAAAATAATAATATGATAATATAATATTTTTTATATTATAATAAATATATTATAATTTATTATTATATATTATAACATAGTATAAAAATTTTTTAAAATTTTTTAAAAATTAGAAAAAAATTAAAAAATTAAAAATTAATCACTAGGTTGATACCATCCGGTCGCCAGCTTAGTACCAGTTCGGTTGATAGCTCGATGTCAGTCTGATTTCCTGCTCAGGACCGACGGCCGGATCGGTGGCAAGACCCTGACGGCTGGATCGGCGATCGGATCTGTGGCAGGACTAGAGCTATACCAGTGGTGGATCCTGACAATCAGACCGATGGTCAGACCGATGGCAGGACTGGAGGATGGACCAGTGGCAAGACTGGCGGTCAGATGATGCAGAACGAAAAAGATGATGCGATGCGGAAGTAAATTAAGACTATTTTTTTTTTATATATTTTCAGAAGTCGGCTTTGATTCAAAGAAAAGTTAAACTAAGTTGAAAGAAACTATATAATAATTGAAAGCATAATTTTAAGAAACTAGATTATCAGAGTAGTTCAGAAGTAAAGGATCGCTGGGGGTTGAGAAACTCCCAGACCTAGGGTTTCGCTCTGAACTTTCAACATGACAGAAGTAAAGAAAAGAGAAGGGTTATGAACCAGACAGTGATCTTCACAGAGTTTAGTGGAAGGATTCTCTTGAGCAGATTGTTGGATCCTCAGATTCGGGTATCTTCGCAATGGATCCTCCAATACTGGTCCTTTGGCATAGTTGGCTTCTCCTGAACTCAGGATCTGGGAAAGAAGAATAACAAGTTATGGAACCAGATACTCAAAGGAAGGATTTACTAGATACGAAGAACTTGAAAATTGATGTTGCTGAAATCCTGATTCTCCTGGATGCTGATCTGGCGTCCTCTGGGATTTGCTCTGTATTTGAAGTAGTCGATCTAGACCTGGATGCTGGTGGTCGGCCTCTACTTGGAAGAGAGGGGCCGTGAGATGATGAGGTAGAATAAGGTTTGGATGATGGGTGGAATGAAGAAGATGATGGGCGACTAGGGTTTGGAATTGAAGTGGCTAATCTAGGGTTTTGGGGTTGGAGATCTCACACCTCCTCAAGGTTCCTATGGAACCCGGATTTACTCCCTCACGGAGCTCAACACCTGAATACAAGTGCGGAAGAGAGAAACACAAAGTTGCTCATACAGAAATTGAATTCATTCATCAGTGTCTCAAAAACTTACAAGAGGGGTTTATTTTATAGGTCTTTACAAGAAATCAGGGTTTTACATCTTCCCATATGGGACTAATAGGATGGATCCTCAAACTAGGCTTGTAGAATCAAATCCTCCTCATATGGCCGGCCAAGAGCTTCCTTAAGTGTTGATTGGTGGCTCCAAATGGCAAGAAGGTGGCGCCTCCTAGCCTTGCTCTTCAAGAAAAAAATTTTTCCTTCCATGCTTGGTTTTATTTGGAAGTATTTGGGCGCCTCCTAGTCTTGCTCTTCAAGAAAATTTTTTTCCTTCCATGCTTGGTTTTATTTGGAAGTATTTGGGCGCCTCCTAGTCTTGCTCCCTAAGTTTTGCTCCTTTCTTTTCATAGCTTGGCTCTTATGGAATTATTTTGGGCGCCTCCTTGGATTGAGGATCCTAGATTGATCTCTCCTTAAGTGGCGCATGAAAGAAGGGACCTGCTTTCTTGTGGTGTGGGGACCAAAGCACACTGGATGGAGATGTGGCGCCCCCTGGACTCTGGCGTGTGGCTGGGAGTGTGGCGTCCACTTGCTTGGACCTGGGAGAAAAATGTGGCACCCTGGACCTTGACTTGAAAAAGGTGGCACCAACCTGGAGAAGACCTAGACCACTACTAGGACTTGTACTGAGTCAACGTGACTCAACAAAATTTAAATTGCAGGGAAATACAGACTCAAGACTAAAATTGAGTTGACCAAGTCAACCCTTATTACAAAACCAGAAAACCTTAATTTTTCGGGCAAGGTCAATCAGAGATCCAGATGTACACCGGGCTATCGACCGAACTGGTACCGGGCTGGCGACCGGATGGTATCATCTTGATGATTATTTTTTAATTTTTTTAAAAATTATATTATGTTATAATATATAATATATAGTATAATAAATTATAATATATTTATTATATTTTAGAATATAAAATATTTTTTATAATATAAATATTATAATATCACATTTTATCACTTTTAAAAATATTTTTTTAATTTTTTAAAAAATTTAAAAGATTTTTATTAATTTTTTAGTTTTTTAATTTTTTATTAAAACTTGAAATGAAAAAAAATAATCTACGAGGAATTACAAGTTGTACGTGCGATTACGTGCATATCTCACCTCACTCTTCATCTCATCCAAAAAATATCTTGATAAATAAAATTTAAAAAAAATATTTTAATAATTATAAATTAAAATAATATTATTTAAAAAAATCAACTATTATGACACATTTATAATGACACATATTATGTACACATCGTAATAAATTAATAATTCACAGAATGGGTTACTGCAGTAACATCTCGCAAAAAGATCAGAAAAAGGTAACCAACAATCATAATGGTGGGTGGGCCTTTATCGCATACCCATTCACACAAAACGTAGGCGGTGAGAAGACCGCATGCTTAACGGAATAACATTATATCAGAATGAACCTGCTACCCACCGTCCAAAGTTTTCAAATTAGTGCCAAGAAGGGAAAAAGGAAGAGAGAAGGGGAACACCAAAAGCAATCGGCCCTATAAATTCTCCACCTTGCTCATCCCCGTTATCCTATACCAAAACAATCTACTCACAAATTCGCTTCCCAGAAGCACAGGCATACCACCCGTTTGATCACGATGAGCATCTCTGTGAACAGGCTCTACCAGGAGCTGGTCATCCCCTCCGAGCCCACTCCCACCGGCATCCTCCGCCTCTCGTGGCTCGATCGATACCCGACGCAGCGAGCCCTCATCGAGTCACTGCATGTGTTCAAGAAAGGGCACGAACCGGCGATGGTCATCAAGCGGGCGCTGGCCAAGGCATTGGTCCCCTACTACCCTCTCGCCGGCCGTCTCGTGGTGTCGGACCGGGGGGAGCTCCAGGTGTCATGTACCGGAGATGGAGTCTGGTTCATGGATGCATCGGCCGACTGCAGCCTGGAGGATGTGGATTATTTAGAACACCCTTTGATTATATCCAAGGATGAACTCCTGCCTCATCCCGAGCCCAAACTAGACCCACCTCAAGAAGAGGAATTGCTTTTGCTCGTTCAGGTACTCTCTCTCTCTCCATGCCTTTTCTTTTCTTGGTCCCCTTCTCTCTCTCTCTCCCCTTGCCTTTACTTTTCTTGGTCCCCTTCTCTCTCTCTCTCTCTCTCTCTCTCTCACCAAAATGGCTTTCTGCTGTTTCTTCTCTTTTTTTTCCCCCTAATCGCAATTATTGCGAATGGCCGGTGGGAAGTGCATTCAGGAATTGGGGCCTCTTCGTTTTGCGTATACCGAATGTAGAGCGGTGCAATTTTGAGGACATGGGATACCACTCTGCTCCACATGATGCACACTCTTCCACCACTTCCCCACCCCATTTTTCTTTTTTTCTAAATCATAAGATGTAGAGACACCGCATCACTTGCTTTTATGCAGCATCCAAATTGTTAAACAGTCTTTTTTTTTTTTTTTTCTGGTTTTGTTTTATTTAGTGATCCAAATAAGTTGTCCCGATTCACGACCATTGGAGTTCCTTGAATCGAAACCATGGTCATCAACTTATTTGGGTTTTCTCCTTCCATTATCCCGAGAAGTACTCCGCTTACTATCAAGTAGGAAACTGAAAATTCGCAAGTTTTAAACCATTTGATATATTTCTAGCTGGAGATGAACATCTCTTGGCATATACGGATCCAAGAGAGGTTGTGTGCGATAAACGGAGGATACCAGCTAACTGGTATTTTACAAATGTCGGTACTGCCGACGCGTATGGAAGGGCCGGTGTTGTGTCAACCACCCAAAAATTATTATTGAGTTGCACATGGGAGGGCTTTTTTTTTTTTTTTTTTTTTTAGCGCGTTCACAGGGGGGCGATTATACCGCGAGTCAAGCCCAATGATGGGACTTGGGAGAGTGGTCTTTTCAAAGGCACAAGCTGGCAGGCATCTCATCGCCGGCACCACCACGCCGGACCTAGTTTTTCTGTTTTTAGTCTAATTAGCTCCTAGGTACCCAGATTAATGCAACATTAACATATCTCGAAGGATTGGAATAATTTGGAGTCCTCTCTTGGGGAGGGTCCACTTCAATCCCCAATGGTTATCTTGGTTATCTTATTCAAGCAGCTGTCGCTGATCCGTGCACGGACCATGATTTTGGTTCCTCCAATTGGTATGTAAACCAAAAGAGATCTTGGCTTGTACTGAAAATGATGCGTTAATTTTAATATATACAAATATTTCACTCGTTCTATTTTATTGACAATCTACGTGTTTCGTTTTTTTTTTCCCCTTATTTTTGATGAAAAAAACTACGCTCTTAGTTAACTTGCTCGATGGGGGAGGTTGGTACAACTGTGGGCATCCTAAGCCGGCCTAGATTAACGTCAAATAAGTCCAGCCAAAAAGCAGCGTGTGTGATTGTAATTACTTTTCCCTCCTCTATTTCTTATTAGTAATACGCGCTAGGAAGAATTTATTAGTGGTCCACGATGAATCCGATCCAACTAATATATTTTCCACCCTTAGATGATCTAAATTATAACTAGATGCGTCGGTGCTACAAGATGTCCCTAGATTTTAAGCATGAGAATTTTGAGGACCGATTCGTTATAAAGCCGAACGTTCTCTATTTTTCTAATAGCATGATGCAGCATCTACACAATAAATTAATATTGAATCATTGCAAACAGCCAAATTGTTACTTTAATTATCTAACACAACAATCCAATAATCCAGGTGACGCAGTTCACTTGCGGTGGATTTGTGGTCGGCCTCAGATTTAGCCATGCCATCGCCGACGGCCCAGGAGCAGCACAGTTCGTGGCAGCGGTTGCAGACTTCGCCAGAGGCCTCACACGACCGACTGTCGAGCCGGTTTGGAGCAGGGATGCCATCCCCGAGCCACCAAAATTCAAGTCGGCACCTCCACCGTCCCCCTCTGATGTCCATCTCCAGTATTGCGTAATGGACGTCTCTTTGGAGTACATCAGCCATCTAAAGAGCCAATTTATGGAGCAAACTGGCCAGAGATGCTCCACTTTCGAAGTCCTGATTGCAAAGGCTTGGCAGAGCCGGGCGCAGGCGATTAGGTTCGAGCCCGAGACCGATGTTCATCTTTATTTCGCCATGAGTTCTCGCCCATTGCTGCACCAAATGTTGCCCTCCGAAGGTGGTTACTATGGAAATTGCTACTACATCATGAAAGTGACCACAACAAGTGGGAAAATCATGCAGTCTCCAGCTATTGAGATCGTGAAGCTGATTAAAGATGCTAAGAAGAGGCTGCCGGTTGAATTTTCTAAGTGGGCCAAGGGAGAGCTCAAGGAAGACCCATATAAGTTGACGACTGCTTATGATTCGTTATTGGTTTCAGACTGGACACATCTAGGGTTCTCTGAGGTGAACTATGGATGGGGAACGCCGGTGCATGTTATCCCATTGACGAATTCTGATAATATAGCCACATGCATCCTTATCAAGCCATCTGCCACCAAGCGCGGTGCCCGTTTGATGACACAGTGTGTTACGAAGGAACACTTGACGGCATTCCATGATGGAATGATGAGCCTACCGTGAAACTCTTTTTTTATTTTTATTTTTATTTTTTCATTTTCGTTATGGAGCAAAAGCTTTGCTCACTCGTCTGTTAGATATATAATTCAAATGTTTTATTTGATTTTAATTACTGAAAAGACCTTTGCCAGGTCCTACAGCTAACTCTAAATTCTCTCCAGAATGTCACCCTCTTTTAGCGGGCGCTAGGCATGAAAGAAAGGGTTTTTGACCGAAATAATATAAAAAAAAATTTATTTTCAAAATACCGATCGTGACGTGGCATGGAGGTAAAATCGTGAGTTCCGTATGAAATCACGGGTTGAATCCATGATTTTAACCCGCAAAGTCATGCGGTATCTGAAAATACGGGTTGGATCTACAAATTTAGAATGAAAATACGGATTGAACTCGCAAATTTTTTAAAAAAATTTTTAAAAAAATTTTAAAAAGTCCGGCCACCATTCAATCACTGATCTGATTGGATATTGATACCGATCGAACTGACAACCGGAGTGGTATCGACCTGGTGACCGGACTGGCGATCGAATTAGCACTGGATTGATGGTTGGACTGATACCGGCTCGATAGATAAATTAACGACCGGACTGACGACTAGATTGACACCGATTAAATTATAATTTTTATATTATATTTTAAAATATTCATTATATTTATTATATTTTATAATATAATATAGTATTTATAATATATATTATAAATTATAAATATATATTATAAATTATAAATATATATTATAAATTTAATATTATGAATGATATTTTCGAAATTAATAAAAGATATTTTGGGATTTTTTTTTTGCACCACGCTTTCTCCTGTCGTGAGGGCTTTTTGGGTGTTTTTTTTTTTTTTTTTTGGGCACCACGCCTCCTTTTGACGGGGGGAGGGAGTTTTTGTTTTGGAGAAGACGCGGGTTGACCGATGTTTTTTTTTTTTTTTCATTCAGTTGGAGAAGACGCGATTTGATCCGTGCCCTCTCATTTCTTTTTTCCATTCGATCGAAGAAGATGCGGTTTGACTCGCATTTTTTTTTCATTCAGTGATAAAAGATGCGGGTTCAATCCATACCTTCTTTTTTCTTTCGTTTAGTGAAAGAAGAATCCGTATCTTCTTTTTTTTTTTTATTTAATGGGAGAAGATGTGGATTCGATCTGCACCTTCTCTTTTTTTTAGTATCCGGACTATATTGAAAATGTGGGTTAAACCCGTGTTTTCATTCTGAATTCGCGGGTTCAACTCGTATTTTCAGATGTCATGTGATTTTACGGGCTAAAATCATGATTCAACCCGTGATTTGACCTTCATGCCACATCACGAGCATCCTTGATATATGGATAAAATCATCTAGATCATGAATAAAAAGAAAAGGACGGTGCTTTGAAAAATATTTTTTCCACCAACCCCGCCCCCCGGGTGAAAGAAAAATGTCGGTGTATTGAAAGCCTAACATCATTGCCTCGATGACCTTTCAAAAAGCCTGTGTATTAATGTCCTAACGGGACCCGATCATTAGTGCCAAAAGTAAGCAGGGAAAACTCCGGATTGCGTGATGAAGGGGGTGAAGTGCAATTTACGGCAGGGTTGTGGTGCAAAATACCAGTCTCCTAACAGTGGAGCTTCTTTCTGATACTAGGATTGGGCCCGAAGAAATTTTCCAACTATAATACCAATATATCTAAGATCGCAGTCACCCCACATGTTATGACACCTAACTCTCTCTAGAGTCCTTCATATCACAACCTTTCTAAAAATTTCTAATATTATAATGTAATGATGCTTGTGCTAAAGTCTGTGGGTCTTAATATAAATACACTTCGCTGTTAGAAAGCTAAACTTCTCTTGATGCACCATTGTCCGTACAAATTATAAACATTCAACCAAAAAATTAATAAAAGATGATAATATCGATACATGTATCTATTTATTTAATTCATAGTGCTCGTGCCACGATCACCCTCTGCCCAGCACCTCCATCCCTTTCCTTGGATACCTTGACAAACCCATCTTTTCCAAACACTAAGTGGAATTTCATGATGGAATGTGAACCTAGCTTGGAATTTTCTTTGGAAGCAAACAACAAAATAAGGTCGGAGGAAGGTTCTTCCTTTGAATAAACAAATCAGGCATTTAATTCAATGCATGAATGTCATATTATTGGCATGAATTGTTTGCCAGATAGCTCTGATAATTCCTGGTTTTATTGTATTCGTCTTTTTGCTTGGTCCAACGAACGGACGGTAGGAAGTCATTTTTCTGCCTAATTCTTAGCTGTTTTAGTCTGACTTTTTTTTTCAGAGAAAAGGTGTCCAGTCTTGATTTGATCATTAAAACTCACAGGATTTTAGATTAGAACCTTCGGTGGCTGTCGAAACTGACAGCCAACCAGCTCAATTTTGCCTAAAGTTTTGTTTGTTAACAAAATCATTGGCATCACTGGCGAGTGGTGCTGTTGGTTGTGGGACTTTTCTCATAATCAAGTAGTGATTCGAGTCTTGGTTTAGACATATTTCGACGTGGAGCTCCTGTTGGTTGGTGGTAATGAAAAAATTAAGGATATATTGGTTGGTGATAATGAAAAAGTTAGAGATATATATAATAAATCTTGTTCACTCGGCTGATGCCAGTGATAGTCAGGTTGACGTACTCACTTTCGGGTGGAGAACGGCTGCGGAAAAATTAATATACGCCGTGCATCGAACATTCCCTGACTGGGGTTGAGGGACCGTCTGGAGTTGAGCTCGACCTCGACCACAGGGCTGTAACCTCCGAGGGTCTCGCTCTGGAGGGCGGAGGACGGACCCGGTCCAGAAGGTGCGAGCTCGGAGAGGCTCCATATTGGCGGGTGAGTGCTGAGCTCGACCTCGACCACAGGGCTCTAACCTCCGAGGGTCTCGTTCTAGAGGACGGAGGATGGACTCGGTCTAGAGGAGAGGCTCCACATTAGCGGGTGAGCGCTGAGCTCGACCTCGACCATAGGGCTCTAACCTCCGAGGGTCTCGCTCTGGAGGGCGAAGAACGGCTCCGGCCTAGGCATCCCAAGCTCGCGGGCGTGACCTGGCGGAGGACGGAGCTCGGCTCATTACCTTGTAGAAGCTCAGCTCAGCTCGGCAAAGTGGTCCGAGCTGAGGTGTTGCCTTGGCGTCCGACGTGGTGGTCTCCTTTAATGTGGCGCCTGCCAGCTACCCATGTTAATGGTCTCGCCACATCATTTGCTCCCCACTCCCGAGGCTCGTTAGTGTGCGGCGTTCGAGACGAAGGGAGTAACTATGGTGCTGACATGGAAAGGCAAAAATTTGGTCCAATGATGGCCACGGTCGCCGGTGCTTCGAGGGGTGGCCCCGCCGGCCAGTGTGGGGGTGCCACGTGGCCACGTCTGAGGAGTAGTTAATGCTGGTGCAGAATTCTGAGCAGTTGGGACTCCTTTTTTGTCGATGGGCAACACGTGACGCAGATCCGTTGGCGAGGGGGTCATAACAGCACGGATTTGATGGGCCCCTTCAAAGTAAAAAGAAAAAATTTCTTACTCAAAATTTTCTTTCTTTCAAATCCTTCGTGCTTGTCGCAGTGCCCAGACCCTTCCTTCTCCGCGATCTGCACCCGTTCTTCTCTTCTCTAGGGGACCAGACCGGCTTTGTCCTTCTCCCTTCTTTTCTTCTGGGGTAGGCTCCTTCCTTCTTAGGTTATTTTTGCAGCATATCTTGTCCTGATCCTTCCACTAGTAGGGTAGTGCTCTCCTCCTTCGACGAGGAATCGGAGGGGGCACAGTTTAGGATTAGTAGGAGACCGGCTCTTCCTGCCTCCCTGTATCCGTTAGGGAGCTGGAGGCTGTTCCTTCTCGTCCTACTTGTCCTCCCCTTCTACTCGAATCAGCTCCTGAGTCTGTCCGGTCAACAGGTCCGGGCGGGGTCGTTTCGACGATTTTCGTCGCGGAGTTGGGGGCCATCCGGGAAGCCTATGGCATCCTGTCTTCTGTTCGATTCATGGTCCCCCGTCCCGGGGAGCGGGGCACTTCCAGTGGCCTAGGGCGTCTCGCCTTCTATGAGGGGACCTTCTCCGGGGGTCTCCGATTCCCCTTTCATCCCTTCTTCTTATCTATCATGAATAACTATCACCTGGTCTGTTTCCCAGAAATGGAGTCCAAGAGGGGGGGTGAATTGGGTCTTTTAAAAATTTAAGACAATAATATGAGGGATTAGTGGTGCTTGTGAGCAATAATAAAATCAATGCAAGATATTAGTAATAATTAATGAGCAAGAGAGGAGGAGAGCAATCACACACAAATACAAGGTTTATAGTGGTTCGGTGCAAACCTAGCACATACATCCACTCCCCAAGCTATCCTTGGGAATTTCACTATAATCCACACTAGATTACAGTTGACTTGTTTTTCACAAGGCTCACAAGTCAAAATCTAAGTTGGTTTTATCACTTAGGCTTACCAAAAAACCTTAACACTTGTTTTGTCTTCGGGCTCACAAGTTAACCCTAGTTGGTTTTGTCCCTTTGGCTCACCAAAAAACCACAATAACCTTCTTTCAAGACACCCTTGAAAGCAAGGTCAAATCACAATAAAACAGATATACAATTTAAAACTAAAACAAACTCTCTTCAAGAGTAGATTGGAATCTTTGAAGCTCAAGTAGATGCTTTGTCTTCACTCTTCCTTGGAATCTCTTTCAAAGTGCCTCTTTTGGAATGAAATAAGGATGAGCTTGTAGGCTTTTCAAGGAATCAAACTATAAGAGGCTTTTGATGTAAAGTATTTGGAGAATATTGGCTTTTTAGCTTTTGAGTAGACTTGAATGCACTTGAATACACTTCTCTTCCTTTAAAATGAGGTTGGTGGAGATTAAATACACCAAGAACCATCCAAAAAATGGTTTGTGACCGTTGGTACCTCGGAAATAGCCGTTTGGAGCTTGAAAAGCAAGTTTTGCAAGCCAGAAAAATAGATCCGTTAGAGCTGTCAGGCTGCAAGTGTCGATACTTGGCTATCAGGTGTCGACACTTGGCTGTCAAGTGTCGACACTTGATCTCTGGGTGTCGACACTTGAACATTCAAGTGTCGACACTTAATACACAGGTGTCGACACTTGACACAAAAATTCTCAAATTATAAAATTCTATATTTTCAAAATTCTCAGGCATTGAGTCGACACTTGGAACCTAAGTGTCGACACTTGGTGTCGACACTTGGATATAGATGTCGACACTTGGCGTGCCAAGGATTTTTGTCTGTGCCAAATGCTGAAGTGTCGACACTTGACTGTCCAGGTGTCGACATTTGAGACTGAAAAATCTCAGATTCAAGTGTAAATGCCTCGAAAACATAAATATAATTCTAGAAAATATAAACACATAATATTTAAACATTTAGATGCCCCTTTTTCAATGAAGAGGATGCCTGGATTTGTGAGAATTGCTCCGTGCCATTACGTGCCATAAACCATAAGTTTTTGAGATTTTGAGGTGCTTTCTTCCTGAAAACTCACAACTTGAAATCCTCATTAGAATACAATATGCACTCAATGTTTTGTTATTCATCAAAATCACTGGGTGGAGCCAACATGGTCCCTGCCCAGTTGGTGCCGAATGCCATCAGGGTCATCTTCTCCTTTATCGTGCTCTGCCATGTCCATGGGTTCGTTGCCCGGTTTTCCTTATTAAGGGCATTCTTCACCCTGAAACGCCACCCGATGGAAGACAGGTGATGGTCTCTGTCTTCTCGCCCGAAGGGCATCAAATTCGAGCTCCCCTCTTCCATCAAGGGATGGAAGAGCAAATTTTTCTTTACAGACGTCGAGGGGGTCGATTGGGTCTAGAGCGAGCCGGATCGGTCCCCCAATCGGATCTCCACGGTCGACGCAGCTGATCAGGATGATTATGAACAGCTTCGTACCGCCCAGATCCCTTCTCTGGAGGTCCTGCTATCGGAGCAGAACCTTCTCGATGCCAAGGTTGACTCATTGACGGGGCCGGGTGAGTTCAGCTCTTTCTCCACCTGCATTTTCTCTTTTCTTCATCTTAGGCTTACCTTATTGGCTCCTGTGTGCAGGGTTGATCCTTACAGAGGGCGAGCCATTGCCGATCTCCAAGAAGAGGCGCCCGCCAGGACGGTTGCCGAGTCTCCTTCAAGGTGGGTCCGGATTGAGGGTGCACCGGCGCCTGCCCCTGTGGTGCCGATCGCTCCGAGGAGGGAGGCCGAAGGACGGACGAGGCCGCAGGCTGGAGTCCCTGTTCTAGAGCCTGAGGCGACCGTCCGGGTTGACACTGCTGCTGCCATCGCGCCACCCCGCCCTCCGGGTCCGAAGGTGACTGGGGTCGAAGAAGGAGAGACCTGGGTTGGGGATCCTCCTGCGATGGGGGCTCCGGCCGTGGCGGTGCTGGATCCTCGACCGGTTCCTGAGGGTCCCACTGCCGGAGGGATGGGCGCACCTGCTCCTCGGGAGAGTAGGAGAGACGAGGCGAGGCGCCGCCTTCCGTTCAAGCTGGGGTCGGAGAGCTCCTTGGCCAACAACCGTGCCCTGGCTTCTCGCATGATGGATTTTTCCATCCAGCCATGCGACCGGGAGGAGATGGATGGGCTGCCGGTTGGAGATGTGATCGACAGCATCTTCCCCCATCTCTACACGGTAGGCAACCTCACCCTTTTTCTCTCTCCCCCCCCCCCATTTTTTTTTTGACTTCCCATGTGATGCAGATGGGTGTCAAGGTCCTCTTCATCAGGAGCTGCTGTCGAAACTGGGAGCAAGCTGAGCAGTAACAGGCGGCCGAAATCGCATTGTTGAAGGCTGACCTGAAGGAGAAGGCCGACTCCGAGGGGGCGCTTGACCGGCGGGTCAAGGACCTCGAGAGGCAGCTCACCGATTCTGAGGGGCGAGCGAAGGAGTTCCAGGAGAGCCTCGACCGCGAGCTGGGGCAGTCGAGGAAGAAGTCCGAGGACCTCGCTGATGCTGAGCGACAGTTAGGCGTGTCTGACACCGAGGCGGCCCGATAGAAGGGGATCACCCAGTCCCTCCAGGCCCGGCTGGCGACGAAGGAGGAGAAGTCGACCACGGCCCAGAGGGCAGCCGAGGAGGCCGCCAGGTCGGTGGTGGATGCCAGGCGCGAGGTGGCTGCAGCAAAGAAGGAAGCTGGGGAGGCGGTTGAAAGGTACAGGGCCTCGGAGAAATTCCTCGCCGAGATCCAACGGACGACGTCGGACTCCTTCTTCAAGGGCTTCATGTACCTGCACCGCCTGGTCAAGGAGTTCGTCTCAGCCGAGGGCCGCAACCACCTTGACTATCTCAGCACTTCAGACGAGGAGGTGGGCATTGAGGAGGCCGTGCCACCTGAGCCTGAAGCCGTGCGTCCAGAAGCCCCTGCCGATGGAGACTCCCAGCCCAGCGATCCAGCTAGCAAGTAGTTATTTCTCGCTTTCTTTATACTTTGTTCTTTTTCTGTGCTTAGCAGGGCCACCCGGCATGTCGGGGGCCTGCAGGATGCTTGTAATTGACACTTAATCAATAAAGTGTAAATTTTCTTGCAACCATTTTTCTTGTCTGGCTCTTCCTCTCTTTCACTCCCCCTTCTCCTCTTTCTTTCTTTTTGATGTATGGGGAGATCAGAGAGGGGGCCTCACCTTGCGTGGGGTTGAGTTGTTAGACTTCTACAACAGCAAGCTAGGCACAAGTTGATGGCACTCAAAAGCTGCTGGGCTTGGAGATCCCTTGGCCGAAGATCTGATCTCCGGTCTTGAGTTGGCATCCTGGAGCTACGCTCGGGGACGTGGATGATTGGGAGCTGCGTGGCTCGAAGGTCTCTTGACCGGAGATCTGAGCTCCAGTCTTGAGCTAGCGTCCTGGAGCTGGGCTCGGGGACGTGGTTGGTTGAGAGCTGCGTGGCTTGAAGGTCTCTTGGCCGAAGATCTGAGCTCCGGTCTTGAGTTGGAAAAGTGATAGCTTCGATGCTGTATTTTTCTCTCGTTCTCTTTCTTTCCTTCCCCTCTCACCCTTTTGGATAAGCGGGGAGATTAGAGATGAGGGTGCTTGTCGTGTTCCTCTTTCGTTCTCTTTCTTTCCTTCCCCTCTCTTCTTTTCTTTCTTTTTTTTTTTTTTTTTAGAGTGGGGAGATCAGAGAAGAGGATGCTTGCAGTGCCCCCCCTTTATTCTCTTTCTTTCCTTCCCCTCTCGTCTTCTTTTCGAGCGGGGAGATCAAAGAAGGGGGGTTGCCGGGCTCCCCCCTTTGTTCTCTTTCTTTCCCTCCCCTCTCGTCTTCTTTTCGAGTGGGGAGATCAGAGAAGGGGGTTACCGGTCTTGATTGCCTTGGAGCTAGGCTCGAGGCCTTCCTGGACGTGGAGCTAGGCTCGGGCCCAGGGGTTGCCTGAGGTCTTGGCTCAGGTCTTTGGCGCCTTGGAGCTATGCTTGAGGCGTTGATGGGAGCTACGTGGCCCCATGATCTCTTGGCATCTCGGAGCTGGGCTCGGAGATGTTTGAGATTGAGAGCGGCTTGGATCAATGACTTCTTGACCGGAGATCTGAGCTCCGGTCTTGGGTCAGCATCCTGGAGCTGGGGTCGGGGACGTCGTTGATTGGGAGCGGCGTGGCTCCATGATTCTTTGGCCGGAGGTTTGAGCTCCGGTCTTGGATCAGCGTCCTGGAGCTGGACTCGGGGACGTCATTCATTGGGAGCGGTGTGGCTCCATGATTCTTTGGTCGGAGGTCTGAGCTCCGGTCTTGGATCAGCGTCCTGGAGCTGGGCTCGGGGACGTCATTGATTGAGAGCGGCGTGGCTCCATGATTCTTTGGTCGGAGGTCTGAGCTCCGTTCTTGGATCAGCATCCTGGAGCTGGGCTCGGCGACGTCGTTGATTGAGAGCGGCGTGGCTCCATGATTCCTTGGCTGGAGGTCTGAGCTCCGGTCTTGGGTCAGCGTCTTGGAGCTGGGCTAGGGGACGTTGTTGGAATTTTCTTGCAAGACAGATAGATACTTGCGCAATGAAAAAATCATTATTATTATCATTGCTGGGAAACCTTACATTATTGATAGTATTTTTGCAAGTTGCAGGCATTCCACGTTCTAGAAAACCTGACGCCGCTAAGATCTTCGAGATAGTAGGCCCCTTGTGAGAGGGCTTCAGCTACTTTGTAGGGGCCCTCCCAGTTCGGAAAGAGCTTGCCGCACTCCCTAGGCTGGGACGCCTCCGCCCGCCGTAGCACTAGGTCTCCGGGCTTGAAAGCTTTTGTCTGGACGTGGGCGTTGTAGTACCGGGCCACTCTTTGTCGATAGGCCGCCATCTGCGGGTGGGCTTTGTTCCTTGCCTCTTCGAGAAGGTCTAGGTTGAGCAGGAGATGCGTCGAGTTCCGCGCTTCATCGTACTGCTGGACCCACAATGTGGGCACGCCGAGCTCAACAGGGATGACCGCTTCGGCGCCGAAGACGAGGCTGAAGGGCATTTCGTTGGTTGCCGTCCTGGGCGTTGTGTGGTAGGCCCACAAAACGCTCGAGAGTTCTTCAACCTACATGCCCTTAGCTTGGTCTAGCCGGGTCCGGAGTCCTTGAAGAATAGTCTGGTTGGTCACCTCAGCTTTCCCGTTCATTTGGGGGTAGGCCACCGAGGTGAACCGGTGTTGGATGCCGTGCGCTACGCAGAATCCTTCGAACTCACGGTTGTCGAACTGTCACCCGTTGTCGGTGATGATACAACGGGGAAGCCCGAAGCGGCAGATGATTGACTTCCAGAAGAACTGGCGGATATTGGCTTCTGCGATCCGAGCTAGCGGCTCTGCCTCGACCCACTTGGTGAAGTAGTCGATCACCACCAGCAGGAACTTTCGCTGCCCTGATGCTGGGGGGAATGGTCCCAAGATGTCCATTCCCTACTGGGCAAAGGGCCAAGGGCTGAGAGCTGGGAGATCGGCATCGCCGGCTGACGCTGTATGTTGGCGTGGCGCTGGTATTTGTTGCACCTTTTGACGAAGTCGACGGCATCCTCCCTCATGGTCTCCCAAAAGTATCCCTAGCGAAGGGCTTTGTAAGCTAGTTTTCTCCCTCCCACGTGGTTCCCGCAGGGGCCTTCGTGTATCTCTTGGAGCACAAAGGTCGTCTCGGCGGGCCTGAGGCATCTCAAGAGTGGGTAAGAGTAAGATTGGCAGTAGAGTTGGCCCTCCATCAGGACGAACTGGGGGGTTTTCTTCCTGACGAGGGTGGCTTCTTCGCGGTCTTCTGGCAGGGTGCCGTCAGTGAAGTACCGGACATACTTGTCCATCCAGCTCGGCTCGGGGGCGACTTGATGCACCTCCGTCGGGCTCTCGTAGCTGTAACTTTCAAGGTGCTCAATGTAGGCGCATCCCAGAGACGAGTCCGGCAGTGTCGCAAGCCTGGACAGTGTGTCCGCGCGTGCATTCTCCCCTCGGGGGATGCGGAAGATGCTGAAGCATCGGAGGCCTACCGTGCTCGCACGGACCTGCTCCAGGTACTTCATCATTTGGGCGTCCCTCGCTTCATATTCCCTGGAAACTTGTCCGGCGACCAGTTGAGAGTCGGTAAAGACTTTCAAGTCCTGCACACCCAGCTCGCGGGAAACCCTGAGGCCCGTGAGGAGTGCCCCGTACTCCGCCTAGTTGTTGGTTGCGGCGAACTTGAAGCAGAGGGCGCATTCCACCACGACCCCATCACAGTTGGTTAGGATGAGGCCTGCTCCGCTCCCACCAGAATTGGATGCTCCATCTACGTGGAGGATCCAGGGCTCTTCTCCTGGCTCGGGCTCCATTGTTGTCTGCTCTGGCTCCTCGGCGAACCCGGTGCACTTGATCACGAAGTCGGCCAGGACTTGAACCTTTTGTGACGACCTCGGTCGGTACGCTATGTCGAATTCGCTGAGCAGCAGGGATCACTTGGCCAACCTCCCGGATGTCTCGGGTTGGGTGAGGATAGTCCTCAGCGGCTGGTCCGTCACGACCACTATGGGTGTGCTTGAAAATAGGGCCTGAGGCTCTTAGCAAACATTATAAGTGCAAAAATGAGTTTCTCGTAGTGAGTATACCTGATCTCCGCGTCACGGAGGATTTTACTGGTGTAGTACACTGATTTCTGAGATTTGTTCTCGTCTGTGCGGACGAGAACTGAGCTGATAGCTCCCGGTGTCACCGCCAGGTACAGCAAGAGCTCCTCTCCCTCCTCCGGCCTGGAGAGTAACGGAGGGGAGGCGAGGAAGTTCTTCAGCTCCTCGAAGGCTGTCCTGCACTCCTCGGTCCAGGTGAAGTCGTGCATCTTGCGCAGCGCCTTGAAAAATGGCAGGCAACAATCAGCCGACCTCGAGATGAATCTACTAAGGATGGCGACATGTCCCGTCAGGCGCTGGACCTGCTTCTTGGAGGTCGGGTGTTCCATGTCGACGATGGCCTGCACCTTCTCCGGGTTCGCTTCAATACCCCTCTGGGTGATCATGAAGCCGAGAAATTTTTCGATCGCCACCACGAAAGCGTACTTCACCAGGTTAAACTTCATCTGATATTGCCGCGGGTTGTGGAAGGACTCGGCAAGGTCAGCCACATGGCTCGAGCCCGGCCTGATCATGACAAGCATGTCGTCCACATACACTTGCATGTTGTGACCAATCTGGTCTTTGAAGACCCTACTGACCAGGCGCTGGTAGGTAGCTCCTGCATTCTTCAGGCCAAAAGGCATCATCCTATAGCAGTATGTCCCTTGGTCGGTGACGAAGGTGGTGTGCTCCTCGTCTTCCAGATGTATGCGGATTTGATTGTATCCAGAAAATGCATCCATGAAGGAGAGCAACCGGTGGCCCGATGTAGCATCTACCAGCTGGTCGATCTTCGGGAGAGGGAAGCTATCCTTTGGGCAGGCTTTATTGAGGTTGGTGTAGTCCACACAGATCCTCCATTTGTCATTATTCTTCTTGACCATCACTACATTCACGAGCTAGCTCGGGTATTGGACCTCTCGGACAAAACCGGCAGCCAGGAGTTTGTCAACTTCTTCTTTGATAGCTGCCTATCTCTCCAAGGCAAAACTTCTCTTCTTCTGCCGAACTGGCTTGTGCTTTGGGTTGACGCTCAATTTATGAGTAATGATGTCAGGGGAGATTCCTGGCATGTCCGCCGCCGTCCAGGCGAACACATCCGCATTCGCCCACAGGAATCCCAACAGCTGGGCCCTCTCCTCCTTGGGTAGCTGGGCTCCGATCTGCACCATCTTTGCGAGGTTGTCTCCGAGCGGGTAAGAAAGTAGATGCTCGACCGGGCCTCCCCTGGGATCTTGGGCCCTTTTGTCGAGGTCATCCATGCTGGGATCTTCTTGAGGGACCTTGGCCCCAGGGAGTGTTTGGAAACAGTGCTGCACTAGCTGGGGCGTTCCTGTCATCTCCCCGACACTATAGGGAGTTGGGAACTGTACAAGTAGCCTCTTGGTGGAGACAACGGCGTCAAGCAGGTTGAGCCCGGGTCGGCCCAATATCACGTTGTAGACGGAAGGAAGCCTTACAACCATGAAAGTCATCATGACGGTGCTCTGCCGAGGTGGGGTTCTGGCAGAGACCGGGAGAGTGATTTCTCCTTCTATCCTTACGGAATTGCCCGTGAAACCAACAAGGGGTGTGTGCACGGGCCTAAGCTGATCTGGGGAGAGATTCATCCTGGTAAAGGCATCATAAAAAAGCACGTCTATGGAGCTTCCACTATCAACCATGATGCGCTTTACAGGTGCTTCGCGATCGTCATTTCGACGACCATATCATCATTATTTATATTTTTTCCCCCGTCTTTCCCCTCCCTCATAAAGGGGAGTACATTCTCAGAGTCCCCTGCCTCCCGGGTCCTCTTGGATGCACGGGCAGCTTCCAAGAGATCATGCCCACTGGCTTCTCGGTGAGGTGGTTGTCGATGGTTGGAGCTGGCGGAAGAGCGACGAGCATTTGGGACTCCACTTGAGGTATGCCCCCCACGAACCTTTTGAGGTAGCCTCTCTTGATGAGTTCCTTAATCTCCCATTTGAGGTTGCGGCATTTCTCGGTGTCGTGGCCGTGGTCACGGTGAAAGCAACAGTACTTCATCTTGTCACGGCCGGTGGAGGTTCTCAACGGAGGCGGGCGCCTCAGGTAGTCCTCGCCCTCAATCTCCATAAGGATTTTCATCCTCGGGGCGAGTAGAGGGGTGTAGCTCTCCTTGGGGATAGGGGTCCCTCTCAGTCTTGGTCGGTCCCTTCGGGAGCTCGGAGCCTGGGGTGCTGGTTTCCGGGTCCCGAACGCTTCAGCGGGGGCTGACTTCTTCGGGGGTCCTCCGTCAAGCTCCCACCTCGTACGGTCCACCTCCTCGGTGCGGATGTACTTTTGGGTCCAGAGCAAGAGCTCGGAGTAGGTCTTGGGGGGCTTCTTATCCAGCGAGTAGGTCAGGCGGGAGGTCCCGAGCCCTCGCTTCAGTGCCAGCATGGCGACTGGCTCTTTAAGATTGTAGATCTCTAACGAGACGGCCTTGAAACGGGTCACGTAGTCCCGTAGGGGCTTGCGGTCCTGCTGCCGGATGGAGAAGAGGCTGTCTGCCTCTCATTGCAGCTTCCTGCAAGCATCGAAGTGAGCCATGAACTTTTGCCCCAGCTGGGCAAAGGAGCTGATGCTCCCGGCTCCAGACGGGTGAACCATGCTCGAGCCACCTTCCGGAGAGTGGCAGGAAAAGCGACGCAGAGGAGAGCGTCGGTGGCCCCCGGACCCTCATGAGGATCCAGTAGCTTTCCAGGTGGTCCAGGGGGTCGGTGGTCCCATCGTAAGGATCCACTTGTGGCATCCAGAACCGATGCGGGATCGGCTCCGCTTGGATTTCTTGGGAGAATGGGGGACGGGCATCATAGCCCGCTGGCTCACTAGCGGAGCACTACATGCTGGCAAACCGACGAGCGAACTTTGCCAGCTTGCATTCATGTTCCTCCAAGCGCCTCTCCGCCGCCCGCCTGACGGCTTCATTAGTGGACCCCTCCACCGAAGGAGACGGAGAAGATGACATAGATGCATGGCACCCGTGGCGGGGGATCTTGCTTTTCTTGCCTCGGTGGGGTCTGGGCACTTCCCGCCTGAGGTTCGGCGAGCAGCTCTCTCCGTCGGCAGAGCCGGCTCGTTGTCTTTTCATCGGAGCTTGATGGCTAACCCGGTTGTCGTTGGTGGCATGCGGCTGTGACGGCCTTCCTTGGAAGGAGCGCAGGCTATCGTGGGGAGCTGCGACGTGGGCCGCCGGGGTCCCTGGCTGCTAGTGGGTTGCCACGGACCGGTGCTGGTATTGAAGCTGGCGCACTGCTGTGGCAAGGACTTGCATTTGCTGGGTAAGTGCATCCATCTGGACTTCCGGTGGAGGTGGCTGGACCGGAACGGGTGGCTCCGCTTCTTGGAGGTGCGGGTTCCCTCGAGAGGGGGAGTCCCCCACACGGCTGGTAGAAGCTCCCTTGCCCTTGTCGTCACCATCTTCCCGCCTAGCTTGTCTCTGAAGAGGTGGAGGGTTTGTCCCCTTTCCTAGCACTCCAATCTGTTGCCGCCAAGACCATCGTGGCCCGTAGCTGCTGCCGGTGCCGGAGTGCGCTCTGTTCGTTGCCTGTCGGTCCTCCGCTTCTCCTTGTTTTCCTCGTTTTCCTTCAGCTGTGGTGTTGGTGATGGCACTTCGCCCTCTTGGTCGAGCTTGCGCTTGTGTTGGTGGTAGATTGTTGTTGTTGTTGGTTACTGTTGTTGTTTTGCTGTTACCTTCCCCCCTTCGGGGGTGTCGACTGTTCTTTGTAGTTGAACATTAGCCGTTTAGCGCTTGCCTCGGGATCCTCGCTGGGTTGGCAGGCGCGTACGGTAGGGTTCCGTGCCGTGGACAAGATGCCTTTCCTAACATGTGGTAGGGGAATCTTCCATTCGTTCTGACATCCTCTCTGGTTGCTCCATTCCGGGAAGCTTGACAGAGCCTCGACCCGGGGGTCGCCGCCGTAGGGGTTCGTGCTTTCTGGCTGGTCCATCCCCCTGGAAGTATAGCCGGACAGGTAGTTATGGCGGCATGGGGGGCACCGTTTCATGGTCCTCGGATGGCTTGCCAGTGTCCCGGGATGGCAGGGCTTGCTCCGGTTTGGATGCTCCGAGCTCGTGCGGTCACCTTGATGGAGAGTGCGAGCCCGGTCTAGAGGGCGCGCGCTCGGAGAGGCTCCACATTGGCATGTGAGCGCTGAGCTTGACCTCGATCACAGGGCTCTAACCTCCAAGGGTCTCGCTTTGGAGGGCGGAGGACGGACCCGGTCCAAAGGGCACGCGCTCAGAGAGGCTCCACATTGGCGTGTGAGCACTGAGCTTGACCTCAACCACAGGGCTCTAACCTCCGAGGGTCTCGCTCTGGAAGGTGGAGGACGAAACCGGTCCAGAGAGCATGCACTCGGAGAGGCTCCACATTAGCGGGTAAGCGCTGAGCTCGACCTCGACCACAGGGCTCTAACCTCCGAGGGTCTAGCTCTGGAGAGCGGAGGACGGACCCGGTCCAAAGGGCGCATGCACGGAGAGGCTCCACATTAGCGGGTGAGTGCTGAGCTCGACCTCGACTACAGGTCTCTAACCTCCGAGGGTCTCGCTCTGGAGGGTGGAGGACGGACCCGGTCCAAAGGGCGTGCACTCGAGAGGCTCCACATTGGCGGGTGAGCACTGAGCTCGACCTCGACCATAGGGCTCTAACCTCCAAGGGTTTCGCTCTGGAGGGCGGAGAACGGCTCCGGCCTAGGCGTCCCGAGATCGCGAGCGTGACCTGGCGGAGGATGGAGCTCGGCTCGCTGCCTTTTAGGAGCTCAGCTCAGCTCGGCAAAGTGGTCCGAGCTAAGGTGTTGCCTTGGCGTCCGACGTGGCGGTCTCCTTTAATGTGGCGCCTGCCAGCTACCCACGTCAGCGGTCTCGCCACATCAAGCGCCATTCCAAATATCCTTGTGCTTTCGCGTTGAAACTTGAAAGGAGCAAACCCTAAACCGTGAAAGGGATCTAGGATTTCTATTTTTTTGCTTCTCCTTGCTTTGTTAGCGATGGCTAACCCCAACCCTAGATCTCCAACTCCCTTCTTCCTTATCCAGTGAACGAGTAGCGACGGCCAACCCCATCCCAAGTCCCCAACTCACTTCTTCCTCATGCAGCAAATGAGCTCTCTAAAGTATGTTTCCTTTTTTATTTTATGTTCATTTTTTTCTTTTTTCTATTTTGTGATGAGATACATTAAAGGTATCGTGGATCGATCTATTTGATGTGGTCCTTTTGGGGACAATTGCATATGATTAGATTTCATTTGGTTTTTCTTTCTTTTTTTTAAAGTAATCTCATTGGGTTGTTGTCTTGTGTTGTTTTTCTTTTTGATTCTTTTTTGTTCTTTCAGTTTGATCTTTAAATAAAGACAAGAACTTGTTATGATTTTTTTCTTTAATGGATGGATGTATTACAGATCTACTCTTTAATGGATGAATCTGCTCTCTTTGCATTTTCTTTGCTCTTGATCCTACAAATCCCCTTTATTTTTCTTATTATATTTTTTCTATTTTATTCTTTGGTAGCTCAAAATCTCATCTTTATTCCTTCGAGATTTCCTATATTTTCTGCTTTTTTTCGATAATTTTTCTCTTTTGTTAAATAATTTCTTTTTTTGTTATCAGTTGTAACCTTGCATGCTAGCTAATCATGTTTTCTCAATATCATCAATACCATTATGGGTAGAATTTTTTATTTATATTATTTTTTTAAAAAATAACTATAATCTGACTAGGTTGAAACTATTTTTCTTTGGAGAAAAGAAAAAATAAAAAAGGTAATCTGCCTAGAGGCCAGGCATGTCTATATTTGAGTCAGTTGTTCTCATATAGAGATGTTGAGTACCATCTAATTTATCTCACATATTAGGGGTGAAAATGGGTTGGATCGAGAGATCGGGTCATGAGTGATCTCGATCCATCCCGGTTTTTTGATCGGGCTATAATATTAGGCCCAAATCCAATCTATTAAAAAATTGGGTTGGGTCCACTATTAAAGTTTTTGATCCAATGGATCATTCGGGTTGGATCGAGTTCATGAATAACCCGATTCTAATTAAAAAAAATGGATCTAAATATGATCTGGATCAAATATAGACAACTATAATTTAACTTAACTATGACATAGCCAACTATTATTAACTACAAAATAAATAACAAATAATATTATTCTCAAAATAAATTAAGATATAAAAATAATCATAACTCTATCTTTATATTAAAAACAAATTCCATACAAGTTTTAAATTATAACTTAAAGATTCAAATATATTTGATCCTAACAATATTAGTAGGTTCAAATTGGATCGGGTCAGGTCAGGTCTAAATTCAGTAAACCTAAATCCAACCCGAAAAATAAAACGGATCTAATTTTAGAATCCGAATCGAATCCACGGGTCCTAAAACTAGGTTTGATCGAGTCTA
This sequence comes from Areca catechu, assembly GCA_021397845.1. Classification (NCBI taxonomy): domain Eukaryota; kingdom Viridiplantae; phylum Streptophyta; class Magnoliopsida; order Arecales; family Arecaceae; genus Areca; species Areca catechu. Next base: position 189,510,560 of record CM038042.1, read on the forward strand.
AATGGGTCAGGTTGGGTTGGGTCATGGGTCAACTCGATCCATTTGCAGCCCTATGTATAGGTGCTTTGGGTTGGCACTAAAGATTCACATGTATTTGCAAAGTTATATATCCAATGCACTACCATAGTTATTGTGATTTACAAGGATCAATCCCTTGGCTATTGTGAAGTAATTTGAGTTCTGCTTTTGTTTCTCTATAAATTTTTTTATATATTTTTAAATTTTTGATAGGTCATTTTTCCTTTCTATTTCTTTTTATTAGATTGAAACATGATATGGGCCTTATTTTAAAAATATCCAAAGACAATATCAATGCATATGCTCCCTAAATGATTTCAAAGGCCTTGGTTGATTGATTTTCATGGTTAGGTTCAAAGCTATGCAATTTTATTGAGTGGAAAGGATAGTATAGAAGATTGTATATAGAAGGTAATGTTATGTTATAGAAATTAATATCAATATCCTACTTTCTAAGTGCTAGTTTTGTACTACTTATTGGGGCTATCAAATAACATTCTTGTTTTATTTTTTCAAATATGCCAGCCTCTACTTCTACATAGGCATTGATGCTGATGACAACGAACTAAAAATTATGGACATCTCTTATCTGATTTAGCCTTTAGCTTTTTATAGGGTGTTATTTTATATTTGTCAAATTTTTTAAGTTTTGTATTACCGTATTTATGCTATTAATACAGGATATTTTCTTAACATTCTAGTTTAATAGTTGGTTAATTTTTTTTATATAAGTTGTTACCTTTGTTAGTCATTTTTATTTTGTGATGATTTCCATATCCATATTTTTTATTTTTTTGTTAAGCAAGTTAAGCTGGGTTAGGTTAGGCCAGGTTCTATTTTAAACAGGTTAAATGGATTGGGTCGGGTTAGGTTATGTTAATAGTTTATCCATATATAAAACATGTTAAATGAGTTGGATCGAGTTAGGTTGTATTTATAATTTATTTATTTATTAAATAAGTTAAACGGATTGAATCGAGTCAAGTTAGCAAGTTAGTTGTTTAATAAACAGGTCAAGTCAGGTTACCTATTTATTACATGGATCATATTAAGGTTTTAAATTATAATCCATTTAATAAATAAGTCAGGTTCAGGTTGAAGCTTTTCTGACCCAACCTGAATCTGACCTTTCTCGTATATACCCAATTTGACCCGATTGCCATCCTTAGCCATGAATTGTCTCTCCAACTGCTTAAAGGAGTCGATGCTCCTTGGCTCAAGCCTAGAGTGCCGTGCTCGGGTTGCCTTACAAAGTGGCCGAGAAGGTGAGTTAGAGTAGGATATCAGATGTATCCTAAATCCTCATGAAAGCTTTATATCTCTCCAGTTGGTCTAGCTAATAGGTGGTGCCATTATACGGATTTAGCCAGGATATCTTAAATCAACTAGGAAATGGTTCCTCGATGAACCAACGGGAGAGAGGAGAATGGGTGTCAAAACTCGTAGATTCTCAACTTCTGCCTTAAAGATCAGCAAGTCGATGGTCGATATTGTACAACTTACAGTTATAGTCATTGAGGCATTGATTAGCTAGTTGCTGAACAGCCTTGTCGGTAGATCCCTCTTTGGAGGACTCGGGCAATGACTCGGATGAAGATCGGGAGCACTTTTCTTGCTTTGGCCCTTTTCTTGATCATCGCTCCTCGTACAAGGGACTTGCTCAGTGTGGCGTTGTAGGTTGCGATCGATGAATAGTTTGATGGTGGGGGACCAATGACTCGCTTGACTAGGTGAAGGAGATAGCGGTAGATGAGAAGCCTATTGGTGAGAATATCTTTCCTAGAAAGATCAATGGCTGGGATGAGCAGTAACAGTGGGAATGGCTCAAATCTCTAGTTGTTGTTACGTGGCCATAGACCGCTACTGCTGTTACAGCTCCTGCACCATCATGACCAGCATTTGGACATGTTGCCTCAAGGTAGCGAATAGGTTGTATGAATCGCCGGTGGCGAGGGTGGGGAGCTAAAGGCTCCGTTGCTGGGCTCAGCCATTCGTCATGGCGCGGTGAGTGCCCAGTGCGACTAGTGGAGGTATATTGGGCTCTCGTTGTCACTTCCATGGTGTCTAAGCTTCAAAATATTTTTCTTATATGCTTACTTTTTCCTCTTTGGCGTGCCAATCTGTTGACATCAAATCGCCTTTAATTGGACTCCAGCGGTAACTAAGAGTGCTTCGATCTTTTTCGGGCTGAGCTGAGTGTTGCTCCTAGCAGCTCTCGAGTGGAGACTTGCAAAAGCACTCCCTTAACGGGTGGTAATTGATGGAAAACTCTCCAATGTTCAAGTTAGTGGATGGGAGAAATGGGTTGTAGCAAATGAAGCTAAGTGGTGGTGGTAACTAAATGAACATGGGAGAAGGGTGCGAGCTAGTTACCTCGTCAGGATTCATTCTAACTAATTTATAGGGCTACAGATAATAACTGAATACCATTCAGGACATGATCTCCTCTGACATGTATAACAGATTTTGGTGAGGTGATGGTATCTTATCTCCTGAAATCTTTTTTGTTGATATCTTTTTATTCAAGTAACAGGATTTGTTGGAATCCTATCCATCATGAATTTTACTGGACCAGCTATGGTAGGTTGACTTGTCATCTATTTGAAATTTTTTTGAATCCATTATATATAAAAATGAAAGCATAAAGCAATTATTTGAAAAGAACGAGCTTCCTATAAATGTTAGGTATGTAATAATTACTTAATCATGTAATAACTGCTCAATATCTGAGCGAGTTGTAGCCATCTTGTCTTGTAATGTACTATCTCAATGTCTCACATATAGGTGGGACTATAATCATTTCTTTAGTGGATCTTAATCATCTTAAATGCAGTTTAAATTAGAAACATTTCTTTCTTTGTTACCCGTCCACTGCTGTTATGCTCGATTATTCTGATCAGCAGTATTCTGATAGTTTGCAAGCCGCATCAATTCCTTTAGATGTATATAATTATTGACAAGAGAGGAATGAAGAAAAAAAATGTATCCCAGGGATAATTTGGTAAATTTATTTATGCTATGTTTGGTGCATTGCTAGACAATCCTGAAAGATAATGTAGATAATTTGTAATGTAGATTGCTAGTAATGTAGATTACATATAACTTGGATTATTATGTTTGGTACATGCAGATAATGTTATATAATATAAAATCAAAATTTTAAAATATTTATAAATTAAATCTAAATTTTATTTATAAAATATATTTTTTAATATTTTATCTATTTATAAACATATATATTTTTTAAATATTTTATATTATAAAATATATTTATATTAAAATTAAAAATTATTGTTTATACTTAATAAATTAAATATAAAAAATTATATATTAAATATATAATATATTTAATATATTACTTAAAAATATTAAATAATATATTAAATAATATATTAAATTTATATATTACATTATTAAATTTAATATAATATATTTATATTATATATAAATATATAATGTAAATGTATATTATATTATATATAAATATAAATATATTTAATATAAATATACTGCATCATATTAAATATATATAATTATATTTATAATATTATTATATTATATTATAACATTATAATTGATGTGGTGGGATCACTGACATGGGGGGAGCTGACAGGCGCCACGTCAAAGGAAGATGCCGCGTCGGACACCGCGTCAATTCTCCTGCCCGGACTCCTTTGCCGAGCTGAGCTGAGCTCCCTCGAGATAGCGAGCCGAGCTCCATCCTCCGCCAGGTCGGGCTCGCGAGCTCGGGATGCCTAGGCCAAAGCCGCACTCTACCCTCCAGAGTGAGACCCTCGGAGGTTGAGCCTTGTGGTCGAAGTCGAGCTCATCACTCCTCCACCACGTGGAGCCTCTCCGAGTGCAAGCCCTCTGGACCAGGCCCGCACTCTGCCCTCCTCCACCGAGATGACCCCGCAAGCTCGGGGCGTCTAGGTCGGAGCGAGCCCTGCCATTTCAGCTCAGCCCCAGCTCGGACGTTGGCACCACCATCCCAGGACACCGGCGAGCCGACCAAGGACTACACTGGAGCACCTGCCAGACCGTACTGACCGCCTGCAGCTGTCGGTTACACTAGAAAGAGGAGAAGCATACTGATCGAGATGCCACGCTCCTCACCAACTACCTGGACCACCCAAGAGAGGAAGCCAACCAGGAGATTCTAATTCTAGGGGTGGCGGTCCACCGATCGAGTACTGCCAGGTTTCCCAGAATGAGGCAACCAAGAGGAGTGTCAGAGCACATGATAGCTCCCCTTATCACGAATTAGGAAAGGCTCCTCGGGACACCGCCGCATGTGCCTAACAGCCTGGTGGAGATCTCGAGATGGACGCCCAACGGTATCCTAGTTCACAAAAAAACTTGGAGGTAACACCAACAATAACACAGGAAAGGCACAAGCCATACCATTGAAACACAAGTGCAAGCTCCACCAAGAAGAGGAGCACAGCACCACCAGCATTCTCAAGCAAGGTCGGGCGGAAGGGCCATACAGAGACTCCCTCTAATCAGGCCACACTTTCCCCGACACACTTGCATCCCACTCTCACACAACACACTCCTCCTCGTGTGGAGTCCATCAAGAGGGGTTTGACCAGGAGGATATGTTCTCCTGGATCGTCACTGACTTGACCATCGGAGTGCCCCCGTCGGAAACCCCAACCCGGGTCACTAACCCCTATTTTGCAGGTCCGGGACCAGTGGACCACCAGGCAGCGAAGGGAGTGCACTCTGGCACCACAGCAGCTACGAGCCACGGCGATCTTGGTGGCAACAATAATAATATAATATAATATAATAAATTTTATAATATTTTATATTTTATGATATAATATAATATATGATATTATATAATATTAATAAAAGATATCAATATTATATTTTTATTATATTATATATTATAATAATATTATATAGTTTATAATATATATATTATATCATATTATCATAAAATATATTATAATAATATAGTACAATATAATAATATTATTATATTATAGTATTATATTATTATATATTATATTATAAGAGTAAGGGTGAATGAAGATAATATTGTTCGAAAAATTACTTGAGATGTGGTAATTTGGATTATCACCCCTTCCAGAAATAATCCAAATTATTTTTTGAGAGGTAATCCAGATTATCGAATACGGTAGATTATCATCCACAAAAATGTACTAAGTATAGGTAGGGTCCTATAAAATTATCAGTAATCTGGATGGATTGCCTAATATCAAATGCAATCTTAGAATGAATGGTTGATATATGGTCCATGCTAGACTGCACATGCCAATAGAAAGGGATAAAAGAGAGAGGTGATGGTAAGGGATCAGGGATGTGACCCCTCTCTTTGTATGCTCCTTGCCATGGGAAGGTCGTGGTGGGGACATCAAAGGCACCAGAATAAGATAGAGGCTTTTCAACCCTCTATGAATTGATCAATAATTTATGAGTCCATCTGTAATAAGGGCTTAGCCCATCTGAGTCCATTTTAGTTGTTATTTGAGTCTTTTGAGTTGTTATTTCAGTTCTGTACTAGTCAGCTCATGTTGAGCTACTTCAGTCCAATGCTAGTCAGCTCATGTTGAGCTATATTTATTTTTTTGAGTCCTGTCCAAGCATACTGAAGACTCAAGACTATATCATACAAGTGAAGACCAAGTCCAACTAGATTGAAGACATGGAAGTATAGCCCAAGTCCAACCCAGCTTGAAGATTTGAAGACCCCAGGAGGAAAAACTCAGAAAACCGTGATTCCTTGCAGATGCCCTCCAGATGCCCAGATTCCCTTCCAGATGCCAAAGTATATTCATAGATAAGGGCATCCATGATTCCAGAGGTTCATCTGCATCCTAGCCCAAAGAAATCAAGCCCAGGCGCCAAGCCCAAGCCCCTAAGAAGCAAGATACCGGGGAATATTCCTGCTACCTGGCTACCAGGCCACCCCAGCTTCCAGAGGCCCAAACCCATGCACCCGAGCCCCTTTGGGCTGGCCCCTTGCTGCTCCTAGAAGCCCAACACGCCCCCTAGGCGTCCTTGGAGTGTTGGCCAAGTCAAGAGAATTTTTAGGGATTTTTCTACCTAATGTTTCCTTATTTTATAGCTAGGGTTTGAGAGGGAAAATGATTCTTATGTAAAGACTTATGTGCCCTTACTTGGAGCCCAAGGTTAAGGGTCTATTTAAAGGACCCTAGCCTCTTGTATGAAGGAGAGATTTTGATATATGAAATAAACCTTGAGTTCTTCAATTGCTTTGTATGATTACCCTGCTGTGTGCATAAAGGGGTTTGAGAGTTCTTCTTTCCGGTGTTTGCAACCATCTTCCTGTCGCCAACCATCCTTCCAGCCCCCTTCAAAACTTTCTTCCCTTTGCTGTTTTCCTTTATTTTCTTGATCTTCTTTGAGTTTTCTAACCCCTGACAGGTCGTTTGCAGGCCCCCGAGTTCCTACGAATCCAACGACTCCAGCCAAGTCTCAATCGGACCACTGAGCAGAAAGTCGGGTATCCGCGGGTCTTTGGCTTGGTTTTCCAGGCCGCATCCATCGAGAAACGAGAGATCCCTTCGCTGCGATCTTCACCGGGCACTTCAGACATTGTCAGGTACACCCCCTCTACCTCCAGTCTTTTTATTGTAGGAGAACTTGCCATAACCGAAGCTTCTCAGCCCCGGCAATCCTTCTTTAGTATTTTTCTAGGTTCTAATCTGCATGCTTGGCTTCAAAAATTCATACAAAATTCCCTACAACTAATTTTGATCTGAAATTCAGGAATTAATCACCTAACCCCACATATAAAACATACAAAAAGAATTGCATGCATATTAGTCCCCCATCATTTGGTATCAGAGCTTAGATTAGGGCTTGTTTTCTGCAATTTTTAGTCCTTATATGCTCTGTTATTCTAATTATTTCTCCCTGATAAAAACTCAAAAAATTTTGAAATTTATTTTGCTGGATTCAACATAATTCACAGTAATTTTAAGAGTTTTTCAGATTTTATTATGGCCTGTAAATTTTCTGCAATCCGAAATACAGCCTATAAATTTTTGGCTCTGTTTTTTCAGCAAGGCAAGTTTGGAAGTTTTAGGATTTTGTTTAGCATCTTTTGCATATCTTTTAATTTTAGTATATTTTTAGCATATTAGGCCATGATTTGCAAGTTTTTTTCTATTTAAAAAAATACCAAAAAAAAATACATATTCTCCAAAAATACCAAAAACATCTAAACCCTAATTTGCATCCTCATCTGCCTGCCATCATTGCATAATTTACTTTTAAGGGCACTCTTGCTATATCAGATGGGGGGAGGATTTGATTACCTCTCCTTAGCCCAAAACCACATCCCTTGCATTCGGTCCCAAGCCTTAACCTAAAATTAACTAGACTTAATTTTCCCTAGTAGGCTAGGGACACCAACTGGTCGGGTCCGGGCTACGTGTCAGATCATTGTGTCAAGATAACCTGTGTGTGCCTTGTGCTCAGTGTCTAGAATGGTGGTTTAGGGATTCAATCTCGAAGGGCTTGTGTGCTGGTCCGCCTACCTGGCCAATCTCTAATTGGTGTCTAGGATTGGCAATCAGGGACCTAACACTCCCCTTACACCTGCCTGGCTGTGTACAGGATTACTATAGGCTAGTTTGCCATCCTGATTGAACATCTAGTTTAGATTCTAGGTATAGTTAGCTGTAGTCGGTCTGATCAAGTCTTGCATGAGCACTAGATCAGGGGTTTCATATCACCCACCTCATTCACAAATGTCTGAACCCATGGAATATTTGCAAGCCCAAATAAAAGCACTCACTGAGCAACTAACCCAATCCATGGCCCAGTTAACTCAGTCTGGTACCCAAACCAACAATAGAATTGACCATCTTGCCAATAGGTTTGACTAGTTAGAAGGCCGTGTAGGGACCATACAAACAACCCATGGGTCACAGTCTGAGCCAGATCCTGAGTCCCCTCAACCTAGGAGGATCCCAAACCCTGATCTATACCATGAGGTCGAACCTAGGAGAGCCCCTTATCCTGACCCGTACTACAATCCTCAACCTAGGAGGACCCCAAACCTTGATCCATATTGAGAGGTTGAACCTAGGAGAGCCCCTCAGCCTGACCCATACAATAATACTGAACCTAGAAGTACCCCTTACCATGACCCTTATTATGATACTGAACCTAGAAGAACCCCTTACCATGACCCTTATTATGATATTGAACCCAGGAGAACCCAATACTCTGACCCATATAGGGAATCCAATCCTAGGAGAACCCAATACTCTGACCCATATAGGGAGTCCAATCCTAGGAGAACCCAATACTCTGACCCATATAGGGAGCCCAACCCAAGGAGAACCCAATATTCTGACCCATATAGGGAGTCCAATCCTAGGAGAACCCAATATCCTGACCCATATAGGGAGCCCAACCTTAGGAGGACCCCATACCATGATCCATCCTTGGAACCTGACCATAGAGCTGACCCAAAATCCTATGACCCCAGATCCTATAATCCCATGACCCATAGATCTGCACCCTTGTCCTATGAGCCCAGAGAACCCATAACCCCTAAGTATCAATCTAAAACTAGTCAGGTTTCCCTTAGTCAACTTGAACCCCATAGGATTAGCACCCCTAAATATGAGCCCAGTAGTGAGCCACTATCCCTTAGGCAACTTGAACCTACTAGGGTTAGTGTCCATAATCAGAAATCAGGACCTAGCCAATTTTTTCCTAGCCGACCTTCTCCAACCATTCCTAAGATTGACAAGGCTTACATTAATGCGGAAGTGTATGAAGCTGATGCGAGCCTAGTGGATGAGTATGAGAGAGAAGATGAGACACCTATAGATGACCTAGAAATAGTTGGCCTAGTAAATACCCAGGTAGAAGCCAACCTAGAGGTAGTTGACCCTAACCACATCCAACCAAAAGCTATAGTGGAAGAACAATTAGAGGAAGAGAACCTAGGTACTGCTGTTAGAGCCTTACCTGAGGAAACCATAGAGGAGAGCCAAATTATAGAGTCTAGTCCTAAAATACAAGAACCTGAAAAATTTATTAAGAACCTGATCTCTTTGAATCAGTACCCTCAGGATGAGCCTCATCCTATAGTTCCCATTAAGGACCTCTTCCCTGAGATTAGTAACCCATCTTTCCATTATGCAAACCCCATAGATATACCGCAACCTCATAAGGTTAGCCTCATTAGTCTAGGATTAGTTCCTGACATGCCTTCTTATATCGAACTTTACCCAACTAACCTTGAACCTTTTTCCCTACCCTACCAAACTAATTCTGAACCCACTTCTTATTTTCTGCCCTTTCCTGACACCTCCAGCATTTCTAGGATTATTAGATTGCATTTAACTGAGATTAGCATACTGCATACATTCATCACGCATGTTAGGTTTGCATCTTACTTCTGGCCTCTTTGGAATTTGCTAGGAGTTCACTATAAATTTTCATGTGCATATCAAGCTAGGATCAAACCTAGGGAACCTATAATCTATTAGGTTTAGATCCAAAGAGTTCAATAAAATTTCCTTCTATAGGAATGCATAGTCAAGTCTGTTAGGTGTAGGTTTGAGTCCTTTGAATCATTTGTTAGGAGTCTGCATGTGCCCAGCATGTTCACCACCCACACTAATTTTAAACAAACTGGCTAATTCCCGAAGAAGGGTCAAAGAATTTGATGTAGTAGATTCTATCTTGGTTAGGCTTAGGCCTAAAAGAAGCTTCATGCTCGCAGAGCCGGACCTTTTTAAAGTGATAGAGAAGGTTGGATCAAATGCCTAGGTGTTAGACTTGCCTTCGGATTTGGGCATTAGTTCTACCTTCAATATTATAGACCTGGTTGAGTATAGGGAACCGGCAGCGATACCTAGTTAGGCCTTTGGACCTATTCCTTTTCATTGTGAGTGATCCTAACCTAGAGTGTCCACTAATAAATTGGCCTGAGAGAGGAGAATGGATCGAGCGTATCCTGGACGATCAAGCCATCACGACCCAGGACCGTGACTATCAACGCTTCCTGGTCCGATGGCAAGGCCAGCCAGAGTCGGACGATTCATGGATTTCTCGAGAGGACTTGCAGCACCTCAACCCAGACCTCCTCGAGAGATATGTGAGCCAGCTTGATCTTCACTCGACAGGGTCGAGTTCCTCCCACCCCGGGAGAATTGGTGGGGACACCAAAGGCACCAGAATAAGATAGAGGCTTTTCAACCCTCTATGAATTGATCAATAATTTATGAGTCCATCTGTAATAAGAGCTTAGCCCATCTGAGTCTATTTTAGTTGTTATTTGAGTCTTTTGAGTTGTTATTTCAGTTCTGTACTAGTCAGCTCATGTTGAGCTACTTCAGTCCAATGCTAGTCAGCTCATGTTGAGCTAATTTTATTTTTTTGAGTCCTGTCCAAGCATACTGAAGACTCAAGACTATATCATACAAGTGAAGACCAAGTCCAACTAGATTGAAGACATGGAAGTATAGTCCAAGTCCAACCCAGCTTGAAGATTTGAAGACCCCAGGAGGAAAAATTCAGAAAACCTTGATTCCTTGCAGATGCCCTCCAGATGTCCAGATTCCCTTCCAGATGCCAAAGTATATTCATAGATAAGGGCATCCATCATTCCAGAGGTCCATCTGCATCCTAGCCCAAAGAAATCAAGCCCAGGCGCCAAGCCCAAGCCCCTAAGAAGCAAGATACCAGGGAATATTCCTGCTACCTGGCTACCAGGCCACCCCAGCTTCCAAAGGCCCAAATCCATGCGCCCGAGCCCCTTTGGGCCGGCCCCTTGCTGCTCCTAAAAGCCCAACACGCCCCCCTAGGCATCCTTGGAGTGTTGGCCAAGTCAAGAGAATTTTTAGGGATTTTTCTATCTAATGTTTCCTTATTTTCTAGCTAGGGTTTGAGAGGGAAAATGATTCTTATGTAAAGACTTATGTGCCCTTACTTGGAGCCCAAGGTTAAGGGTCTATTTAAAGGACCCTAGCCTCTTGTATGAAGGAGAGATTTTGATATATGAAATAAACCTTGAGTTCTTCAATTGCTTTGTGTGATTACCCTGCTGTGTGCATAAAGGGGTTTGAGAGTTCTTCTTTCCGGTGTTTGCAACCATCTTCCTGTCGCCAACCATCCTTCCAGCCCCCTCCAAAACTTTCTTCCTTTTGCTGTTTTCCTTTATTTTCTTGATCTTCTTTGAGTTTTCTAACCCCTGACAGGTCGTTTGCAGGCCCCCGAGTTCCTACGAATCCAACGACTCAATCGGACCACCGAGCAGAAAGTCGGGTATTCGCGGGTCTTTGGCTCGATTTTCCAGGCCGCATCCATCGAGAAACGAGAGATCCCTTCGCTGCAATCTTCGCCGGGCACTTCAGACGTTGTCAGGCACACCCCCTCTACCTCCAGTCTTTTTATTATAGGAGAACTTGCCCTAACCGAGGCTTCTCAGCCCGGCGATCCTTCTTTAGTACTTTTCTAGGTTCTAATCTGCATGCTTGGCTTCAAAAATTCATACAAAATTCCCTACAACTAATTTTGATCTGAAATTCGGGAATTAATCACCTAACCCCACATATAAAACATACAAAAAGAATTGCATGCATATTAGTCCCCCATCAGGTCGGGCAATATCTATAATTAATGAAAAACTTAGATTGCATTTGGCATTGTTATCATTTTTAAAAAAAAATAAAAATAAGAATTACATTTTTATTTTTTCAAATTTTCAATAACAAAAAATATATTTGGTTTATTTTTTTTATTTTTTAAATATTGTGGTTCATCGAGGGAAGGGGAGGAGAGGCGGTCGTGAGAGTTCTTCGGAGGCAATGATGGAGAGACAATTAAGGGTGAGAGGGAGAGGAAGATGGGACCCATGATGCCGTGAAGGATAGGGAAGAGCTCGACATCAAGCAGAGAGATAACCAAGAGTGCGGTAGAGGGAAACGGAGGAGGGATGGGGCTGACGATCATTAGCCTTAGGTTTTTCTTTAATAGCATTTGGCACAAAATATGGATAGAAGTGTGTTTTTTTTTTTTTTTTTTTGCTTTTCATAACTAACACATTGGAAATATTGGTATGTTTGAAGCATGATTGCGAATTTAACCTGACAGATTCTAGATGGGATATCAATCCTAATATACAAATTACAAACAATCACATGCTGAATGACGTTTAGACGCATGCACTGGTCCGCAACTTCTATCCTCCATGTTCAGACGAACTATATTTATTCGTCCACGTGCATATATACATCATGGCTGTCAATCCGCAGGATGGACCGCACCAAATTTTTTAAAAAAATTAAAAATTATAATATCGGAAGTTAGGAATTATACGATGATACCTACTAAGTTAATATAGATAAAACGAGTGAGGACGCGGAGCTTCAATATTAAATTATGAATAGAAGTTTTGGACAGAGGAGGAGCCGATGACCGGTGACGGGTAACCGGATAAGAGCGAAGGTTGCTGGTTGAGGAAGACAGGAGGAGTTGACTGTAAAAGAGACGATGCGAAGGAGAAGGCGGATGGGGTTGGTCATCGATGACGGGTGACCTGTCGGGTGCAGTGACAGGTGGAGGCAGCATCGGTTGCCGGTTAGGGAAGAGAGAAAGAGTTGGTGACTCGGCAAAGAAAAGAACTGAAAGAGACTGCGTGAAGGGGTTGGTGGTTGGGGAAGAGAGGAGGAGTCAATCGGTGGCGATCGATGGATGAGATTTGGGGATTAGGAAAGGCTCAATGCCCCTGCACTGTGGATGGCATTTAGGATTGAATCGCTGTAGGTGAATTCTTCATCGATTTTTTTTAAAAATTTTTTGGAACTGCTTTTTTATACGAGATTCATGGATTTCGATTTTTATTTTGAAATTTTTTATCAATTATTTTGAATTTTTTTTAAGACGAAGAGAAAAATTTTAGGAGGAACGAATATCTAAAATTTTTAAAAAATAAAAAAATTATAGGAAAGAAAACAACGAAAAATAAAAGATTACAAAAATGGGTGGGTGGGTGGGTGGGTGGGCCAAGGCCCCCCGGCGGTCCGCTCCGTCTACCGGTGCTCTAGAAGCTAAATATCTATTAATAAGATGGGCGATTCCACTTTTTTACGTGTACGGAGAAGCACGAGCACGGCACTTTCCTCACACAAATTAAGTCGCAGTCAAAACTCTAAATAAAAGTGCTAATCTCGGAGTTTTATTTCGTAACCACTGATCGTACGCGTTAAAGCCGGCTGCCATAAACAACCCATGGCCAGCCCTGGCCGGCCCTCAAAAGCTGGCAGAGCTGGCGATGAGATGTAGAGGAAACAAAATCGAATTGAAGTTTGCAGCCTATCAGTGTCCGATGGCCCCGTGGTCCCTTTCGGACGCCACACCGATTAAGATAAGCCGTCCATGCGAACCAAATGCCAGCGGTCCAAAGTGGGGCACCCTTGAACTGTGTTATTCACTCCATATTATCGAGCCGCCGAACAGCGATCAAATAATATGCGATATATATATATATATATATATATATATATGACAAGTCAAGCCATATGCTTTGTTTTTTTTTTTCTTACTTTTAAATAGATATTTATTTCCACCACGGTCATTAGAGGCCCGCAGACAATTCTGTGGTATGGCCTACGTGCCACCACCAAATCGTCAAATATGACGACGCTTCTACCAACCACTTGGAGGTGTGAATGTGTGATGAAACATTATGATTTTATCACTACGGTAGTGCGGCTGCATCTCTCTTCGATCATAGATTCGATACATAATTTTTTAGATAATTAATTAAATTTTAGATTTCTAGATATACATGACTGGGGACAGAGCGGCTGTTATTCCGGCACCGTAGTAGGATTAGATTGACGTACTTATCGATTGGTGGGGAGGGGATGCAAAAATTTACGACCCGAATTGAACAATTGTCTAACGGGTTGGGAGCGAGTGGGGAGCTACATCTGGGAGTTTAAACCCTCTCACTTTCTGATTTATCAAAAAAAAATAGAAAATTTTTTTAATTATCAATTATCATAAATTATTTTTATTTTATTTTATTAAAAATATATGTATATTTAATATTATTAATGATCCTTGTATTTAAATTATTAGTATTTTATATTGATTAATATGATTAGAGCGATACCGTATAATTCTCAATCAAACTTGATTTGTAATGGAAGGGCCATTTAGGATTTGTTTATAAATAGATTAGGTTCTCTCTTCATTTCTCAATATTTTTGTAAATTTAGTTTTCATAACTTATCTCATTAAAAGCTATTTGAGGAGAGGATGATGAAGAGAAGGACTTGGTTATTAATGCTTGACTAAGTATCTATGGTTAAAAATTTGAAAATTAATAAAGAATACAATTGCACATTCCAAATTTATTTATTCTTGATTTATATAAAATTTTTGGTACTGTTGTCTGTTCAGTTTTTTTCTGAAGATAATATTATTTTGGTGCCGTAACAATTTTGCAGAGAATCTTGGATGGAAAACTTCTTATACGTAGTATTAAGTAGGCTATGCACAGCCTGGCCAAGAATTTTTATTGTTTTGGATAAAAAAAATTGAAAAAAAGATAATGGTTCTCGTCATGGTGTCCTCCCCTTCTCATCCAATGGATGCCATCCAGGGAGGCGGTGGCGGTTCAGGTGAGAGGTTGGCAGCTTTGGTTGTCCTTATCCCTTCCATGGACACTCGTAGACTAACAAAAAACCATGATAGACGCCATGAATGTTTCGTCCTCTCTTCTTTTTTCCAACTGAGAGTAAGAAAATGGAAAGAAGACTGTTAGAAAATATTATATAATTGAATAAAAATTGAGGGTATCCAAAATATTTTTTGGAAAAAAATTTTTAGTTTCACATAAAAAGTTTGGAAAAGTTAAACTCTTTATAAAAAAATTTTTCCTTGCTCTTGTATTTAGACTCACCATAGATGGAGTGCTTGAAGGTGATGCATAGCATCACCCGAGTGCTCGCACCTACAATGGACGCTTTGTAGGTACACTTTGCACTTCGCATGTGCACATCGTCGCGAGGAGCTTGAGGAGCCTTTAATTTTTTCCTGATCAAATGAATCAGATGGTCGAGATTGATTGAATCAAGATTGTGGACTAAGTTCATCAGTCGATCATGATGATATAGATCAATGGTTGATTGTGGAATGATCGCAACGATTAAATCATTGCGATGATCAGTTGATCACGAGACAACTGATCACGCATCCATTCATAGATCAACGTATCCAGAGGCGTTAATAACATGATCTGATGATCACGGGTGCCATCGGATCATGAAATGGCGTATTGAGAAGCGCACTGATTATGTGATCTACAGATCACGATATGAATCAGCATATCATGGCTTATGATAGGTGTATTGATCATGTGTCTTCAATCATGGTTGAGGAAATGCGTATTTCACTACGAAACGGCTTATCAAGCCATCGGTTATTCCCTCTAATCAAATTTGAGATTGATCAAACGGTGCAGATCAATCTTAAGGGATTGCTTCCAAGGGACACCTTAAGGCTATAAATAGATCATCGTTCCTCATTTATTTTATCAAATTTTCTTTCTCTCTCTTAGGCATTAGCATATTCTGAATAACAGAGTATAGCTATAGTGCATAGTAAAGTCTCTTAGGCATTTGCATACTCTAATTAATAGAGTATAGCTATAGTGCATATAAAAGAGAGAAAAGCATTTCTGGTTCGAATTTCTGGTGAATAGTAGTACTGCTTTCACCAAAAGAAGACCGCTGTATCCTGGAAGACAATTGTCATACACCGTAGCACCATTGCGGGATGAAATTGTCTTAAGAATATAGAGTATAACTCTAGACCCGATCTTTTCAAATAGGTAGCCATAAATCTTACTAACAATCTTAAGACAATTTTTGTATTTGAAGTGCTGCTCAAGTGATGGCGACAATGGCTGCACCTGTTCAACCGGAGAAGTCGAAGAAGTTTACTGGCAAAGATTTCAAGAGATGGCAACAGAAAATATTGTTCTATCTGATGACTCTGAATCTGGTCAGAGTCCTGAATGAGGATTCACCAGTCCTGAAGGAAGGAGAGATCGACAAGCAAGTGGTCGCTGCAGTAGATGCATGGAAGCACTCAGACTTTTTATGCAAGAATTACATCCTCAATGGATTGGAAAATACACTATACAATGTGTACAGTAGTATCAGTACAGCAAAAGAGCTGTGGGCATCGTTGGATAAAAAGTATAGACCGAGGATGCAGGTCAGAAAAAGTTTATGATCGACAGGTTTCTTGACTACAAGATAGTAGACTACAAGACCGTCATGGAGCAAGCTCAAGAGCTGCAGATCATACTGCATGAGATACATGTAGAAAGAATGTCTCTAAGTGAGTCATTCCAGGTAGCTGCTATAATTGAAAAGCTACCTCCATCATGGAAGGACTTCAAGAACTACCTGAAGCATAAATGAAACAAAGATGGGACTTGAAGATCTGATCATCCACCTGAGGATCGAGAAAGACAACAAGAGCCATGATAAGAAGATAGGAAGACATCATGCTGAACCTAAGGCCAACCTCATGGAAGGAAAGGTCAATAAGAAGAAATGCAAGTTTCTTAGTGAAGGCTATAAACAGAAGAAGGACAATACTAAGAAATTTAATGGCAAGTGCTTCATTTATGATAAAATAGGCCATAAATCCAAGGATTGTCGTTTCAAGAGAAAAGAAAAGAAGGAAGTTAATACTACTAAAGATACACTATCCCATGGAGTGTCAGAGATGATGTTGTTAGCAATTGTGTTCGAAGCAAATATGGTTGATAAGCCAAATGAGTGGTATGTTGACACTGTAGCTACTGACATGTCTGTTCTAATAAGAGTATATTTTCATCATATACTCCTACATCGAAGATAGAAGAACTTGGCCGCATTATTCTGAAGATGACATCTGGAAAAGAGCTTCTACTGAATGATGTACTGCATGTTCTTGACATTCGCAAGAATTTGGTATCAGGCTCCCTCCTAAGCAAACATGGATTTAGGATGGTATTTAAGTCTGATAAATTTGTACTTACTAAAGGGGGATCTTTCTAGGTAGAGGTTACTTGAATAATAGATTATTCAAGATGAATATAATGATTGTACATCGCAACCTTGAAAAGAATTAATAAAAATGCTTCTTCTATTTATATGGTTGACTCCTCTTATTTATGGTATGATAGATTAGGACATGTGAATCTTAATTCATTATGGAAATTAATAAATTTAGAATTATTATCTAATCATGAAATCGATCCACATTACAAGTGTGAAATATATGTTGAAGCTAAGCTAGCCAAAACACCATTCCATTCAGTAGAAAGGAATACTGAACCTCTAGATTTGATTCGTAGTGATGTATGTGATTTAAAGTTAGTACAATCTAGAGAAGGTAAAAAGTATTTTATAATATTTATTGATGATTCAACTAGATACTGTTATGTGTATCTACTAAAGTCTAAAGATGCGGCTTTAGATTGTTTAAATATTATAAGAATGAGGTTGAAAATTAGCTTGGTAAAAATATTAAGGTTATAAGCAGTGATAGAGGTGGTGAATATGATGCACTGTTTAACGACTTTTATCAAGAACATAGCATTATTCATCAAACTACAGCTCCTTATTCATCTCAATCTAATGGAATTGCTGAACACAAAAATCGAACATTGAAAGAAATGATGAATACCATGTTGATAAATTCTGGTACATCACATAATTTATGGGGAGAAGCTATTCTCTCGACTAATCATATTCTTAACAAAATACCTCTTAAAAGGAAGAACATTACTCCATATGAGTTATGAAAAGAAAAAAAACCTTCTTATAATTATCTAAGAGTGTGGGGGTGTCTAGCTAAAGTAGCTATTCCAAATCTTAAAAAGGTCAAAATAGGATCTAAAACTGTTGATTATATTTTCATTGGTTATGCACAAAATAGTAGTTCATATCGCTTTCTTGTATATAAATCAGATATATCTGATATACAGAAAAATATAATTATGGAATCAAAAAATACATCATTTTTTGAAGAGATATTCCCTTATAAAGGAACATTCATTACAAGTTCAAATAAAAGAACTTATAATAATATGGCAAGTAATAGTTATCAGGAAAAACATCTTGAAGATGAACCTAGATGCAGTAAGAGGGCTAAAGTTACAAAATCTTTTGGTCCTGATTACGTTATGCACATAATAAAAAATGTGTCTCAGACATTCAAAGAGGCAATGTCTATACTAGAAGCACCCTTTTGAAAAGAAGCTATTAATAGTGAAATTGAGTCCATCATGCATAATCATACCTAGAAATTGGTAGATTTACCATTAGATATGAAGTCTTTGGGGTGTAAATGAATTTTCAAGAAAAAGTTAAAGGCTGATGGATCAATTGATAAGTATAAAGCCAGATTAGTAGCTAAGAGCTTTAAACAAAAAGAAGGTCTAAACTTCTTTGATACTTATTCACCTATAACAAGGATAACATCCATAAGAATGTTAATCACTATTGCAGCCATTAACAATCTTGAAATACATCAACTAAATGTTAAAACAGCTTTTCTAAATGATGAATTAGAAGAAGAAATTTATATGGAACAATCTGAAGGGTTTGTCGTTCCAGGTAAAGAAAATAAGGTATGCAAACTTGTTAAATCTTTATATGGATTAAAACAAGCACCTAAGCAATGGCATATAAAATTTGATAATGTCATGTTGTCTAATGGATTCAAAATCAATGAATGTGATAAATGTGTATATGCCAAAATCCTACCTAAAGGATATATTTTAGTCTGCTTATATGTGGATGATTTGTTAATCATAGGTAGTGATACTGATATATTAAAAAATAAAAAAATTTTAATTAAATATTTTGATATGAAAGATATGGGTATCGCAGATGTTATACTAGGGATTAAAATCACTAGAAAGTCTGAAGAAATAATATTATCTTAATCTCATTATATTGAAAAAATATTAAATAAACTCAATAAATATGATACCAGTCCACTTAAAATACCTGTAGATGTTAATCTACATCTTGCTAAGCATACTAGGTAACCCATATCATAATTAGAATATTCATATATAATTGATAATTTAATGTAAGTCATGAATTGCACCCATTCTGACATAGCATAGCTGTCAATAAGTTAAGCAAATTTACTAGTAATCCAGGTCCAAATCATTGGATAGCACTAGTAAAAGTATTACGATATCTACGATATACCCTAAATTCTATATTACATTATGTTGCCGATCTCGTCGCGGTGGCCTGTAGCTCGTGAGCTGGCACCGGTTCTCGAACTCTCTCACCTCAAGATCTCCAAACATCCGGACCTGTAAAATAAGGTCAAAGACCCGGGCTGGGGGTTCCGGCGGGGGCACTCCGACGATCAAGTCAGAGAGCGGCAAGATGGAACAGGACCTCTAAGGTGGGCTCCCGAAGGATCCCCGTGCTTAGAGGAGATGTAAAATGAAAGAAGTGTGGGGAAGAGAGGAGTTGAGGCCCGACCTCCCGTGCTAGGGCCACCGAGCTCTCGCCTCAAGACTTCCCGGGATCCTCCCGGATCATTCTTTTGGTGTTCTCTCCTTTTTTCCACCTACCTTTCCGTCTATTTTTACCGTCCCTTTTATACCATCGAACTGCCTTCAGCCCACGTCCCCTCCAGGGGGCTCCATGAGACCTCTAGACCTTCTCCTTCCCCTTCTTCTTCGAGTCCGGGAGTTAAGTGGCCGGCCCGCCTCGTCCGCAGTGTGTCACGAAGGGGGAAGACTGGTGAGGCCTTGGGCCAAGCGCGGGAGCTCTCCTTTCGGGGCATTGATGGTGGGCTTCCAGCCGTTTCAGGCTCCTGCCTGCTAGGATTTCATTCCTCGGTTGTGGGGCCATGACTAACTGGTGTAAATGAGGTTTCGCGTATCACCACAGGCCGTACCGGCGCCTTGTATGGAGCTCGGCACGCGCTGGCTCTAGTGGTGACCTCGCGACCCATGTCCCTGCCTTCCCGAGGCTTTGCAGAGTAGGGCTAACTACGGTCGAGGTGGACCCGTCAGGGGGCGCAACCTGGCGGTGGAGCAAGGGGCCGCCAGCTTCGACCTAGGTGGACCCCTCCTAGGTAGACACCTGGTGGAGTGGCAGAAAGAGGCTTGACTTCGGCCAAGGTAGACCCGTCTTGGGGTGCCACTTAGCGAAGGAGCAGGAGGGCTCGGCTCGACCTCGGAAGAGGTGGACCCGTCTTAGGGTGCCACCTGGCGAGGGAGTGAGGGGCCACCAGCTTCGACCGAGATGGACCCCTCCTGGGTGGACACCTGGCGGAGTGGCAGAGAGAGGCTCGACTTCGACCGAGGTGGACCCGTCTTGGGGTGCCACCTGGCGAAGGAGCAGGAGGGCCCGACTCGACCTCGGCAGAGGTGGACCCGTCTTGGGGTGCCACCTGGCGAGAGAGCGAGGGGCCGCCAGCTTCGGCCGAGGTGGACCCCTCCTGGGTGGACACCTGGCGGAGTGGCAGAGAGAGGCTCGACCTCGGCAGAGGGCCCGAGTTCACCTCGGCCGAGGTGGACCCGTCTTGGGGTGTCACCTGGAGAAGGAGCAAGAGAGCCCGGCTCGACCTCGGTAGAGGTGGACCGGTCTTGGGGTGCCACCTGGCGAGGGAGCGAGGGTCCGCCAGCTTCGGCCGAGGTGGACCCCTCCTAGGTGGACACCTGGCAGAGTGGCAGAGAGAGGCTCGACTTCGACCGAGGTGGACCCGTCTTGGGGTGCCACCTGGCGTAGGAGCAGGAGGGCCCGGCTCGACCTCGGCAAAGGTGGACGCTTCTTGGGGTGCCACCTGGCGAGGGAGCGAGGGGCTGCCAGCTTCGGCCGAGGTGGACCCCTCCTGGGTGGACACCTAGCGGAGTGGCAGAGAGAGGTTCGACTTCGGTCGAGGTGGACCCGTGTTGGGGTGCCACCTGGCGAAGGAGTAGGAGGGCCCAGCTCGACCTCGGCAGAGGTGGACCCATCTCGGCGTGCTACCTGGCGTGGGAGCGAGGGGCCGCTAGCTTCGACCGAGGTGGACCCCTCCTGAGTGGACACCTAGCGAAGTGGCAGAGAGAGGCTCGACTTCGATCGAGGAGGACCCGTCTTGGGGTGCCACCTGGCGAAGGAGCAGGAGGGTCCGGCTCGACCTCAGCAGAGGTGGACTTGTCTTGGGATGCCACCTGGCGAGGGAGCGACGGGCCGCCAGCTTCTGCCGAGGTGGACCCATCCTGGGTGGACATCTGGCGGAGTGGCAGAGAGAGGCTCGACTTCAGCCGAGGTGGACCTGTCTTGGGGTGCCA
Source organism: Areca catechu (assembly GCA_021397845.1). Taxonomy (NCBI): domain Eukaryota; kingdom Viridiplantae; phylum Streptophyta; class Magnoliopsida; order Arecales; family Arecaceae; genus Areca; species Areca catechu. Next base: position 189,531,921 of record CM038042.1, read on the forward strand.
CCTGGCGAAGGAGCAGGAGGGCCCGGCTCGACCTCGGTAGAGGTGGACCCGTGTTGGGGTGCCACCTGGCGAGGGGCGAGTGGCCGCCAGCTTCGGTCAAGGTGGACCCCTCCTAGGTGGACACCTGGCGGAGTGGCAGAGAGAGGCTCGACTTTGACCGAGGTGGACCCATCTTGCGGTGCCACCTGGCGAAGGAGCTGGAGAGCCCGACTCTACCTCGGCAGAGATGGACCCGTCTTGGGGTGCCACCTGGTGAGGGAGCAAGGGGCCACCAGCTTCGGCCGAGGTGGACCCCTCCTGGGTGGACACCTGGCGGAGTGGCAGAAAGAGGCTCATCTTCGGCCTTGGTGGACCCATCTTGGTGTGCCACCTGGCAAAGGAGCAGGAGGGCCCAGCTCGACCTCGACAGAGGTGGACCCATCTTGGGATGCCACCTGGTGAGGGAGCGAGGGGCCGCCAGCTTCGACCGAGGTGGACCCCTCCTGGTGGACACCTGACAGAGTGGCAGAGATGGGCTCGACTTCGGCTGAGGTGGACCTGTCTTGGGGTGCCACTTGGCGAAGGAGAAGGAGGGCTCGGCTCGACCTCCACAGAGGTTGACCCATCTTGGGGTGCCACCTGGCGTGGGAGCGAGGGGCCGCTAGCTTCGGCCGAGGTGGACCTCTCCTGGGTGGATACCTGGCGGAGTGGCAGAGAGAGGCTCAACTTTGGCCGAGGTGGACCCATCTTGGGGTGCCACCTGGCGAAGGAGCAAGGGGGCCCGGCTCGACCTTGGCAGAGGTGGACCCGTCTTGGGGTGCCACCTGGCGAGAGAGCGGGGGGCCGCCAGCTTTGGCTGAGGTGGACCCCTCCTGGGTGGACACCTAACAGAGTGGCGAAGAGAGGCTCGACTTCGACCGAGGTGGATCCATCTTGGGGTGCCACCTGGCGAAGGAGTAGGAGGGCCCGGCTCGACCTCGATAGAGGTGGACCCATCTTGGGGTGCCACCTGGCGAGGGAGCGAGGGGCCACCAGCTTCGACCGAGGTGGACCCCTCCTTGGTGGACACCTGGCAGAGTGGTAGAGAGAGGCTCGACTTCGACCGAGGTGGACCCGTCTTGGGGTGCCACATGGCGTAGGAGTAGGAGGGCCCGGCTCGACCTCGGCAGAGGTGGACCCTTCTTAGGGTGCCACCTGGCGAGGGAGCGAGGGGTCGCCAGCTTCGACCGAGGTGGACCCCTCCTGGGTGGACACCTGGCGGAGTTACAGAGAGAGGTTCGACTTCGACCGAGGTGGACCCGTCTTGGGGTGCCACCTGACGAAGGAGCAGGAGGGCCCGGCTCGACCTCGACAGAGGTGGACCCGTCTCGGGGTGCCACCTAGCATGGGAGCGAGGGGCCGCTAGCTTCGACCGAGGTGGACCCCTCCTGGGTGGACACCTGGCGGAGTAGCAGAGAGAGGCTTAACTTCGATCGAGGTGGACCCGTCTTGGGATGCCACCTGGCGAAGGAGCAGGAGGGCACGGCTCGACCTCGGTAGAGGTGGACCTGTCTTAGGGTGCCACCTGGCGAGGTAGCGACGGGCCACCAGCTTCGGCCGAGGTGGACCCATCCTGGGTGGACATCTGGCGGAGTGGCAGAGAGAGGCTCGACTTCGACCGAGGTGGACCCGTCTTGGGGTGCCACCTAGCGAAGGAGCAGGAGGGCCCGGCTCGACCTCGGCAGAGGTGGACCGTGTTGGGGTGCCACCTGGCGAGGGAGCGAGGGGCCGCCAGCTTCGACCGAGGTGGACCCCTCCTGGGTGGACACCTGGCGGAGTGGCAGAAAGAGGCTCGACTTTGGCCGAGGTGGACCCATCTTGGGGTGCCACCTGGCGAAGGAGCAGGAGGGCCTGACTCGACCTCGACAGAGGTGGACCTATCTTGGGGTGCCACCTGGCGAGGGAGCGATGGGCCACCAGCTTCGGCCGAGGTGGACCCCTCCTGGGTGGACACCTGGCGGAGTGGCAGAGAGAGGCTCGACTTCGGTCGAGGTGGACCCGTCTTGGTGTGCCACCTGGCGAAGGAGCAGGAGGGCCCGGCTCGACCTCGGCAAAGGTGGACCCATCTTGGGATGCCACTTGGTGAGGGAGCGAGGGGCCGCCAGCTTCGGTCGAGGTGGACCCCTCCTGGGTGGACTCCTGGCAAAGTGGTAGAGAGAGGCTCGACTTCGGCCGAGGTGTACCCGTCTTGGGGTGCCACCTGGCAAAGGAGAAGGAGGGCCCGGCTTGACCTCAACAGAGGTGGACCCGTCTTGGGGTTCCACCTGGTGTGGGAGCGAGGGGCCGCTAGCTTCGACCGAGGTGGACCCCTCCTGGGTGGACACCTGGTGGAGTGGCAGAGAGAGGCTCGACTTTGGCCGAGGTGGACCCGTCTTGGGGTGCCACCTGGCGAAGGAGCTAGAGGGCCCTTCTCGACCTCGACAGAGGTGGACCCATCTTAGGGTGCCACCTAGCGAGGGAGCGAGGGGTCGCCAGCTTTGGCTGAGGTGGACCCTTTCTGGGTGGATACCTAACAGAGTGGTGGAGAGAGGCTCGACTTCGGTCGAGGTGGATCCATCTTGGGGTGCCATCTTGCGAAGGAGCAGGAGGGCCCGGCTCGACCTCGGTAGAGGTGGACCCGTCTTGGGGTGCCACCTGGCGAGGGAGCGAGGGGCCGCCAGCTTCGGCCGAGGTGGACCCGGCTTGGGGTGCCACCTGGCGAAGGAGCAGGAGCACTTCTTCCCGAATGGGAGATCTTTCGAAAGAAAAAATTTACGTGGTACTGACCGTGTCCAGCTAGACCTGACACGCGCTCCACGTCAGCGATGTAGCCATATCACATTATATAAAATATCCAACTGTACTAGAATGATATAGTGATGCTAACTACATATCTTTTTCAGAAGTCACTAAATCTACTAGTAGATATGTGTTCACCTTAGGAGGAGGTGCAGTGTCATGGAAATCTTCAAAACAAATTTGTATAGCTCGGTCCACTATGGAATCAGAGTTTATAGTTTTAGATAAAGCTAGAGAAGAAGTAGAATGGCTTCAAATTTTTTTGGAGGATATTCCATGTTGGTCTAAACCTGTATCTGCAATATGTATCTATTATAATAATCAATCAGCTATTTGCAGAGCACAGAATAAGATGTATAATGATAAATCTAGACATATATGTCGTAGACATAATACCATTAAACAATTACTTGAAAATGGAATAATCTCTATTGACTACATTTAGTCAAAGAAAAACCTTACAGATCTACTGACAAAAGGTTTATCGAGAGATCAAGTAAATTGTTTATCGAGGGGAATGGGATTAAAGCCTATAACAAATTAATCTTCATAGTGGATACCCAACCTAGTTGACTGAAGATTCCAAGATCTAGGTTCAAAAGGGATAACTAAAATATGAAGAGGTCAACGAAGCACCAAGGATATCAATTCCTACTCATTCCTATGATAATCAGTGCTACCTGCGAGAGGTACTAGGATAAGCATAGCTTTTAATGATTCTTATAACATGAATATCATATGGGGTATAGCAGGATACTCTTAATAAAAATCACCTATGTGAGTGTGAATTGGACCAATTCTATAAAAATTTTAAAGGCTTTAATTCTCTAAAGCACTCATGAAACTAGGAGTTGTTCAGGGCCAAAATGAACATAACCATGAGAACCAAAAGGAATGCTTGGAAAGAAGTTGTGTGATTGTTATTATTTTAGTTTACATCAAATGCTGAAAAGTTCAAGACATCATGTTCACTTTTAGCAAGTAAACTCGATAACAAAATACAAAGAAAGGTTCAAAATTACAAGCTACCTATCCTGATACAACTTCATTCCATTTATTCTCTTTAAGTGTCTGCATATTCATTTGCATTTTTATTCTCTTTAAGTATCTACATATTCATTTGAATTTAAAATCTATGTTTGTGGGGGATTGCCTTTGCTAATTTTTGATGATTTGAGTTCAATTTTCATTCATATGGGGGATCGTTAGAAAATACCTTATAATTGAATGAAAGTTGAGGGTACCCAAAATATCTTTTAGGATGGAAACTTTTAGTCCCACATAGAAAGTTTGGAAAAGTTAAGACTCTTTATAAGAAAATATTTTTCCTTGCTCTTACATTTAGGCTCACCATAGGCAGAGAGCTTGAGGATGATGCATAGTATCACCCGTGCGCCCACGCTCGCAATGGGCGCTTTGTAGGTGCACTTTGCACGTGCGCATCATCGCGAGGAGCTTGAGGAGCCTTTAAATTTATCCTGATCAAACAGATCAGATGGTCAAGATTGATTGATTCAAGATCATGGACTAAGTTCATCAATTGATCATGATGATATAGATCAACGGTTGATTGTGGAATGATTGCAATGATCAAAGCATTGCGATGATCAGTTGATCACGGGATAACTGATCATGCGTTCGTTCATGGATCAATGTATCCAGAGGCATTGATAGCATGATTTGATGATCACGGGTGCCATCGAATCATGAAACAGTGTATTGAGAAGCGCGTTGATCATGTGATCTATAAATCATGGTACGAATCAACATATCATGATTTTTGATAGGCATATTGATCGTGGATCTTCAAATCACGGTTGAAGAAAGGCATATTTCACTACGAAACAGCTTAACAATCCATCGGTAATTCCCTCCGATCAAATCTGAGATTGATCAGATGATGCAGATCAATCCTAAGGGGTGCTTCTAAGAAGCACCTTAAGGCTATAAATAGGTCATCGTTCCTTATTTATTTTATCCAATTTTCTTTCTCTCTCTTAGGCATTAGCATATTCTAAATAACAGAGTATAGCTATAGTACATAGTAAAGTCTCTTAGGCATTTGCATACTCTAATTACTAGAGTATAGCTATAGTGCATATAAAAGAGAGAAGCATTCCTAATTTGAATTTCTGGTGAATAATACTGCTGCTTTCATCAGAAAAAGATCATTGTATACTGGGAGACAATCGTCATACACCGTAAGCACCATTACGGGACGAAATTATCTTAAGGATATAGAGTATAACTCTAAACTCAGTCTTTTCAAATAGGTAGCCACAAATTTTACTAACAAAGACCACCATCGGATCTTCTTGACCTCTCCACCAAGAGTGACAGTGGACCGGTGGATCGATGCGATGGCGATGGCAAACAACGATGCTCGTGGCATTTTCACATTACTACAGGAACCACGACGTCTATCATAATGATGGAAGGTGGTGGAGCTTCCGCTACTACTTTGGCAATGATGGGATCTACCGCACTTCCTTTCCTCCTCTTCGATGGTCGGGGAGGGAGAGGCAGCCGTCTAAAGGGTCGTGCGGTGCGAGAGAAGGGCTTCTTCTTCTCCAATAGCTCCTAACTATCATGTGATCGGCGACAAAGTCACTGGCGGGCAAGAGATGGCTATAGGAGTTATGGGTTGGTCGGTGTTTCATCGGTAAGCTCAAGGCTTGCCACCCCTAATAGATTTGGAGTGGTGATCGGTGGAAAAAAGTCTTGGAAGGAGGAAGAAGAATCAGATAAGTGGTTTTGAGTTAATGGGTTTATGGTTTTAATCCATTAATGACTAAATCCATTAACATAATCAAATTAGTTAAGTCTAATTGATGAATTGACTGAATTTAATTACATTGGATCAGTTTCAATTTGGATTAAAAAAAATTCTCAATTTAGCCCCTATCAAATTATAAATTACATACGGGTCCATATAAAAATTATACTTAGGCCTTGCCATTTTCTAATAAATATTATTTTATAAAAAAAATTCCTATACTTACTGTTATTAATGATTTGTCCTTTATTATTGAATTTTGCTAAAGTTGCTATAACTTGTTTTTTATTTGATTTGAATAATCTTTGAACAAGTGGACTCATAATAATTTAAAGAATATTTTGGTTAAAATTTTCATATCTAATAAAATATTTAAATAATTTATAAATTATTTATATATAATTTTGCTCACTATTACATTATTCAAGTGTGTTTTCACATAGATCCAAAGGATCCGGAGTACTCTATGCATCGTGAATAGTTGAGTTATTGAGAATTAATAGTTTTTACTTCTATTATATTTTGGGATTGTATGAAAGTGTATCTATTACATTTGATCCAAAAAAGACTGTAATTAGTTATGACACTTATTATATACTATAATTCTTATCTAAAGATATTTTATAATTGTATAATAAGTATTATTGGCAAAAGCAATTATTGAAATGTAATATTATATTATAATATGATCAGTGTAGTGTATATTGTTAAGTATCCCATTCGTGACTATTCTTTTAGAATATATATGTAGTTAAAGTATATTATTTTATATTTATTTAGGCATTTAATTTTACGTATGAATAATTTTATGGGTTGGTATAAATATTTATCATCAAAATAGTTTATTTATATTAATCCAACATATTTTTTTATCATGAAAGGGATATTTTTTGATTATAACATATAATCGCCTACTCAAAAAGGGTTATTATATATTTTAACTGGAAAAATGTTATATGAAGCATTGGTTGCTGTGGTGCTTTAGCTTTCAAGGATCTTTTATCCAAAAGGAATGGATTTTGTTTGCTTATGGCTTTATGTGAAAAACACTTATGCATATTGCATATTCTGTCTAACGAGAAAGATGCGATATTATATTATATGCTATTATTTAATATGCCCATTGATTAATATTTTGCATTCCTACTATTCTTTTGATTTTATAATCGCTTTCAATGTTAATAATAATAATATTATTATTATAGTTGAGATTTTAATTGTAAAAGGTAGAGGTATATTGAGATTGAAAAATTTATCTGTCCAAAAGGAATAGATTTTCAAATACTTTGTATTCTCATTATGTTAACTTTTATTTCTTTTGAAAAGAGATATATTGTGTGTAAAAAGTTTGTCTGTTCAAAGAGGACATATTTTTAAATATCTTGTTGTTGCCGATCTCGTCGCCGCGGCCTGTAACTTCAGAGCTGGTGGCGGGATCAGACCGTCTCGCCTCAAGGTCTATGGGCTGCCGATCCTGCAAGACAAGGTCAGAAATCCTGGCCGGGGATCCCGGCGAGGGAGCTCCGACGGTCAAGTTAGAAAACGGCGAGATGGAACAGAATCTCCAAGGTGGGCCCCCGAAGGAGTCCAGGCTTAGAGATTATCTTAGCAAAAAAGGTCTCTGGAAGAGTGAAAATTGGGCCAAGTTCCTTTACCGAGCTTGCGCCAAGGGACCCCTCTCGGGATCTTGGATCCTACTCTTGGTGCCTTTTCTTTTTCCAGCCTTTTTTTTCCCTTACCTGGTTATCCGCTCTTCCTATCCTTTTATCCCATTACGCTGCCTCCGGCCTCCCGCCCTTGGGAAGCTCCCTCTTCGCTTTCACCTCCTTCTCTCTTTCTCTCTTTCCCCTTTCCCCTTCGGGTTCAGGAACCTGGTGGCCTCCTTGTCTTGCTTGCCGAGCCCAGCGAGGAAAGGGTAGAGCGAGGACACCGGCCAGACCTTGGGCCGAGCACGAGCGCTCTCCTTTCCAGGCGTCAACAACGTCTATTACCGGATCTTGTCTGCCAAGACTTCGCCTCTTGGCTGCAGAACCCGTCGGGCCGATGTAAACGAGGTTTCGCGCATGGCAGCCGACCGTACTGGTGCTCCTCTCGAGGTGCAGCGCGAGCTGCCCGAGGGACGATCTCGAAACTCGTGCCCCTGCTTCTCGGCGGCCTCACCATGCAGGGTAGCCGGCCTCGACCAAAGTGGACCCCTCCTGAGCGGACACCTGGCGGAGATTCATGAGAAAGAGGAAGTACTCTTACAAAAAGAAGAGCCTAGTAAAGATAAAGGGAAGGACAAAGAAAAAGAAAAAGAGAAGGATAAGGATCAATCAATCTGCTTTGAATACAAAAAGCCCGATCACTACAAGGTTCATTGTCCTTTCCTCAAGAAGCTTAAAAAAAGTTCAAGAAGAAAGCTATGATGGCTACTTGGAGCGACAATGAAGACTCCAGTTCAAAGGAAGAACAACAAGAAGTCACCAACCTCTACCCTGGCAATAGAAAATGAGGTACAATCTAAATTTGAATTTACTTTTGAAGAACTTAGAGATGCTTTTGATGAGCTTGTGCATGAATATAAATTATTAAAAATTGAGTAGAAGAAGTTGAAAAAGCATGTTGATTCTTTTTATCTTGAAAACAACAATCTTGTTAATGAAAATAAACAATTAAAAGTCAAGGTTGATGTTTTAGAAAAGGAAAAGAATGCTCTATCAAAAGAAATAAAAGTTCTGAAAAGATCCAAGGCCTTTGTTCCAAATAATGAGCTTATAAAGAAAAACAAAGACTTTGAGCTAGAAAACAAAAAGTTAAAAGATGAGCTTGATAAAGTGAAACCTTTTGTTGAAAAGTTTACTTTCAGTTCTAAAAAACTAAGTCTACTTTTGAATAATCAAAAAGCTATTTTTGATAAAGCTGGACTTGATTACAAACAACAAAAAAATAAAAATTATTGAAAAATTTCTTTGTTTCTACTTCTTCTAGTATTATACGTTTTTGTTGTGAAAAACTTGGACATAAAGCATATCAATATAATCAAAGAAATGTAAATAAATCTGCAAAAGTTTGGGTTCCAAAAGGAACCATTGCTACTAACCCTAAAGGATCCAAGATAGCTTGGATACCTGAAGCAAAAACTTGATCTATTTTGTAGGTGCGTTTTGCAACAAAAAAAAAGAGAAAATTATGGTATCTTGATAGTGGTTGCTCAAGACACATGATGGAAGATGTGAAACAATTCACCTCTCTTGAAGCTTTGAATGGAGGGAATGTAATTTTTGGAGACAATGATAAAGGTAAAATCATTGGTATCGGTAAAGTTTACATTTCTCCTTCTACTTTTATTGATAATGTATTGTTAGTAGAAGGATTAAAGCATAATTTACTTAGCATTAGTCAATTTTGCGATAAAGGTTTTAAAGTAATTTTTGAATAATCTCTTTACATGGTATCTAGTCTTGATGATAATAGACTAAAATTTATTGAAAATAGGCATGGCAATATCTACCTAGTTGATCTTGATAATTTATCTATACAAGATGGTGAATGCCTAGTTGTAATGAATGCCACATTAAATGAGACTAGTTGGTTATGGCATCGTAGATTAGGTCATGCAAGCATGCATTTACTTTTCAAATTATGCAAAAATAATTTAGTTAAATATTTACCAAAACTTAGATTTAAAAAAGATAAAATTTATGGTGCTTGTCAATTTAGAAAATAAACAAGAACCTCTTTTAAAACTAAAAGAATTGTTGCAACTTCTAGGTCTCTAAAACTACTCCATGTGGATCTCTTTGGACCAACTAGGATCACAAGTCTAGGAGGCAAGAGATATGGATTAGTTATAGTGGATGATTTCTCGTGTTTTGCATTGATTTTATTTTTAGCACATAAAGATGAATCTTTCATGACTTTTACTAGGTTTTATAAAAAGGTTTCAAATGAAAAAGGTACTTCTATTATTTATATTCGAAGTGATAATGGTACTGAATTTGAAAATCAAGATTTTAAATATTTTTGCAATGAAAAAGGTATTGAACATAATTTTTTAGTACATAGGATACCTCAACAAAATGGGATGGTAGAAAGAAAAAATATGACTTTAGAAGAAATGGCACATGATGTGGCGGGATCTCTAACGTGGGGGAACAGGCATGCACCATGTCAAAGGAAGACGCCACGTCGGACGTCGGATCAATTATCCAGCCCGGACTCCGTCGTCGAGCTGAGCTGAGCTCCCTTAAGACAGCGAGCCGAGCTCTGTCCTCCGCCAGGTTGGGCCGGCGAGCTCGAGATGCCTAGGCCGGAGCTGCTTTCTACCCTCCAGAGCGAGACCCTCGGAGGTTAGAGCCCTGTGATCGGAGTCGAGCTCAGCGCTCACCCGCTAACGTGGAACCTCTCTAAGAGCACGCCCTCTGGATCGGGTCCGCCTTCTACCCTCCAAAGCGAGACCCTCGGAGGTTAGAGCCCTGTGGTCGAGTCGAGCTCAGTGCTCACCCACCAATGTGGAGCCTCTCGAGCACGCGCCCTCTAGACCGGGTTCGCCTTCTGCCCTCCGGAGCGAGACCCTCGGAGGTTAGAGCCCTATGGTCAGAGTCGAGCTCAGCGCTCACCCGCCAATGTGGAGCCTCTCCGAGCGCGCGCCCTCTGGACTGGGTCCGTCGTTTACCCTCCGGAGCGAGACCCTCGGAGGTTAGAGCCCTGTGGTCGGAGTCGAGCTCAGCACTCACCCGCCAACGTGGAGCCTCTCCGAGCGCGCGCCCTCTGGACCTGGTCCGCCTTCTGCCCTCTAGAGCGAGACCCTCGGAGGTTAGAGCCCTGTGGTCGGAGTTGATCTCAGTGCTCACCCGCCAACGTGGAGCCTCTCCGAGCGCGCGCCCTCTGGACTGGGTCCGCCTTATGCCCTCCAGAGCGAGACCCTCGAAGGTTAGAGCCAATCGGAGTTGAGCTCAACGCTCACCCGCCAACGTGGAGCCTCTTCAAGCACGTGCCCTCTGGACCGGGTCCACCTTTTGCCCTCCAGAGCGAGACCCTCGGAGGTTAGAGCCCTATGGCCGGAGTCGAGCTCAGCGCTCACCCGCCAACATGGAGCCTCTCCGAGTGCGCACCCTCTGGACTGGGCCCATACTCTGCTCTCCTCCACCAAGATGCTCTCGTGAGCTCGGAGCGCCTAGGTCAGAGCGAGCCCGGCCATTCCAGCTCATCCCTAGCTCGGACGAGGTCCTCGCCAGCCCAGAACGTCGGCGAGCCACCCGAGGGCTACACCGGAGTGCCTTTCAGGCCGTACTGATCACCTGCAGCCACCAGTTATACTAGAAAGGGAAGAAGCATGCTGATTGAGATGCCACACTCCTCACCAACCACCCAGATCATCCAAGAAAGGAAGCCAACTGGAAGATTCGAATCCCGTAGGTGGTGGCCCATCGTCCGAGGCACTGCCAAGTTTTCCGGAATGAGGCGACCATGCGAAGTGTCGGAGCGCATGACAACTTTCCTTATCACGAATCAGGAAAGGCTCCTCGGGACACCGCCGCACGCACCTGACAGCCCGACGGAGATCCCGAGGCGGATGCCCAACGGCAACCTAGCTTGCAACAAACTCGGAGGTAACACAACAACCCCAACACACAAAAAACATAGCGACAACAAAAAAAAAAAGAAGGGAATGCACACCCCACCAGGAAGAGGGGCATGGCACCACCAGCATTCTAGAGTAAGGTCAGGAAGAAGGGCCATACATAGACTCCCTCTAATCAGGCCACACTTCCCCGACACACTTGCGACTCACATTCACACAACTCATTCCTCTCGCATGGAGTCCATCAAGAGGGGCTCGACCAGGAGGATCTGTTTCCCTGGATCGTCACTGACTTGATCGTTGGAGTGCCCCCGTCGAAAACCCCAGCCCAGGTCACTAACCCTTATCTTGCAGGTTCAAGAGCAGAGGACCGCCGGGCAGCAAAGGGAGCGCACTCCGTCATTGACAGCAGCTACAGGCCACGGCGATTCAGGAGCAGAGGACGTCAAGAGATCTTCGAGCCATGTAGCTCTCAACCTCAAGCGTCCCCGAGCCTAGCTCCAGGACGTCAAGAGATCTTCGAGCCATGCAGCTCTCAACCTCAAGCGTCCCCGAGCCTAGCTCCAGGATGTCAAGAGATCTTCGAGCCATGCAGCTCTCAACCTCAAGCATCCCCGAGCCTAGCTCCAGGATGTCAAGAGATCTTCGAGCCATGCAGCTCTCAACCTCAAGCATCCCCGAGCCTAGCTCCAGGATGTCAAGAGATCTTCGAGCCATGCAGCTCTCAACCTCTTAGGGCCAAGCAGCTCCCACCAAAGACCTGAGCCAAGCCCTCAGGCAATCCTTGGACCGGAGCCAAGCTCTCCGGCCAGGAAGGCCTCAAGCCTAGCTCCAAGGAAATCAAGTCCTGTGACCCTCTTCTCTGGTCTCCCCACTCGAAAAGAAGAAGAGAGGGGAAGGAAAGAAAGAGAACGAGAGGGGAACACGGCAAGCACCCTCTTCTCTGATCTCCCCACTCTAAAAAAAAAAAAAAGAAAGAGAAGAAGAAGAGAGGGGAAGGAAATAAAGAGAATGAGAGGGAAGAACAGCAACAAAACTACGCAGCTCTCAGTCACCAACGTCCCCGAGCCCAGCTCCAGGATGCCAGCCCAAGATTGGAGCTCAGATATCCGACCAAGGGACCTTCGAGCCACGTAGCTCTCAGTCATCAACGTCCCCGAGCCCAGCTCCAGGATGCCAGCCCAAGACCGGAGCTCAGATCTCCGGCCAAGGGACCTTCGAGCCACGCAGCTCTCAGTCACCAACGTCCCCGAGCCCAGCTCCAGGATGCCAGCCCAAGATCGGAGCTCAGATCTTCGGCCAAGGAAACTTCGAGCCACATAGCTCTCAGTTACCACATCCCCGAGCCCAACTCCAGGACGTCAGCCCAAGATCGAAGCTCAGATCTCCGGCCAAGGGAACTCCGAGCCACGTAGCTTCCCAGTCACTAACGTCCCCGAGCCCAGCTCCAGGATGCCAGCCCTAGATCGGAGCTCAGATCTTCGGCCAAGGAAACTTCTAGCCACGCAGCTTTTAGTCACCGACGTCCCCGAGCCCAGCTCCAGGACACCGGTCCAAGATCGGAGCTCAGGTCTTCGGCCAAAACACCTTCGAGCGCAGCACCTCTCAAGTGTCATAACTTAACCCCAAGCAAGGTGAGGCCCTTCTCTCTGATCTCCCCACTCATATACAAAAAGAAAAAAAAGGGAAAGGAAGAAGGGGAGTGGAAGGAAGAGAGAAAGAAGGGAAGAGCAAGACAAAAAATAGATGGCAAGGAAACTCAGATTTCATTAATCAAATACAAGTTACAAGTATTCTGTGGGCCCCCGACATGCCGGGCGACCCTGACTAAGTACAAAAACAAAAATGCAAAGTAAAGAAGGAAAAAAGGGGGCTACTCCATGCCGGCCGGCCTCCCTGCTGAGCTCTGAGGTTGAGAGTTCTCGTCTTCAAAAACCTCCGGCTGAGCAGCTCTGGTCTCGGACGGTTCATCCTCGGCTAGCATCGGAGACTCTAAGGCCGTGGTTTCCTCCATGGCCTCCTCGTCAGGCTCCGCATCTGAGGCTGAAGGATATCGGAGGTGGTCACGACTCTTCTCGGGACAAGCACCTCAACCCGGCCGTGCAAGAACATAAAGCCCTTGTAGAATAAGTCCGACACCATCTGATGGATTTCGGCGACAAACTCCTCCGAAGCCTTGAACTTCGTGATGGCGTCCTCAGCGCCCTTCTTGGCCTCAGCGACCACCCTCCTCGACTCGGCAGCCTCCAGCCTAGCAGCCTCCGCCGACTTGGTCGCCACCTCCGCCGCTCTCTCAATTGCGGCCAGTTTCTCCCTCCCTGTTGCCAGCTCCGCCTGGGCAACTCGGGAGGCCTCCTTGTGCCGATCAGCCTCGGCACTATACCAATTAAATTTCTTCTCCACAAAGGAGAGATCTTTAACAGCCTTCTTTGCACGGCTCCGCTCCAAGTCGCGGGCCTCCAAAAGTCTCTTCGCTTGCCCCTCGGTGTCGGCGAGCTGTGCCTCAAGGTCCTTGACCTTCAGTTCAAGGGCCCCGCTTGCCCCAACCTTCTCCTTCAAGTCGGCTTTCAGGAACTCGATCTCGACTGACCGTTGTCGCTCGAGACGCTCCCAGTTCTGATAGCAGCCCTTGATGAAGAGGGCCTCAGCACTGATTTGCACCATAAAAAGAGGTCAGCTCAAAAAAAAAAGAGAGAGAGAAAGGAGAAGAAAAGAAAGGGATGGCTCACCGAGTACAGCTTGGGGAAGATAGCATTGATAACATCGTCCAGCCGCATCCTGTCCATCTCTTGCCGGTCGCATGTCTGGACTGAGAAGTCCATCATGCGCTCGGCCAGTTCGGGGCTCCGGAGGAACGAGCTCTTCGGCCCCATCGTGAAGGGGAGATGGCGTCATGCCTCCTCCCTCCTGCCCTATCCGGAAGTGGGCGGCCTCGCCCTGCTGGCTGAAGAGTCCCGGGGGGTAGGCTGAGAAGCTGGCGCCGACGCAGGTGGCGCCTCGGTCGTGGTCCTGGTCATGGCCTGGACCTCCTCATCCCTGATCTCTATGACGTACGGACTCGGAGGATGGCAAGATACAACGGCAGTAGCTGCGGCCCTTGCCCGGACCACTACTTCGGGTTCCGCAGCTGGGGCCTCCTGGACTGACCTCGGCACCACAGAGACCGCCATCTCCACCGGTGCAGGAGCAACCCGAGCCACCTCCAAGCTCGGACCGACTGGAGTAGCCAAGCTCGAACCAACTGCTACAGTGGAGGCAGCCACAGGAGCGCTCTCGCCCCGGGCTTGCCTCGATGAAGGCTCTCGCCCCGGGCGGCCTCTTCTGGGTGATCGCCAGCAGATCGTTCTCGGAGAAAATCATTCCTGCATGCAAGTCACACAATATTTAGAGTCTGTGGGAAACAATGCAAGAAGTGCAAGAAAAAAGGAAAAGAAAAGTTCAAGTCGAACTCACCCAACCCATTCGTTGGGTCGATCCCAGAGTCGATGAGATTTTGCTCAGATAACAGGACCTCGAGAGGAGGAATTTGGGTGGTGTGGAGCTGCTCGTAGTCATCCCGGTCAGCCGCATCGACCATAGAATTTTGGTTGGGGTACTTGTCTCGATATCTCCAGACCCAGTCGACCCCTTCAACCTCAACAAAGAAAAACTTACTCTTCCATCCCCTGACGGAAGAGGGAAGCTCAAATTTGATGCCCTTCGGGCGAGAGGACAAAGATCACCACCCATCCTCAGTTGGGTGGCGCTTCAGGGTGAAGAAGGCCCTAAACAAGGAAAACCGGGCAACAAACTAGAGGAGGTGGCTGAGCACAATGAAAGAAAAGATAACCCAAATGGCATTTGGCACTAGCTGCACAGGGACCAAACAGTAGTTGTCCAGGACGGACAGAAAGAAAGAGTGAAAAGGAAACCGGAGACCCCCGAAGAAGGTCTCCTCATAAAAAGCAAGACGGCCCGGGCCACTGGAAGTGACCCGTTCTCCCGGACGAGGGATCATGAGCCGAACGGAAGGTGAGATGCCATAGACATCCCGAACGGTCCTTAGTTCCCCGACGGTGATCGTCAAGGCGACCCCACCAGGACCTGTGGACCGGACGAACTCAGAAGCAGAAAAGAAGTAGGAGGAGGGAGAGAAGGACCGGATCCTGGTTCCCTGATGAGTACCGGATCGGGAGGACGCCTCCTACAGAACTCGAAGTGAGTTGTATCTTCCTCCCCGCCAGAAGAAGAAGAAAAAGATGACGGCCTCCGCTCGGAAGGACTAGCCTCGCCCTGATCAGTGGAGGGGCGGAAGCCCAGACCAAAACGGGACATCCTCAAGAATAAGAGAAATGAAGAACTCGAAGCAAAGGATGGAAGAACAGACTCAACTCAAAGAAGACCCCAGACCCGGAGGAAAGACCCTACTCTAGCAAGGAGATGAGGAGGAAGAAACTGACCTGATTCCTTAGAAAACTTGAGGCAACTGTGGGGAAGAAGGAAGCTTGGGCGCAGCAGCAGCAGGCATGGAGAATTCAAAAGAATAGATATTTTGGGTAAGGCCCTCCTTTCATTTCGAAATGACCCGATGGATTCGTACCGATTCGACCCCTCCACCAACGAATTCATGCCACGTGCTGCCCATCGATGAAAATGGCATCCTGGCCACTCTGAATTCTGCGCCAACATTAACTGTTCCTCGGACGTGGCCACATGCCATCCCGTATTGGTCCACAGGGCCATTCCTCGAAGCGCCAGCAATCATGGCCATCATCATGCCAGATTTCCACCTTCCACGTCAGCGCCATAATTACTCCCTTCGGCCCGAGTGACGCGCACTAACGAGTCTCGAGAGTGGGGGGCAAATGATGTGGCGGGATTGCTGACATGGGAGAACCGGCAGGCGCCACGTCAAAGGAAGATGTCGTGTCGGATGCCGCATCAATTCTACAGCCCGGACTCCACCGTCGAGCTGAGCTGAGCTCCCTCAAGATAGCAAGCCGAGCTCTGTCATCCGACAGGTCAGGCCCGCGAGCTCGACATGCCTAGGCCGGAGCCGCTTTCTACCCTCCAGAGCTAGACCCTTGGAGGTTAGAGCCCTGTGGTCGGAGTCAAGCTCAGTGCTCACCCGCCAACGTGGAGCCTCTCCGAGCGCGCGCCCTCTGGACCGGGTCTGCCTTCTGCCCTCCGGAGCAAGACTCTCGAAGGTTAGAGCCCTGTGGTCAAAGTTAAGCTCAGCGCTCACCCACCAACATGGAGCCTCTCCGAGCACGCGCCCTTTGGACCGGGTCCGCCTTCTGCCCTCCAGAGTGAGACCCTCGGAGGTTAGAGCCTTGTGGTCAGAGTCGAGCTCAGCGCTCACCCGCCAACGTGGAGCCTCTCCGAGTGCGCGCCCTCTGGACCGGGTCTGTCTTCTGCCCTCCGATGCGAGACCCTCGGAGGTTAGAGCCCTGTGGTCGGAGTCAAGCTCAATGCTCACCCGCCAACATGGAGCCTCTCGGAGTGCGCACCCTCTGGACCGGGTCTGCCTTCTGCCCTCCAGAGCGAGATCCTCGGAGGTTAGAGCCCTATGGTCAGAGTCGAGCTCAGCGCTCACCCGCCAACATGGGGCCTCTCCGAGCTCGTGCACTCTGGACCGGGCCCGTACTCTGCTCTCCTCCACCAAGATGCCCCCACGAGCTCGGAGCGTCTAGGTTGGAGCGAGCCCCACCATTCCTGCTCAGTCCCAGCTCGAACGAGGCCCTCGCCAGCCTAGAACGTCGGCGAGCCACCCGAGGGCTACATCGGAGCACCTTCCAGGCCGTATTGATCACCTGCAGCCACTAGTTACACTAGAAAGGAAAGAAGCATGCTGATCGAGATGCCACACTCCTTACCAACCACCCAGATCATCCAAGAAAGGATGCCAACTGGGAGATTCAAATCCCGTAGGCTACAGCCCATCGTCCGAGGCACTACCAAGATTTCCGGAATGAGGCGACCATGAGGAGTGTCGGAGCGCATGACAGCTCCCCTTATCACGAATTAGAAAAGGCTCCTCGGGACAACGTCGCACGTGCCGGACAGCCCGACGGAGATCCCGAGGCGGACGTCCAACGATAACCTAGCTTGCAATAAACTTGGAGGTAACATAACAACCCCAACACAGAAAAAACACAGGCGACAACACAAAAAAAAGGGAGAGAATGCACACCCCACCAGGAAGAGGGGCATGGCACCGCCAGCATTCTAGAGCAAGGTCGGTAAGAAGGACCATACAGAGACTCCCTCTAATCAGGCCACACTTCCCCGACACACTTGCGACTCACATTCACATAACTCACTCCTCGCGTGGAGTCCATCAAGAGAGGCTCGACCAGGAGGATCTGTTCCCCTAGATCGTTACTGACTTGATCGTCAGAGTGCCCCTGCCGGAAACCCTGGCCCAGGTCACTAACCCCTGTCTTGCAGGTTCAGGAGCAGAGGACCGCCGGGCAGCAAAGGGAGCGCACTCCGTCACCGACAGCAGCTACAGGCCAAGGCGATCCTGGCGGCAACATCACATATAATGCTTTGCGAAAATGATCTTCCTAGATATTTTTGGGCCGAATCTGTTAATACTGCATGCTATATTTTAAACTGAGTTTTAATCTAACCAATTTTAAAGAAAATACCATATAAACTTTGGAAAGAAAGAAAATCTACTTTAACATATTTTTGTGTATTTGGTTGCTAACATTTATATTGAACAATGAAAAAGATAATTTAAGCAAATTTGATGCAAAGTCAAATAAAGGTATCTTCTTAGGATCTCTACAACTAGCAAGGCATACAGGATTTTTAATAAAAGAACACATGTAGTCGAAGAGTCTATGCATATTGTATTTGAAGAGTCTACTAACAAGCCCTCTAGAAAAGAGGATACTTTTGATGATGGTGCAGGTTTTGAAGAACTTAAGAAACTGACATTACATGATCATCCTTCCAAAGACAACAAAGAAGATCAAAATAGGAAGAATGAAGAAGAAGTCACAAGGTCTTCACCAAAGGATCTACCTAAAGAATGGAGGTATACTCATGGACATCCTAAGGAATTAATCTTAGGAGATCCATCAAAAGGGATAAGAACTAGATCTTCTATTAGAAATGAATGTGATTATATTGCTTTTGTTTTACAAGTAAAACCTAAATATATTGAAGAAGCTGAAAAAGATCCAAATTGGTTAATTGCTATGCAAAAGGAGTTAAATCAATTTGAAAGAAATAAGGTTTGGATGCTAATAGAAAGACCATCTAATACTTCCATATTTGGTAATAAATGGGTGTATATAATTAAATGAAATGAAAATAGAATAGTAACTAGAAATAAAGCTAGGCTAGTTGCTAAATGATACAATCAGGAGGAAGGGATTGATTTTGATGAAACTTTTACTCCTATTTCTAAACTTGATGCAATTAGACTATTGTTAGCATTTGCATGTTTTATGGATTTTAAATTATTTAAATAGATATTACAAGTATATTTTTGAATGGTTATATTGCTGAAGAAGTTTATGTTGAACAACCATCTAGTTTGAAAATCATACATATCCTGACCATGTTTTTAAATTGCATAAAGTATTTTATGGTTTAAAACAACTCCCTCATGCATGGTATGAAAGACTAAGTAAATTTTTAATTGATAATGGATTTACTAAGGGTCATGTAGATACAACCTTATTTTTAAAGAAAAATACTGATGATCTCTTAGTAGTACAGATCTATGTCAATGATATTATCTTTGGTACCACTAATGAATCTCTTTGTCAAGAATTTGCTAAGCTCATGCAGGATGAGTTCGAGATGAGCATGATAGAAAAATTGAGCTACTTTCTCAGACTCTAGATCAAATACACAAATGAAAGGATCTTCATCAACCAAGCTAAATATACAAAGGAGATTCTTAAAAAGTTTGGGATGAAGACTAAATTTATTGGTACACCTATAAGCCCTTCATGTAAGCCTGACAAGAATGAATCTGGTAGGAAAGTAGATTAAAAATTTTATAGAAGCATCATTGGATCTTTACTGTACTTAACTACAAGTAGATCAGATATTATGTTTAGTGTATGCATGTATGCTAGATATCAGTCTGAGCCTAAGAAATCATATTTATTGGCTGTTAAATGCATACTTAGATATTTATCTAGTACTCTTGATATTAGATTATTGTACTCTAAGAATTCAGCTATAGATTTAATTGCATATTCTGATGCTAATTTTGCTGGCTGTAAATTAGCTAGAAAAAGTACTTCTGGAACTTGTCAATTCTTGGAGTTAATTTAATCTCTTGGTTTAGTAAGAAACAAAATTCAGTTGTACTATCTACAACTGAAGCTGAATATATTGCAGCTGGAAGTTGTTGTACTCAAATCTTGTAGATTAAACAACTCAAGGACTTTGGCTTCAAATTAACTAAGACATCTATAAAATGTGATAATACAAGTGCAATTAACTTAACTAAAAATCTAGTTCAACACTTAAGAAGTAAGCATATAGAAATTAGACATCATTTTATTAGAGACCATATTCAAAATAATGATGTTATGCTTGAATTTGTTTGTAATTAGCTGATATTCTGACCAAGCCTCTTAATGAAGATAGGTTCAGTATGATTAGAAGAGAATTAGGGATCATTAATCCTTTTGATTAGATCTCAATCACTTCTAATGACCTTTGAAGTTTTCCTTGGAAACTTCCTGAACAAATGTTCTTGAAAATCATATTCAATCATTTATTAGCTATTAAAATCAATTATCTTGATTTTCTATGATTTTTTCCTATATTTTTTTAATTTTTTCTCGAAGTGTCGATACTCGGACTTAGCCCGTGAGTCGATACTTGACCTGTAGGAATCGATAAATAAATAGGGAAAACAATCCATTATTCTCATTTTTTTCTTCCATCTTCCTTGAGCCGACACATCCTCCCATAGTACCCTAACCTCCGTTAGATCCTACTCACGGTTCAAACGCTCCCATTTTTAGTTTGAGCCCCTCTTTCCCTCTCATTTTTACTATTCTTCATGGTTTCATCATGACTCCCTTGTGAATTTTCCTTTCCATCCTTGTTTTCTCCTTTTTCCTAGACAATGAGGCCAAAGAAACAGCTGGTTAGGAGGCCACGACCATTCTCTCAGGGTGCAGAGCGACGCACGAAGGCCAGACATAACAATCAACCTGTAGAGGCAGCAGCACAGCTTGAGATTTTAGCAGGACCACCACCGGTCCTTAGGGTAGACTGCATGGCTTCCGAAGCCATTGTCGGGGGATGGAGAGTGGATTTCGAGTTCGTCGACCAACAGCATTTTAGGATCAGTGATTGGCTTAGAGATGCTGGGTTAGCACAGTTCCGTTCCCTTAGAGAGAGATTTTATCCAGCATTGATGAGGGAGTTTTATGGGACTCTAGCCCGAGGCACTGATGGATGGACCGCAGAGGTTAGAGGGATCACTATTCCATTATCAGCAAAGATACTGAACCAAGTATGGGAGATCTCGATGAGGGGGACAGTCGCAGACTCACTTGTAGACAAGATCAGTGGCTACAGTTGTATCTTTGAGAGAGATGACATTGGAGAGGGAGCCAGTATTGTTGCTTCATGGCTATCACCAGAGATGATGCTCCTGCATTACATAGTTGCCTGGATCTTACTGTCGAAGATCGGAAGGTTCTATTTCATCACTAAGAGGGAGCTTCTGGTGATGGTTGCCTTGATATAGAGGACTCCAGCTTGCCTGTTTATGCTCATGATACATCAGATGATGGAGGCAGCGACCAATAAGAGACTTTGTCTACCATATGGGATGGGTCTTACTATATTGTTTAGAGCATACGGAGTCGACCCTGATGGTGAGCCATATAGACAGCTACTCTACACTGATGTGTATGATGAGAGATCACTGCATCGTATGGGATATCACAGGTATCGAGGTCAGTAAAGATGGATAGTTTCTAGAGATACACCTGACTCGAATTTAGATGATGATGTTGCGAGGAGGAGGATATACTGAGAGATGAGGCTAGGCCATCTGAGCCATCACGAGCTACACCAGAGCGGCAGCCCGAGCCATCAGTATTGGCATATGCATAGGTGCCACCTCTTGGAGATACTTCTGACAGGATCACTTGATTGGAGGCTGAGATGCAGATCATTAGAGAGCGAGTGGATCTGATACATATGGAGATGAGATCATGTTTTGATGCGATGAGGGTAGGATTTTCTGCTGTCATGGGTGCTTTACAAAGATTATCCTCTAGCAGGCCACTTTCACCTCCACCAGCACCACCTGCTCCTCCTGCAGATACTGAGATGGGAGACGGTCAGGATGACTCATCCGCAGACTTTGATGTTGCAGACTTCATGATGGATCCTGAGCCGGACATTGGAGCTGACCAGGATGTTGAGCCCGCAGCTGATGAGACGAAGTCATCCGAGGTTGCTCCTGTCCCATCCAGTCCAGCTCTTCAGACTCCTGTCCTTCCTAGCACTCCTGTCATTCTAGATCCTTTTGACCCTATAGTATCCACTCCTATTCTTTATTCTAATCCATCATATACTCTTGTTGATTTATCTACACCTTTCATTAGTGTACCCCCTATCCTACCAGATAGGATACCTTTAGTATCTACTTCTTCTCTATCCAAGGAGCTAAGATTTTACACTCCTGATTTTCGTATTTTTTCATATGGTCCTACTTTTGACTTTGCTCCATCTGTTACTGATACCGATCTCACTGATCCTGATCTGTTGGATCGACGCCCCAACCAACTATCCAAAAGGAATGTCCCTATTTAGAAGTGGTGGTTAATCTTTCTTAAGCAGGCAGCGCAGCAACCCCGGGGCACACGAGTCGACTCCCCGCCGAGCCTCGCAAGACAAACCCAGCAACCACGAGTCAGCTCGAGGAGACGAGGGAGCTGACATGGACCCCAGCCCACCAAGCCAGGGACAGCGTTGCATGGACCCAGAACCCCGTAAGGGCGTGCGCTGGCACCCAGTCAACAATCCTGCCCAGCAAAATGACCCGAGTTTTTTTGCCTGCAAGGATTCGAACCCGTGATCTCAGCTCTGATACGAACTGTCGGATCGATGCCCCAACCAACTATCTAAAAGGAACGTCCCTATTTAGAAGTGGTGGTTAATCTTTCTTAAGTAGGCAGCGTAACAACCCCGAGGCGCATGAGTTGACTCCCCGCTGAGCCCCACAAGACCAACCCAGCGTACTAACATCGAGTAATCTCGAGAAAACGAGGGAGCTGACATGGACCCCAGCCCACCAAGCCGTTGACCGCATTGCATGGACCTAGACCCCCTCGAGGGTGTGAGATGGCACCCAGTCAACACTGATCCTGTTCCATTTCCTAATTCTACCCCTGACGTTGCTTCTTCTTCAACCCGAGTCAGAGGGAGAGCACGACACAGAAGCCGAGGATATGGTGATGTTCGTAGAGCCATCTGTACTATGCTTGCTGATCTCTGGTCGATGTGGCCGTGACCCCGTCCCTTTAGGATTATAGGACCTATCATTTTAAAGGTTGGGTCTTCCTCTGATGAGGACAGCACCCCTTAGAATTGGTCAGTGTATTAGTTGGTATCATTTCAGTTAGATATATGAGTTAGTTATATGTATGTTTATATCAAACTATGTTTCATTGTATCAAATTATGTATCAAATTTTGAATATTATGTATCAATACTTGAAATTATATATATGATGACTTTTTCAACATTTTTTCTTGTGTACTTCTATATTTTTCTTAATATACTGCCCTTCATTTTATCTCCTCTTTTCACATTTTTATG
Organism: Areca catechu; assembly: GCA_021397845.1. Classification (NCBI taxonomy): domain Eukaryota; kingdom Viridiplantae; phylum Streptophyta; class Magnoliopsida; order Arecales; family Arecaceae; genus Areca; species Areca catechu. Next base: position 189,554,861 of record CM038042.1, read on the forward strand.
ATGATGACAAAAAAGAGGAGAAATAATGGTAATGAAAAAAAGAGAAATAATGGTAATGATAAAATGGAAATGAGATTATTGGTAGCAAATTATTGGTAGCAAATTGCATAATGTTTAATATTTTGTTGTATCAAAATGATAAATTAAATGGGGAGAATAAATGATATAAGTAAAAAGGGGAAACAAGAAAGTAATAAGTAATAATTAAGAATGGTTAAGGGGGAGAAAAATACTAAAGAAAGAAAATTTGAAAATCTTAAACCTTTTGGAAATATTTTTTGAAAAATACTAATACATGTAAGCTATTCTTTTTAAAAGCTTGAAAAATATTTTCAAGATCATATATTGAGGGGGAGCTTTAGTTTCATACTCTAATACTTTAATTTTTATGCTTTGATACCCCTTATTTAGTTTCATACTCTAATACTCTTTAGCTTTATATTCTGATACTCCTTATTTTCTTTATACTCTGATACTCCTTATTTTTTATAGTATGATACTCCTTAATTCTTATGCTATGGTACTCTTTATTTTCATGATCTGATACTCTTTATGCTCAAATATTTTTGCTCTGATACTTTCAATCTTTATGTTATATTATTTGCTTTAATATACTTTGATACTTTTCATACTGCTCTGATACTCTCTATGGTGTATTTCTTACTTTGGTACTCTTAAAGATTTTTCTCTGATACTCTTTACATTCAACCTATTTTTGCTCTAATACTTAACTTTCAAATCTGTTTTAGCTCTGATACACCTTTTGAACATCTCATATAAGTATATAATTATGGTACATTTTAATTATAACTCTGATACATTATAATTATAGCTTTGATACATTGGAACTATATGAATTGAACTCTTTCCTATATATATCTACAGCTCTGATACGTTGAAATTATATAAATTGAATTCGTTCTTATATATACATATATAGCTCTGATACATTGTAGATGAGTTTTTGCTCTTGATAATCATTTCAATTTAGCTCTGATACTTATTATCATTAGCTATGATACTGATAGTCAAATACTCTGAAACTTATTGCAAATTTTTTGAGCTTACAATGTGTATATACTTAAAGGTTTTATCATTATCAAAAAGAAGAAAATTGTTAACTCTTATCTTTATTTTGATGAATAACAAAATACTTAAGTATATTTGAGTACTAACTGTGTGTTAAAAGTATGTTAAAACTATGTGTTAAGTATATTTCATTGACTTATGTTTTATAAATATTAAATTTTATATTTTATGAACTAGAGGTTATGATAATTTATTGAGCTCGTGTAGCTCTTTATACTTTTCTTTTTTTCAAATACCAAGGAGTAGTAGGACTTGAGGTTATGCTGTGAGAAGCTTAAGAATTGAAGGAAGTTTTAATGAATTTGACTTATTCTTTATATTTAGTAGTCATATAGTTGGATTTATTATTATTTTTATTATTCCGGTATTTTGAAGGATTTGAAAATTAAAAGCTAAACTTTGTATATTTGATAGAATTAGATTTTAAAAATATGCGACCATCTATTGTATGTCTGGATTGAAGCTTAGGCCAGGATGTGATAATGTCTCTCGAATCAAATTTTGTTTCTCACCACCACAACCTCCCATCCAAAAATCTAGTGCTGTGGTTTTTGTTTTTTGTTTTTACCATGCTTCTTTTTCCTAAACGAAGGAGAGCTCTTGTCAAATTAAAAGACCTTTCTCCATCTCATGATGGGAGGAGTTGATGCAAGACTGCCAAGACCAAACGAGGAGTCCACAGCGTCTTGCATGCGGACCCAGTTAGAGACTCCGACTTTGATGCGAGCCACCGTACGCACGTCTTCTCTCCATCCTAGTCATTAATTCCTCTGGGAATTTAGCAAAATGTCCTGGACGTTGTTCACCCACCATGAATGGTGTTGCTGAAAGACGAAACAGAACGCTTAAAGACATGGGAAGAAGTATGATTAGTCATTCTACCTTACCTAACTCACTCTGAGGAGAAGCACTTAAGACTGCAGCATATGTCCTTAACAGAGTTCCAACTAATGCAACTACCAAAACCCCTTATGAACTTTGGACGAGCAGGAAACCCAGCATAAATCACTTACATGTTTGGGGATGTCCAGCTGAGGCAAGGCCTTATAGGCCTAATGAAAAGAAACTGGACTCAAAGATGGTGAGTTGTTATTTTATTGGATACTCTGAAAGATCCAGAGGGTATAAGTTTTATGATCCCACAACTAAGTCAATTTTCGAGTCGGGAAATGCACGGTTCTTTGAGGATGTTGAGTTTGTGGGGGGAGATATAGCTAAGGACTTTGTCTTTGAAGATGAATATGTTAATATTTCCACTGGTGTCATTGGCATTGGTCAGGATTTTATTTCTGACATTGTTCAAGACACAACAAATCAAGACAATGTCGAAAAACCTCCCATTCAAGAAATTATTCCAGAAGAACAAACTCTAGTAACTCAAGAACCTATGCCATTAAGAAGATCCACTAGAGAGAGGAAAAGTGCAGTGCCAAATGATTACATTGTATTTCTCCAAGAACATGAGGTTGACATTAGAGTGATGGAAGATGATCCAATCAACTGTCGTCAAGTCATGGAAAGTTCTGACTCTCAAAAGTGGATTGATACCATGAATGATGAGATAAAGTCCATGAAAGACAATGACGTATGGGATCTTATCTCATTGCCAGAAGGTGCAAAACCCGTTAGTTGTAAATGGATATTTAAAACTAAAAGGGATTTGAAAGGCAATGTGGAGAGGTACAAGGCTCGTCTTGTCGCAAAGGGCTTTACATAGAAAGAAGGCATTGATTATAAAGAAACTTTCTCTCCGGTTTCTTTGAAAGACTCTTTCAGGATTATAATGGCATTGGTGATGCATTTCAATCTTGAGTTACACCAGATGGATGTGAAGACAGCTTTCTCAATGGTGATATTGATGAGACAATTTATATGGTGCAACCAGAAAACTTTGTGTCAAGAGATCCAAAGAACATTGTTTGTAAACTTAAGAAATCCATCTATGGACTCAAACAGGCATCTCGACAATGGTATTTCAAATTTCATCAGGTGATCATCTCGTTCGGTTTTGAGATGAATTTGGTTGATGATTGTATATACCATAAGTTTTGTGAGAGTAAATATATTTTTCTGGTTTTATATGTCGATGATATATTGCTTGCCAGCAGCGATATAGGCTTAATACACGAAACCAAGAGATTTCTAGCTAAGAATTTTGAGATGAAAGATCTTGGTGACGCCTCTTTTGTATTAGGCATACAGATACACCGGGATCGTTCTCGGGGTATTCTAGGATTATCACAAAAGAGCTATATCGAGAAGGTTCTAAAAAGGTATGGCATATAAAATTGTAAACCAGGAGATACCCCTGTGGCTAAGGGAGACAAGTTTGGTTTATATCGGTGCCCTAAGAATAACTTGGAGAAAGAGGAAATGCAGAAGATTCCCTATGCATCAGTAGTAGGGAATCTAATGTATGCTCAAGTTTGTATGCGTCCGGATATTGCGTACGTCACTAGGATGTTGGGCAGATATTTGAGCAATCCAGGAGTTGAGCATTGGAAAGTAGCTAAACGGGTCTTATGGTACTTACAGAGAACAAAAGACTACATGCTCATGTATCGGAGGTCGAATCAGCTTGAGATCATTGGTTATACTGACTCCGATTTTGTTGGATGCCAAGATAGTATGAAATCTACATCGGGCTATATCTACTTGCTTGCCGGAGGTGCTATCTCTTGGAAGAGTGCTAAACAGTCGCTTATAGCCTCTTCTACCATGGCAGCAGAGTTCATAGCATGCTATGAGGCATCCAATCATGGAATATGGCTTCGGAATTTTGTCACGGGGCTACGTATAGTGGAGGTGTAGAAAGGCCACTCAAGTTATTTTGTGACAATAAGTCAGCAGTTTTATATTCTAATAACAACAGGAGCTCAACGAAATCAAAGCATATAGATATCAAGTTCCTGGTTGTTAAAGAAAGAGTTCAGAGTGGAAAGTTGTCTATTGAGCACATAGGTACAAACTCCATGGTTGCGAATCCACTTACTAAAGGAGTGCCACCCAAGATATTTTATGAGCACACTGCTCATATGGGTGTCATGTCAGCAGAGGATATTCAGTTTTAGTGGGAGTTTGTATATTTTAGATGCTCTTATAATACAGACATTTTTCAGTTATTTCAGTTATTTCAGTTTTCTGCAGAAATAAAGTTTCGGCTTATTTACACTTTGTTTTTATTTGGTTTGATCTCATTGAAGTTTAAGGGTGGACCAGTTGGAAATAGGCATTTTAAGGTCATATTGCATGAAATTTCTATACTATGCATCCACGTCATAATCCATGTCATTCAATTGCATTGATATACGTGACCATTGATGGGTTGAGTTATGATAATTGTAACAAAGATCGCTTTGATCCTATGTTGGTGTGGTTGATGGACCGGATTGGTTATAGATACATTTTAATAAGGACAACAAAGTAAAGTTTAGCTCATTCGATTATTTTCACAAAGCATGTTATAAGGTTATACATATAGCCCAAGTGGAAGATTATTGGATCCTTGATCCAACATTGGGCTTATATGTAAATAATAATGCTTTGTGGGCTGTCATTTAAGGTTTGGCCCACTTAAAAGTGATCAATTATGTTTTGAACTATTTAGGACCTTAATGTATCTAATAGGGTGTGGGCCTTTTAATATGTAGAGACTTAAGGGTAATTTCTATTTTTATGATGGGCAAAAATAGAAATCATAATAATGCTGTTGTCATATAAAAGTGGTTATGGTTCCCAGATTACATGGTGTTATTCCTTTCTCCCCGATATCCCATCATCGGAGAAGAAAATCCTAGAGAAGTAAGAAAAGGCTCTTTAGGAAATCCGTGTGAATCTGAAAGGCTAGCCGTGCAACACAGGAGTAGACCTTCAAATCCAGGCTTTCAAATATGGTTTCAGGTACGCTTCTGCTTATTGTTTGGTTATTCTCAATGATATCACATATTTTATTTTTGGGATTTGCTTTCAAATAGGCTTCAGAATAATTTCCATAAAAGGGAATAATTCCTAACATTCTTATCTGACCGAAGCCATGGAGGAAGAGAGAGCAGACGGCCACAATGGACGGGCGCGTAGGCTCGCCGCGACGAAACAGGGATCAGTCGGACAGATCATGGGCGTGCCAATAGAGGAGCATGGACACGCAGCAGCCCAAAATATAGAAGAGGGTCTTCTGCTGCTTCACCATCGCGAGGCACTTTCGGCGGAGGCCTGACTTCTTTTGGGAAGGCCGCCGATGAGACTGGCAGCTTTGGGAGTAGGAGTGGTAGGAAGAGACGGGATTTTTTAAAAAATTAATATAAATTTAATAAATATTTATAAAAATAAATGTTTGATAATATATTTATTAAATTAGGTGTACGGTAGATGATTTTTTTTTATTAACCAAAAGAAGAGGGGGAATAAATTCCCAACATAGCCACCCCCAACTGGACCCCAACCCCGTCAGACAATGTTCGATATAGATTGTAATTTTTTCGCGTACCCTCCATATCTTCAGGATCCAATCTCGCCAGACAATGTTCAATACCGACCATAATTTTTTCGCATACCCTCCACACCTTCGGTGAGGACATCAGCCTAACATCATTAAGATTGTGGAGTAAATCGCTCTCTCACAGCCTCGATCATGTGCTCTAGAATAAATCCTGGATTTAATTAAATCATCCATGGAATTTTGTCTCGGACGAAGGGAGGTTACATACAGAGATCAGAGCCCATGAACTTAAAATCTAGGATTTACAATAACAAAGGAGGAGGTGGAATACAAACAGGAAAATGTAAAGAAATCCAAAACAAAGTTGACCATGAGAACCCAGCAAAGCAAAACAATTCATTCCAGCAGTCCGGGACAACAGTAGAATAGAGTTTGTAGGAGTTTGATTGAATACACAGGCTAGCAAGTCAATGCAAACTAAAAATTGATATCCATGTGCGAGCAATCCATGGATGAGCAGATACATTAATTTTGCCAGCAGTCCTCTCCAAGGATAAAACTTTGGAAGCATAGAATTTAGTGTAACATAATCAATAACCCTGTTGAGTATATGTTGTATGAAATAAAAATTTTTTGAGTATACTGCAGATGATTTGGTTGAAATCATTTTTTCCAAAAGACGTCGTTTTAAAAGACGTTTCCAAATTTAAAATAAAATCAAAGACGATGTCAGTTAATTAAAATTTATTTTTTTATATTTTTATTTAAAATTTAATATATATTATTTAATAATATTTTATAATATATTTTATATTACAATAAAATTTTATATTTCAAAATATAATAAATATATTATAATTTACAAAAAAATTATTAAAAATTTTTAAAAATTAATATTTTTAAAAAATTCAAAAAATAAAAAATAAAAAAATAAAACTATAATATTATAACAATATATTATGGCATGTTTTATATTATAATAAATATTTTATATTCCAAATAATAATAAATATATTATAATTTACAAAAAAATTAATAAAAATCTTTAAAAATTAATAATTTTTTTAAAAAATAAAAGAATAAAAAAATAATAATATGGTATTATAATAATATATTATGACATATTTTATGTTATAATAAATATAATATTATTATCTCATTATATTTATATAATATAATATAAATATATATTATATTATATATTTGTAATATATATAATAGGCCCTTGCCAGCCAGATCGGTGACAGGATCCTAGTGGTCGGACCGGTGATAGGATCCTGGTAGTCGGAACGATGGCAGAACCCTGGTGGCTGAACCGATGATCGAACAAATGGCAGGACCCTGACAGCCGGACTAGTAGCAGGACCCTGGCGGTTGAACCGGTGGCAGGACCTTGGCAGTCAAATCGATGGTAAGACCCTGGCAATCGGAATGGTGGCAATATCCTGATGGCCGGACCGATGGCAGGACCCTGACGATCGAACCGGTGACAGGACCATGGCAGCTGGATCGGTGGCAGGACACTGGCGATCAAACAGATCGCAGGATCCTGGTGGCCGGACCAGCAATCTGATAGTCGGTTCGGCCACCAGGGTCCTGCCATCATTCGACTACCAGGGTCCTGCCACCAGTCTGACCACCGGTCCGGCCACCAAGGTCCTGCCACCGGTCTGACGGTCCGGCCACCAAGGTCCTGCCACCGGTCCGGCCACCAAGATCCTGCCACCGGTCCACCGCTGGGATCCTACCATCGATCCGACCTCCATGGTCCTGTCACCGGTCCGACCATAAGGTTCCTGCTACCGATCTGGCCGCCAGGGTCCTACCACTGATTCGACTACCAGGATCCTGTCACTGGTTCGATCGCCGATCTGGCCATCAGGGTCCTACCACTGATTCGACTGCCAAGATCCTGCTACCAGTCCGACCGTCAGGATCCTGCCACCGATCCGATCGCCGGTCCGGCCATCAAGTTCCTGCCATCATTCTGATTGCCAGGATCATGCCACCGATCCGACGATCAGGATCCTATCACCAGTTCGACCGGTAAGGATCTATTATAAATATTATAATAAATAATATATATTATATAATATAAATATAATAAGATAATAATATTATGTTTATTATAATATAAAATATGTCATAATATATTATTATGATATAATATTATTATTTTTCTTATTTTTAAAAATTTTTCTAATTTAAAAAATTATTAATTTTTAAAGATTTTTATTAATTTTTTGTAAATTATATTATATTTATTATATTTTAAAATATAAAATATTTATCCTAATATAAAATATCTCATAATATATTATTAAATAATATAAATTAAATTTTAAATAAAAGTATAAAAAAATAAGTTTTGATTATATGGAATTGTTTTTCTGAACATGATTTTTATTTGAACTTGAAAATAACTTTTGAGAGGACAGTTCCAAATTGAAATCATTTTTTGAGACGACAATTACAATCTAATCACTTATGTGCATCTAATTTAATACATATATTATTAAATATTTATATTTAATAAATTTATATTATTTTTAGAAAAATCCGAAAGAGACGGGCATGGCCGTAGAATTAATTGTAGCTGGGAAAAGCAGGAGGGATGATTAATGGCCCGTGAGAGCCGGGAGACCACGTTATTAAATAGGTCGCTGGGGGGTAGTTACGGTAGTCCTCGTGGTGGTGAGTTCACGTTAAATTAACAGGCAGGCTTCCTACCAAAAAATTTTAACAAGCACGCTGAGGATAATTTAGTAACTTCATTCATTTAAAATGACAGGTTGATATATGGTTCGCACTGGACCGCAAATGCCAGCAGAAAGGGATAAAAGAGAGAACATCACCGTGTGGTATCGGGCAACCGACCCCCGCTCTATTCCCAGACATCCGACGTGTCGTCCATGTCCGCTCCCACTGCGTCCCCTCGCTGCTGCCGTCCTGCCCTTCTAGAAGCCCGCCCGCCAACAGCGGCATCCGATGGGGCGCACCCCTTCGCAGATACGTTGATAGCCCATCTAAAACGTTTTTTTTTTGTTTTTTTTTTCCTTTCCGTGCAAATGCGGAAATTATAGTTTCTAAAATACCGGTCTCATAGCGTCCGCAATACTCTGAAAATGGTTAGAAAAAGGGTCCGTCGCAGTGAATGGTAGATCCACTGGGAGGCAACCCAGATTAAGAGGAGATTACCTGTATGCGACATTCTAAACACTCGTTTCCAACCCGCAATATCCTTTAAAAAGAGATTACCAGTATATTGAGAAAACGATAACGCGTCAATCCAGGTTAAAATTATGGTAAAATATTCATGCTCAATCTATAGTCGATTGAAAGCTAATGCAACATTTCAATTTCAATAAAAAGACGAAGCTTCTTGAGAACACCGTGCTGAAATACACAATAGGAGAAAACGAGGATTCTGCTGGCCTGCCGACTCGGTGCACGCAGAACAACAGAGTAGGAAAAGTTGGCCGGTTCCGATGGTGACAGATGATCACAAGCTACGGCGTGGAATTATTTGTATCGCATGCAGAGGAAACAGGGGGCAGATGGGGTGGTTAAATTTACCAGGAAGGAAAGAGCTGCGCCGACAAGTCTATCACAGTTCGATCAAGGGAACATATGCTCGGTTCGGTACACACTAGAAGCGGGCTATAAAATATCGGTTCGATAGTTAATACTCTACACCTAATATTTCATTATTGTTAAGCCATTATAGGTCAATTACACAGGTGGCTCAGTCATGTTTTTATTATTTTTTTTTTTCTTTTTCTTTCAGGATATAGCAGTGTTTTTGAGGTTTTTTACGGTTGGAGCTTTTTCTTGGCCGTGTTTAAGGCTATCCGGATACAATTTTACTACCATAATCTGGTCCTGAAGATGTACCTGTGATTGCTTTGCCTGTTCGTTGAACTGGTGACAGTGTAGAATTTCAATCTGCTCAGAGGATTCAAAGAACCTCACGATGCATGAACCTCGCAAATAAGTTTTTCCTACCTTGCACCTCTGACAATGGATTTGGCGCGTATTTTTGACATGATATGTCGCCCCGATCTAATTCTACATTTATTCTTCCCCATCCTCGGTGGCCAAAATCCCAAAATCATGCTTTACCTGTACATGAGCAGTTGAGAACTTGCACTCGATCCATCAACAAACAAAGATAACCACTCAGCAACAAGCATGATATGAAAGATGAGCAGATTTATCCCACAAAACTACGTCTTTGTTATTTGTTGTACAGAGATGCTTTTTTGGAGGGCAATTAGAGACGTAACCAAATCGAGTTGAGTAACCAGAGATTTATAATTGATTTAAAATATTCAAGCTCAAAACTCAATTAAAAATTTATGCTTGTCTTGATAAAAAAAAAAAAGGTTAAATAATTAACTTGACTCAAATATTAGCTAAGTGATACTTGAACTCGAATTCAATCATTAATTATAATTATTAAAATAAAATATACTATAATATTTTAGTTTAAAATACTTAATTGATAATATTATTATAAATAAAATATAAATATTCAACTAAATTCACAAACCTTCGAGCTAAATATGTTGTTACTCGAGGTAACATGAAAAAATATCCAAGTTACTTGAGCTCAAACCAAGACCAAAAACAATTAAGTTGAGTTGAGCTTTTACCCCTAAGCCAAGCTCGAGTAGCTTGTTTGAGCTTCTTGAGCTCGATCATAATCAATGAAACAAATTAACAAGTAGCTTATGCTCAAGTAGCTTGTAAAATTCTTGTCTCATTTTCACCCTTAGAGGCTATGAAACAAATCAACAAAAACTAGGGGGCCTCCCAACAAGAAAAGAAAGTTCTTGAAACACCCATCAGAGAACCAATCATTTGTGATCATGGTATAGGCAGCAAGAAAACTGCTATCACAACAAACATCTCAGGCTGTAATGCTGAAAAGAAGTTTTATGCGTTATCCACTTTGGGTTAAAATCTCAAAGACGTTTCTTTAAATGATACAATAGTTGGGTGTGGATTCTGAGTGGATGCAACGTGCGTGCAAGCCAATTGATGCCTTCCCTCTAAATGAAGAAAACAAACAATTTTGGAATAGCTCTCACCAGTCTTAATTCTCAGAGAGAGATAAAAGATCATCTTCACCAACATCACCTTTCATCTGAGATCATCCTTCACTGGATTTGACCTTATCAGATATGCACCTAGATTTTAACAGAGCCACGTCTCCCCTCTCCCATTCTGCACTCATACTTATCTTCTCTCCTCTCCTATATCCTACCAAGGTGTTCTTGCTCTAGCTTAGCTTCAAATTGTTATCAAGCATGAATTCTAAGATTAGGCTTGACTTGCTTTTTAGGGTTTAACAAAACCTGGTTCATCCTAATTTTGTCACTTGAACATTCAATCAGCTTGATAATTTTGAAATCCCCTTAAGCTTGGATCAAGTTTGAAACAAGTTTGATTCAAGCAAATTTCAGATTTGAATTACCATTTAGTTGATTCAAACAATTAAATTTAGAAAGCAATTATCATGATTAAGTATGTGATGAGTATTACTAAATTTACTATGAAATATATTATCATTTTATAAAACATAATAGTTTAACCAAGCCTCCAAAAAAAGATTTTATAAAGTAATGCTGAATTTAATTTTCAGCTCATGAACCAAATATTACAAGATTTGATCCATTTAATTTCAAATAATGGCAACCGACACCTTAGTCCTTCACCTCCCCCTCACCTGTTCTCCATTGGCCAACCAACACAAGCACGTTCTCCCTTATCCTCCTCCTTTGAGTCAATTGAGGTTGCTCTAACCCAACCAGCAATGGGTTTGGTCAAGACTGACCTCTTAGCAGGTTTGTTTTGGGAACCACACCAAACTCGATGCCACTCTTATGTTTTCACTATGGTGTAGCTTCACGAGTGTCACCAACAAAGCCATGGGCATGTCTACGATGCACTTACGAAGCCACACAAAGTGTGTTGGGTTTGATTCTGGCCCCACAGTTAATTTTTGGAACAGTGAGTTTGTTTATCAAAGCAGTGAGGTGATCATTTACTAACAAAGTAACAATATTGGTAACAAAAGCTTAGGCACTTAAAAAATACCTTGAGAAACCGAACTTTGCTTCCGAATAAGGTTACAAGGATCAAGAATTGCCATGATATCCAAATCGCATCACTTTCTGTGCTCAGGCATGATACAAGCATGTATCATAATTGAAGCATAGGTCCTAGAGAAAGCAGGCATTGTTTTCTATTGACATTTATTACTTCCTGTAACTGCTCTTCTCTATATGGTCATTCCTAATAAAAGCCGGGTGGCTCCCCCTTTAGCCTCCATTTCATAAAAAATAAAAAATAATAAAATAATGCACTGCACAAAAATATGAAGTTTTCCAGAGATATGAAAAGAGTTCTTACCACTAATATTGCTCTATAATCATTCTATAATATCAGAAGGCAAAGCAACGAAAGGACCATTAAGGATAGATTAATCCTATATATACATCCCCTTATATTTGTTATGATCACATGCACTATACCACAATGGTGGAAAAAATAGTAATCTGGAAACAACTTCTAGATTTGTTATGCTGTGTGGGGCAGACTGATAATCATAGCAAGACTTTGAGCTACTAAATTAATGCAAATTTACTATATCTATGAAAAGAAAATCACCTATGTAGCTTTGGAAGGTAATATAGCAAACTACTTTTGTGACATCTTGAATGTTGAAGTATGTACTCAAGGTCTTATTCGCTGTGCACTGCTGTACCTTTTGATCCTACCATTGTAGATAGAAAGGTCAGATAACATCTAGAGTATAATTTATTTTCTTCACGAGCACCCATCAGAACTGGGTATGTAAAACCATTGGAATTAATAGTAAGCAAATGGGACTCATGCAGACACATGGAAAAGCCAAGAAATCTGTTTACATGAAATATATTGCACAAGAACAGATTACTGACTTGGGGTTTTATGGGAATTTTATGGAAAAAGATTGATACAAGAGTCCCACGATCACAAGAGATAAACTTTTGAGTTCAATTTGTCATCACAATATTTATGGATGAACCTGTGCATGTGCCCTCTTATACAAAGAAGAAAAGGGATAAGCCATATACAAACATGTGGACCTTGCAAGGATTAAAATGTCCTACGCCCCATGCTGGTTTTGTCCTGAAATGATACAATACCATAATGCTGCTGTCCCCTTTCTTTGAATGTTCCTTTTGTTTTCCCCTTTTCCTCACCCACCCAACCCGGCGCCCCCCCCCCCCCCCCCCCCCAACCTTTCCTTTTTTTCTTTTGTCCTAAATCAAGTTTTAGCGAACACTAATATGTTTTTGAGTCTGAGTTTGATGGGGTGTTGTATTGTGTTGATAATGGTATCGACAGGCATTATTTGAATAAAATTAAAAATCACCGATAAATATAGGTGAAACATCATGTATAACTTATCAGACATATGATGTATAATAGAATCATGAGCTTAAGACAATACAATGAACACAGGTTTGCCCCTCTCTCTCTCTCTCTCTCTCTCTCACACACACAAAAGAACGCTACCAAGCCAGGTCAAGGTTGGTACTGGCAGGTTCTGATCAGTTTTGACCAAAATGGGCAAGACATCCTAGCCCACAAATAGAGTGGTATCCTGCAACCATCTTGAGTACCAGTTCCTTGTTGGAACAGTATGGTACAGGTGATATCCAAACCATTTTGCCTTTACATAAAATCTTGCCTTCAAACGTGAATGCATACCCTGACTACCCTCATGCATGCATTGCACTATATACCTTGAGAATAATTCTAGAAATTGCAAGGTGCCATTCTCTATTCTATCCATGTAACAGCAGTACCACTTAGGCTTACCTAATCACTAGCAGAAAGAGAGAGAGTGTGGGGAACAAAAAAAAAAAAAAAGAGGAAAAGAGAGAGGAAACAAAATCATTCAAAAATAGGACAAAGCAATAGTCAATAGGATATAAGGTGAATAAAGGGCACAGCAACATAAACAAAGAAGGAAAGATATTTCACTTTGTAGAATTGAATAGCTTCTCAAGTGCTTACCACAAAGACTAGTGGGGTCGTAGGAGAGGGGCATCAAGATACATAACTTCCCAAAGTTCCTCCGACTCTCTGAGTCTTCTTTGCATTGCTAACAACCTAAGGGTTTTATAACCCATCACATGCTTAATCATTGTCATGATTCCATCCAATTGTATTAATGTCTCATTCTTCCTTTGGAGAACTCAAAACAACAACAAAGTTTTCATGGTGCAGCTGCATTTGGTTGTCCAAACAAATACAAACTTCTATAATTCTCATTAGCTGCATAAAGTTAACTTCTGGTGGGACTTTGTGACAGCTTATTGCCCTTGTGCTACACCTTAACTAACACAATGGTGAAGCCAAACTTCGGTTATCCCAAGACCTATTCACACATAATATTTTGTATTCACAACTCCTTGCCTTCACTAAAATGTCATTTGCCCTTTACCATCCCTTCACTTGTTAAGTCCAATCACAATTCAAGCGCAAACCCAATCTAACTGACAAAATCAGTCTTGAAGAGCACCATGGTGGTTATGGTCTTATGAAATAATGTCATTAGTATATAATGTGGAGGACATTTCAACTGACCTCAGTTTTATTCAAGCTGGAACTAGCTCGGCATGCCCAACCTCATCATCTCGGACATGTGCAACTTGAAGGCACAATCATGCCAACCCAAAATATCGGTGGCGATTATGTCCATAGCCATTATTCCATAATTAAAGAGCTCATAACCATTGAGGCATGTGGATGGCAGTTACGGCCCATTTAAATTTAGAACTAGCACAAGCACGTCCTGCTCATTGTGAAAATGGCTACTGACATCTCTCTATAAATAGGGAAGAGCAAGGGATCCTTATGTAAGTCTTTTGACTCTCATTCTACAACATTTGCCTACTCATCTCTCTTTCTTTCTTCCACCATTCACTGAATTTCCACGACTAGAGTGTTGGAGGGTCTCCTACTAGAAAAACTCAAGCAAGTGGACTTCATTTCAGGTTCAGCAAGTGGTGGCGACCTAGCCAATATCAGCATTATGTTGATCCTACGGACAGCAACATGGCCTCGGATTTCGACAATAATAGTTTAGCACTAAAGAAAGGGCTACTTGATCCACTTCAGAAGAGAGAAATTTAGCATCACAATGAAGTCACATTGAAGTAGGGGGCATATAATAACTCACGATGCTTCCCGACCAAGTCCACAACCGGTCCCATCAGTTCAACCTCCAGTGGTCATGACCCCGAGTAGTTCAACCTGCTCATCCAACAAATGCATAACCTGACTATGGTGGTTCAGGAGATGCAATACTTGGCCATGCCTCAACAGCCGCTGTATAACCTGGATCCAGCTTTGGCTTGTCCACCACAAAGCAACTAATCTTCCCATCGTAGTCCTGGGCAACATGGGTTGTCACAACCAATGGAGGAGCCCTAGACATGGCCATGATAGACATTCGCCAAGCCCATGCTCCGACAAGGATTCCACCCCAAAACATTCATCGTCCCAACTAAGGGTGCAAACAACTCGAGCTACTTATGAGCTACTTAAGCGCAACTTGAGTTCAAGCTCAACTAAGGCATCTTGAACCTGAGTGAGATCAGTTCATCCATGATCTTCTGGCTAAAAGATGGGTTCGTACTAAAATTGGACTCACCAAGCTAGCCTTGAGCTTGCCCTTTTAAGGCTTCAATATATCGATTCATCTCCCGTCAATGTTGGCATCTTGGGCAAAGTAATGCCTTATGTTGGGACAATAAATATCTTCAAATGGAATCCTTGCTAGAGCGTGGGCTCGGCAAACATATATCATGGCCACATTCGGGGATCCTCGATCAATTGTGACAACTTGGGTTAGCTTGCCCAGGACTTTGGAGATAAGACTTAGTACTTTGTGGCGAACAAGCCGAAGCTGGATTCGAGTTGCTTGACAACTATCGGGCATGGCCAATTGTTGCATCCCTTGAATTGCCACGATCATGTTCTATACTTGTTGAACAAGAAAGTTGAATAGCTTGAGGGGTCAGCCACTAGAAATTGAACCGGTAGGCCTAGCAGTGGACTTGGTCAAGAAGCATCGAAGGATTGTGAGGCATTAGATGCCCCCTATTTCGACATGATTTCATTGTAATACTAGATTTTTATTTTTCAAAGTGGATCAAGTGGCCTTTCTAGTACCTAACTGTTGCTCTTGAACTCCCAGGTCATATTATGGTCGATAGGGTCGAGGTAAGATTGATGTCAATTAGGCTACCACCACTTGTTGAACCTAAAACGAAATCCACTTGCCGGAGTTTTCCGGTAGATGACCCTCCGACACTCAAGTCAGTTAGAAATTCAGTGAACAGTGGAAGAGAGAAAGAGGGATGAGTGAGCAATGCTATAGAATGAGAGTCGAAAAACTTGAGCATCCCTTACTCTCCCCTATTTATAAAGGGAGGTTAGTAGCCATTTCCACGATGAGCAGGAAGTATAGTACCTGCATAGCAATGGTTAGCTCATGGTTTAAATGGACCGTAATGGCCATCCATGTGCCATGATGGTATGAGAGCTTTAGTCATGCGATAATGGCTATGGGTATAATCACCGTCGACATTTTTGGTCTATCATGATTGCACCTTTAGGTTGGGCATGTCCGAGGTGATGAGGTCGGGCATGCCAAGCTGGTTCCACCTTGGATAAAATCGAGGTCGGTCAAAATATCTTCCACATCAGTGGGAAAGGTCGTTCTAAAGGCCAAGCTTCTTGTTTGGTTTAGGCTAGCAACTACGTGCATAATAAAAGCAGGAAGTGTCCACACCCAGGTCAACCATAGCCCAGCTAATCCTCGTTTCTCCCACAAATATCCCCTAGACTAACTTTCGTTTTAAAGTTTTAGTTTGTTGACCATCCACTTAAACTACCATGAGAAGAATTGTGGATAGAAATTTTCATGACACCTATTATGAGATTTGATACCATTGTGGTTATTTCCTTTTCTTCTTCTTTACACCTTTACAGTTCCCATTTCGTCAAACCTTGACTGTATTAACTACATAATATCATGATTAAATTATAAGAAAGGTTTCCTATATCAGTACCTTACCCATGTGGTACGGATTTCATATGGTACTATACCAGCACATATTATGACTCTTGGTGCTGGCACAGCAAAACCGAGGTGATGTACCGTGTCTTGGTACGGCACAGTGTGGTTCCAAGGGTTTACTGATATCAGCACCTTGCTGATACAGGTATAGAACAGGATGCACCACTACTTAAATCCTCGCAACATATTTTCAATGAACTTTAAAGAGGCAGACTTTTAATGACCAAACATTTCTCAGTTTTAGGTGAGTGTGTCAGCAAATCTGATGATTCCTTAGAAGTCAAGGTCAGAAGCAACATGTAATAAAGCATGTACTCTCATTAATGAAAGAGTTGTCATGCAAACATGAAAAACACCATAATGACTACAATGATATGCCAATAAAAGCACGACAATCCAGCATCAAATTTTCTGAGAGACTTGAATACTACAAATTGTCAGCAGACCAACTGCCACAGATGATACCCCACAATCTATTTAAGAAATTGCAAGCAAATAGTTGGAGAACTAATTTGACAATTTGAACAACTAGATTACTTCAACAACAATTTGGTAAATTCTCAGATCATGACATTACGATATTGCAGCAACAATAAAAAGAAAACATCATTCTGTAATGATATTGCAATGAACACAAATTACTCAAGATGCCCCCAAAAGTTACAACAGCAACAAGACCAACAAGGAAACAGATTCACAAAATGAAATATTCCTAAACCAGGAATCTAGTTAAACCACTTGGCACTTTCTTAAATGTAAAAAAGAAGTTAATTTTAGAGTAGCAAACTGATTGCCATGCAAAGTATAACAAATAACACATTCAGTTCATCTGTCCTCTCTCTGATCTTTTAAAATTTCAAATATGACAACATCAAATATCAGGTTGGCTCTTTAGGGGAAAAAAAATTGAAGTGCATCACCTATTCAAGGGTCCTGTTGGAATGTATATGAAAAAGCATGTCAAATTTTAACCTTCGAATCCAAGCATTTGAATGAGTAATGTTGCAGTATTCCACTTCATGCAAGTACCAGGTACCACTCTGACAAGATAGCATATAAAAGCGTGGCACTAAGATAAGTGAGAATAGGGTTAGCAATATAGGATCAAGATGGATTCAGTCATAGGTTGCTGGTATATCAAGGAACAAAAATACATGCAATGAACAAAAATAAGACCAGATCATCAAAGGTTACAAAAATTTTGGATAGTCTCTTGAAAAGCTTTATCAATGAAAACCAGAAAAGAATTTTGGTCTTGTAGAGTTAGGCTTGTTTTCTTATCATCTTGTGCTACATTAAGGAGACAAATTAGCCTGCTGAATGAACACCACAACCTCCAAAACACCAAAAAAAAAACCTCAAGACACTATATATCTCACAGCTTTACTTCAGTCACCTTCACAATACAAATCCCAGAAATGCCACTTTTCTACTTGCTTGATATCTTTGGTTGAAATTATGGGAAGAAACATATACAGAAGGTGCTCATGTTTCCTTGTGTTAAAGCATCGGTTCGGTTCTTCTGAACTATAAGGTACTCAAAAAATTCCCTGATGCAGAACTTTCACAGGAAAATATAAGTTCACATAGACATTAAAGAAAACAAAAATCTTTAGAAAATCAATATATAATGGATATTAAATTGTCCTTGAGAAGAAAACTGTAATCCATTACTTCAAAAATTCATAACATTATTGGTTTTTATTTAAAACATTAAAAACAAATTTCGACATCTAATTGCAAGGCAGTTCTCAGATTCATGTTTCTCTAATAATTAATAAGTGGTTCTAGACAAAAGCATCAATTTAAGTTATAAACATGCCCAACAAGGATAAGAACAGCATGCTCATGGAGGAAGTACACTTTGAACAATGGATATCTTCCTATAGTTTTGCAACCATCATCTAAATTAGCATTCACATAATATGGTAATAATCCAACAATAGAGATGCTTGCACACCTTTTCAAGTTCAGGCAAAGCATCAGTAGGCTGGTTGACAGTATGATGGTCCCTGCATACCACAATCAGTTAAAGATTCTGATATTGGGAACCACATAAATACAAAAATTAGTATTTATTAAGCTTTGATGAGAGGATTAAATATCATTTAGATTATTTGGGTAAATATGTTGTCCTCTCATGAGCATTAGAAAAACAAGAAAAATATCTTAGGCACCTATTCAAGGTGTTCAACTCAAATAAGAAAGTAATGAGGTATGGTAAGTTCTCAAGTTTCCTTCTTTTCTATCACTTTGCATACCGAGGCTTTAGAAGGAAGATAACAAACTACCAAGTGGAGTCGTAACGTAAAAATGAAAATTACCAACAAGATGAAAATCATGTACCAAAAAAATAAGATGAAAACCACTTCCTGTTTTGTGAAGCATGAGTTAACAAATCATGCATCATTCCATGGTAAAAACACAGTATTTTTGTGTCACCTGCTTCTGCAGCAGCATGTAAATTCAATTAGTGGAGACGAAGCATTGGCTTTAGGTGTGGATGCCAATGCTGAATGGTGATTTCCAACCCCAGGTTATACTTGCTAAAACATATCTTTGGAGGTCATTATTGTTTTGCATGTTACTAGCTTATTTTACTTTCTTTAATGTGTCATGTAGTAGGAGTTAGTTTTGCATGTAGGGCAATATTAAGTATTTTTTGTGGTTTGCATATATGTGAGTCATGCTCCATTCTCCACCACTTTACAACTAAATTTGGATTTTGAGTTATTCATCAAGTACCACTCATGTATCTCATTCCTATATAATTATTACTCACCACCAATCTGCCTCATTAATGACTCCACTTCATGACGCTTCCACCATTCTCCATCACAAGGCATCATCTTCTACCTTATTCCAAACTAATTATGACACCTCCATGAATCATAATTAAAGACCAATCCATGCAAGTTTGTAGTAGTAGAAGAAGCACCTTGTCATCATGTTTTAAAAATGGAGGCATCAAGTTTGTTTCCGAAACTTGTATGTTGGTGACTTAATGAAATGTCAAATTTTTCTTGTCCCCAACTTTGATTGTCCAGCATTTAATAATAGATCTTAGGTTAGTGATAACCTAGAGTTTTGTGACACAAAATGTGACTTCTTGGGTTTGTGGATCTCATCATACTCCATAGGAAAATGAGTCTCTCAAAGCTAAAATTAAGCACTCCGTTGATTTTGGTTGCCCAAAGTCATGTCACTCTAGGAAGTTTACCTCTGTGTACAACCTCTCTCATTTATCGATCCCATCACTTTCCCGAAGTTTCTGAGGAAAATCACCACTATCTTCTCTTCTGATTAGTTTTTTCCACTTTCATTCATTATAATATTTTTACAAAAATAAACGGTTTGCACTGCTAGAATTTTTAGGCCAAGAATAAGGACACAAGAAATTTGTGTGAAGGAACTGGAGACAGAACTTAACAAACTAAGCTGAAAATCCAGTTAATAACATGATACAGTTTCATGAGGGAAGAATCAGTTGTAGGTATGCCTGCAACAGAATTGGCATAAAAAAGTTCTCTACATGAAAAAAAAAATTTAATACTATTCATTATAAAGATGAATTGGATATGGCCAGCTCAAGATCTGCTTAACTCCATAAAGAGTCTATATTTATCTACATGATTAGGTAACAATGCATTATTTATAATCAAAGAGTGATAATATAAGTCCCTAACATTTCCATTGCCGTTTTTAGGATACAGAACCATGTCAACTTCTACCTCATATGGATACATGTTTTATCGGGAATAGGAAATTACTAATGTGTGTGTGTGTCATGTGCATGCATTTTCTCATATTATACGCAAAAGGATTAGGCTACATAACATTGATGCTTTGAAGATATATAACAAAGAAATCTTCATTTCCAACAAGTCATGAAGCTGTCTCAAATAATGCATATTCCTTGACAACAATGTAACTCGAGAAGTCTACTGATCTTAAAAAGACTTGAAGAGAGATAAGGCTTACCAAACTTTCCTTTTTCAGCTTCTCTTTGCCAAAACTCCATTCCAGATTTTATCAAATGATTAAGAAGCACAAGATCATTAGAAATGACCAAAACATTGGTACTGCAGAATTAAAAATAGAAGTCAAGTGACCCAGCATTGCATGAATTTTAAAAGCTGAAGAAATAAAAGAGGCATACACGTGATGCACCTAAGGATAATGACAAAGCTCTATGCATGCATAACATATAAGTAGGAAAAAACTGGATATTATGCAGAATGAAACAATAATAGACATGAAAATACCATATAAACAAGCGAGCCCTATAAGAAAAGGGAGTCATGGATTAAGTTAACTCATTGTTATAAATATGCTTTTTTGAAACCTATAAGATGATATTCTAAATTGTTAAAAATAAACTAGTACTGGTGGCAAGCTGGAACCAGAGACATTACCTTTTGGTTCAAAACTTCCTCGAGGAGGGCAAGTTTTGTAACTTGACATGACTACAGCTTGTTGGGGAGTCCATAAATCTTATATCAGCAAACTTGTGAAATATTTTCATTTCACCATGTCCTCTCAGTGCCAGCGATATCCAACAAGCTAATAGGCTAGAAAAGTGCAAATACCTTATGTTGACGCTGAATCCTCGCCGACCGGATGGAATGGTTCGCCCGCCGGTTCACCGTCAGCTGGAACCTGCAAAACAACTCCCTTGATAGAAATTTTTCCGGTGGGGGATACTCCGATGCCAAAGCCAGCAAAAACTCAGACAGCGGAATGAAGAGCTCGAAAGCAGAGTTCGGTGAGAAAGAAAAGATTCAAATTCTCTGGAATTAGCTTGGCGTACCTCGAGTGTCCCCTCTTACCAGTATTTATAGGCATAAGTGTAACTACTTACGGTTATGGGAGTTAGCTAACAAAACCTCCTCATAACTGTAAATAGTGGTGGTCGGGCAATTAGTTATTCCGTGATTATCCAATCTGAGAATATCGACCATGTGGGCGATTACAACAACCAGAACAAACTTCAACTGTTTGGGATTGAAATAAACCCACATGTTCAATATGCCTCCTCTTCTAGAGAAGATCCGAAGTGAACCTAACATTCCCCTCAGTGAAACTTCTTTGGAAAGATCTGGGGGGAATGTTAGCCATGTATTTCAAGAGTATTCTTTTGGAAAAGGGAAAAATAGATGAATACTTACAGTAATCATGAGAACGGGAGAAGGATAATGTCATCCAAAGGTATACTCTTCGGACCAGGTCTTCGGACCAGGCTGAAGATACGAAGTCGATGGAATAAAATCAATAGGCTTACTCTTCGGACCAGGCTGAAGATACGAAGCCGATGGAATAAAATCAATAGGCTTACTCTTCGAATCAGGCTGAAGATACGAAGCCGATGGAATAAAATCAATAGGCTTACTCTTTGCACCGGGCGGAAGATACGAAGCCGAAAGAATGCAATCAATAACATTCTTTTTGTGGATCAGAGTTTTCATCAAACCAAGGAGATATTTCCCTTAGTATGCTGATTTGACTAATAAATAAAAAATTGAAATTGGTTTGATGGATGAACCGATAATTATTTTAAAATTGAACCAAAGTATCATAACAGCTGCCCCCCACTCCCAAGTTCGAAATAATTTTATTTTGAAAAATGGGAGTATCAGGATTTGTCGTTTACTGAAAACTGATAAATAATAATGGCATATCACTGACAACTATTATTCACAATAACTACTTGGTGGCGTGGAAATCGTGCTGAAGACACGTGTTATTTCCTTATTGGTGCCTCAAAAAGATGGTACGGATTTGAAAAGTCTAGCCAATCTTTTCATTAAAAAATCTGTTAAAGGACTTTTGTTTAATCGAAGCAATACACCTGACGTCAATCTATGGCTTGATCATAGTGTTGAAAATCCATCCTGACCATCCGTAGCTCTTCACGCGGATCGTAATTGCCGCCTCATTAATGAACGTCTCCTAGAGAGTCGTACCCATGATCGACGCCGCCGATACGACGCACGATCGAGGAGATCTCTGAATCGGTGGAAAATCCCACCATTTCGCCCTTATAAAAGGGAGAAAAACTTCATAAGGATTTCTACACCTCTGAAATTCTTCTCCTTGCTCTGCGCTACCGTTCCTTCAACCAGCCATTTCAGTTTTCTTTGAAGGTAGAAGTCCTTTCTTTTTCCCTTTTCTTTGCAATGTCAGGGTCCATAGGTAATCCTTCCACTAGCGAGGGTTTTAACAGGAGGTGAACCCAATAGGGAGAGAGGTTCAGGCAGAAAGAGAAGCCTTGAGAGATCTCTCGAAGCAGTTGCCAACTCTTTGTCACATGGTAGGTTAGAGAGCCTTCGACACCATTTTCATATTCCGCGAACCTTTAAAGCATTCCTTCCGGAACCTGATGAAAGGGTAGTTAAACCTCCCACTAGGTCAGTCGCCATATACGAAGACCATCTCAAGGCTGGTCTTCGGCTTCCACTCCATCCCTTTTTTATAAAAAATTTCAATCTTTACCAGATAATTCCGGCTGAACTAACTCCGAATAGTTTTAGGAATATCTGCGAGTTCTTAGTTCTTTGCAAACTCCAAATTGTAGAGCCGAGGACTTCTTAGTTCACTTCCCTGTTTGTATTAAAAAGGGATTTCCATGGTGAAGGGTGGTGGGTTATAGGTCCTCGACCAGGCCGAAGACTGATAAAAAGGACTCCCGGTGCCATACATGGATGGAAACCCTGTTACTTCTTCGTATACTACTCAAACTGGGGGTTCAATGCTTAATGGAGAACTCCACGTTTGGATGCAAACGCTGGGAAAAGAGTTCTGAAAGCTGACCAAAAAGATTTTGAGACTTTATCAGAACTAGAAATCCCTATGTTCAAGGAATTGCTGAGGGAAGAAAACCTCCATCATGCCCATATCAGCGAAGTTCCAGCACTAGGTATAGAGATAGCAGGCTTCGATTTTTTTTTTTTTTTTTTTTTTGAGCTGACTCTTTTTCTTTAACTGCAGGTGATCCAATGAGGCCGAAGCTTGACAAACTTCGACAGGCCTCAAGGAAAAGGCCCGTATCGATGCCAAAGGAAACTGAAGCTCGAAAGAAAGCAAGGGCTGAAGAAACTTCGAGCACGCCTCCGATGAGGACTGCATCGGATGAAGACGAAGCGCCCCCAGCGTCTCTACCAAGGAGTCCATCTCCAACAGAACCTCCGAAGAGTCCATCCCAAGAGGGCCCTCTGCAAGGAGCCCCTGTCCGATGCCTCCTGATCAGCATAATCTACCCCCTAATAGAGAGTCACTCCTTGACTCTCCAAGGGAAAAGGGAAAGGGGAAAGTGCGATATCGCTCCGAAGACGACCCTAGGAGGAGTGCTTCGGACGAAAGCTGCCATGTGGACTTCACCATTTTTTCGATGGGTAGGGTCTAAAGAACCCTGAACTGGCCAGGGAACTGTTGAAGCATACGCTTCTCCCCAAGGATTGGGATAATACCAAATCCCGATGTATTGAGAACGTTTTTAACTCAGCGTTTTCATCCACGTTGAAGATATGCATCAGATGTTTCTTTTCAAAATGTAGGTGTTATCTGCTCTTGCTGACTTCATCTATTATGCTTGTCAATACAACTAATCCATGATATCACTATCATGGAAGGAATCTTTAAATTCCGAGACAGCTATAAGAAGATGAAGGATAGGATGAAAACGGCTGAGTCCGAAAAGACGATAGCCGAAGAATAGAGGCGAGCTATGGAGGAAAAGCTTGCCCAGAGTGACGCTCTCGTTCAGAGTATAAAGACCGATATGGAAAGAGTTCAATCAAAGAACTCTGAACAAGATGCGAAGCTCAAGAAGAAGAAAAAGAAAATCCGATCCCTAGAATCTTCAGTCAAGAAAAGCCAACAATAGACTGAAGTAGTCATAAAGAAGGCCGAGGAAGCGACTGAAAAAGCTAAGTCATCGGCCGCAAAAATAAGGTCTTTGAAAGACCAACTGAGAAGAGCAGTCGAAGATTATAAGAAATCTTCGGCTTTTGATGATGAAATGATCGAAGCGGGGACCTACAGTTATCGGGCCGGCTTTAATGATGGGATAAAAGAAGTACAAAACTTTCACCTAGATTTGGATATTTCAGACATCCAGTTATTTGAACTTGAAGAGGCAGAGGAGCCCAGACCATCACAAAGTCCCTTTAAAGAACCTACTGCAGCCGAAGAAACGGCTGAGCCGATCGACCTTACTCAGACTAAGACACTCCAGTTGAAGGCGATCTGTAACTTTTTCTTCTTTTGAAAAAATGTACATGATAATTTTTATGAATAGAAACTCAAACTTTATTGAAAAAGTTTTAATTGAAAATTTATCATAAGATTATGCATCTATGCATGAATTTTCTGAATGAATGCACGTACTTTCTCAATTTCGAGATAATGATTCATCCAAGTGTAAAGTCTTCGGACTTAGGATAATTCTGAATATTTGAGACTGAAGAAATAATACCAAGTCTCCAAATAACAATACCAAGTCTTCGGACTTGAAACATACACCAAGTCTTCGGACTTAGGATAATTCTGAATAAGTGAGACTGAAGAAATAATACCAAGTCTCCAGATAACAATACCAAGTCTTCGGACTTGAAAAATATACCAAGTCCTCAAACTTAGGATGAGATAGACCGTATGGGTCATCCATGCTTTTACAAGAAATGAAACAGGCTGATTAAACCTTTGCATTTTCCAGGATAGATCGCATAGATCATCCTTATGCTCTTTAATTAGAGATTAAGATAGGCTGATCAGGCCCACCTCGGCATTTCGTAGAGAAGATCACGAAGATCACCCTCATGCCTTTTAGAAAAAGAATTAAGACAGGCTAATCACGCCTACCTCGGTACTTCGTAAGGTAGATCATGGAGATCATCCTTATGCCTTTTTGGTTAAGATAGACTGGTTAAGTCCAACTCGACACTTCGTAAGGTAGATCACGGAAATCATCCTTATGCCTTCAAAGAAAAAAGATTAAGACAAGTTGGTCAAGCCCACCACGGCACTTCGCAAGGTAGATCACGTAGATCATCCTTATTCCTTTTTAGAAGAGAGATGGAGACAGAATAATTAAATCTATCTCGATAACCTTGAATTAAAATCTTTATTGATAATATTTGCGAAGGTTTTGTACATTCCAAGATCGAGATAGTAGAATACCTTCTAAGGATTCCAGCCGATAAGTTCCGGGACGAATGACTTCTTTAACTCGATATGGACCTTCCCATGTAGGAGAAAGTTTGCCTTGTTCGACTGGCTTAATACTTCTGACATTCGCAAAACTAGATCCTCAGGACGAAAGATCCGTTCCTTTACGTGAGAGTTATAATATTTTACAATTTTTTGCTGATATGTAGCCATTTTCAGCTGTGCCTGAAGTCGAGTACCTTGTAGCAAATCCAGGTCAATCTTCGACGTTCTGAATTTTCAGGCTCTTTATACTGATCAATTCGTAAAGATTATAAAGAGACTTCCACAGGAAGAACTGCTTCAGTGCCATAAGATAGATGAAACGGAGATTCACCAGTAGCTATCCTGGAAGTGGTTCGGCATGCCTAAAGAACTGAATTTAATTCATCGACCCACAATACTTTGGCATCATTTAATCTGGTTTTGAGACCATGAAGAATGGTTTTGTTTGTCACTTCAGCTTCTCCATTAGACTGAGAATACCCCACATAAGTAAGCTTGTGAAGAATATGATATTGAGTACAGAAGCTCTTGAACTTCGGATTGTCAAATTGCCTTCCGTTGTCAGTTATTATGGAATAAGGAATTCCAAAATGGAAGATGAAAAATTCCTCACGAAGTTTTCAACTTTTGCTTCGGTAATCTGTGCCAATGCTTCGGCTTCGACCCATTTTGTAAAATAATCAATTGCCACTATAAAAAATTTTTGCTGTCTAGAAGCCGGAGGAAAAGGACCAAGAATGTCCATTCCCCATTGCGCAATAGACCAGGGAGCTGTCAATGAAGTCAACTGATTTGCAGGCCGTCTTTGTATATTATAGTACCTTTGACAGTGATCACATTTTTGGACAAACTCTGCAGAGTACTTCTGGATAGTCAGCCAATAATAACCTTGACGGATTATCTTGTAAGCCAAAGATCTACCCCCCAAGTTATCTCCACATATACCTTCATGCACTTTCCTGAGTGTGTAATCAACATCAGAAGGTCCCAAACACTTTAGCAAGGACTGTGTGAAAGACCTTTTATATAATGTTCCATCTAAGATCACATATTGAGAGGCCATCCATCGAAGCCGTTTGGCCTCCAACTTGTCTTCGGATAAGATGCCTTCCTTTAAAAATTTAAGAATAGGATCCATCCATGAGGGTTCACGTTCAACTGGATATACCTCAACTGTAGACTCTGATATGCTGGGATCTTCAAGGTACTCCACATATATCTTCCCCGGAGAATCTAGTGCAGTAGTTGCAAGTCGCGAAAGAGCATCAGCCCGAGAATTTTTCGTTCTAGATACATGAACAATCTCAAAATGCTCCAACTGGAATATCAGGCTTCGGACTTTTTCCAGATACTGAATCATGTTGGGATTCCGGGCTTCGAAATCACTTTTTACTTGATTCACCATCAACTGTGAATCAAAAAAAAACTTTAATCTTCTTAATCTCCAGCTTTTGGAAAATTCTAAGCCCAACAATAAGTGCTTCATACTCTGCTTGGTTATTTGAAACTTGGAATGAAAATCGAAGAGCATATTCAATAATTTGTCCATTTGGACCAGCCAAAATGAGACCCGCTCCGTAGCTATTGGCGTTAGAAGTACCATCTACATGGAGCATCCAGACGAATTCTGGACCTTCTTCAGCAATCTCTTCCTCTTCTGCTCTTAGCTAGCCCTCTTCAGATCCCCAAGTACATTCTGCTATAAAATCAGCCAAAATCTGTGCTTTCATTGCTGATCTAGGTTGAAATCAATGTCGAATTCCCTCAACTTAACAGTCCATTTAATTATCCTTCCGAAGGTGTCGGGACAGCGAAGAATGGCCTTTGGGGGTTGATCTGTCAGAACCACAATAGAATGAGCTTGGAAATAGGACCGCAAACGCTTTGCTGCAACCACTAAGAAAAAAATAAGCTTTTGCACTCTGGGATATCGAACTTCTGCCTCACGCAACACTTTACTAGTATAGTAGATCGGCTTCTGCAAGTGATTGGCATCTTTTCGTACTAGCACCGAACTAACTGCTTCGTTTGAGGCAGATAAATATAAGTAAAAAGTCTCTCCTTCACAAAGCTTGGAGAGTAAAGAAAGATTTTTCAAGTATTCTTTTAATTTGTCAAAAGCAATTTTGCAGTCCTCCGTCCACTCAAAATTTTGGGCTTGACGAAAAATCTTGAAAAAAGGTAGATATCTTTCTGCATACCGGGAGATGAATCAGCTCAAAGAAGCAACTCTTTCCATTAACCTTTGTACTTCCTTTTTGCAAGTGGGATGCCTCATTGTCCGAAGTACTTGAATATTTTCTGGGTTAACTTCGATCCCTCGCTTAGTGACCAAGTATCCAGGAACTTCCCAGAAGTTATACCACAAATGCACTTGGTTGGATTCAATCTCATCTGATAGTATCTAAGAGCATTAAAAGATTCCTTCAGATCTGCAATATGATCAGACTTATGAAGACTTTTCACAATCATATTATCAACATAAGCTTCCATATTTCTTCCAATCTGATTTTTGAAGACTTTGTTGATCAGCCTTTGAAAAGTTGTCCCAGCATTTTTTAATCCAAATGGCATTAATTTATAACAGTAAAGTCCTTTTTCTATAATAAAAGCAGTTTTCTCTTCATCTTCAAGATTCATTCGGATTTGGTTATAACCTGAAAAAGCATCCATAAAGCTTAACAGTTGATGACCAGTAGTGGCGTCAACTAATTGGTCAATCTTCGGCCAAAAAAAATTATCCTTCGAGCATGCTTTGTTAAGATCTGTATAGTCTATACAGATCCTCCACTTGCCATTAGATTTCTTCACCATAACTACATTGGTTAGCCAATTCGGATATTGCACTTCCCTTATAAAATTGGCTTCAAGAAGTTTACTAACCTCTTCATCAATAACTTTTTGCCTCTCTGGAGCAAAATTTCTCTACTTCTGCCGAACAGGTTTATAGCTGGGAGATACCTCTAACCGATGTATGATTACTTCAGATGGAATTACAGGCATATCCGAAGCTGTCCAAGCAAAAATATCAGCATTATTTCGAAGAAATGCAATTAAGCTTGTCTTTGACTCTTCATCTAATAAGCTGCCAATTTGTATAAGTTTCGTTGGGTCGTCTTCGAACAATAGCACAAAAAGAGTTTTCTCTACCGGTTCTCCATAGTCTTCGGCTTTATCCCTCGGATCTAATTGATCAAGTGTTAAGGGTTTAGCTGACTGTTTATCTTGGATCATTAGGCACTGGCGAGCGATTCTTTGATCCCCCTCACTTTCCCAATGCCTAATCTAGTAGGAAAACGAACCAAAAGATGATAAGTTGATACTATAGTCCTGAACTTATTCAATGCTGGACGCCCCAGGATTGCATTATAAGCCGAAGACGTTCAGGCCACAATGAAATTGATAGGAAGGGTCCTTTGATATGGTTCGGATCCAAAAGTCACGGACAAGACCGTTTCTCCTTCAACTCCAACCTAATTTCCTCCGAAACCAGTTATACGAATGGAGGCCCTCTGTAATTAACGTCCAGATAATCCCATTCTAAGAAAAGCATATACAGCAAAATATCAACAGAACTTCCATTATCAATCAGAATTCTTTTTACATCATACTTAGCAATTACAGCTGAGACCACGACGGGGTCATCATGTGGAAGTTGAACTCCTTATATATCTTAATCGGAAAAAGTAATGGAATTTTTTCCTTTGAATCTTTTGGGGATATTCTCTTCAGCTTCATTGTCCCATGCAATTGTCCGATGAAGCATGTCAACATTTCCATCAGTTGGCCTTTGATGAGGCAGATCAGCTTCATCAAATACCCTCTGAAAAGTTGTTGCTTCAGCTTGTGGTTCTGAGCGGTTGATGTATTTTCCCAAATATCCCCTTTTTATTAGATCTTCAATAGCATCTCGAAGCTGAAAACATTTTTCAATGTTGTGGCCATGGTACTGGTGGAATCGGCAGTATTTGCTCTTGTCTCTTGCTTTTGCAGAAGTCTTCAGAGGACATGGCCTCTGCAAGTAATTTTCTTTCTTAATTTCTAGCAGAATTCTCTCTTGGTAAGTTGAGGGGTGTGTAAGCATCAAATCGATTATTCTACTGCTTGGACTTGGGACTGCGTCTAGGAACCAAAGCATTATTAGATGTTGGCACATTCGATCCCTTGACATTTTCTTCTTAGAAGGGTATCTCCCTTCGGCAAGTCTTCGACTTGCAGCCTGCTCTTTAATGGCAGCATATTTTTAAGCCCTTGCCAGTAGTTCGGCATAACTCGTTGAAAATCTCTTGTCTAGGAAAAAGGTGAACCTGGACGACTTGAGGCCCTTCTTTAAAGCTGACATGGCCACATGTTCATTAAGGTTTGGAATTTCCAGAATGGCCGAATTAAAGCAGACCACAAATTCTTTCAAACTTTCTCCTTCATTATGTTGAAGGAAGAATAAACTATCAGTGTTGCATGATATCTTCTAGCATGTTCTGAAGTGTGAAACAAATTACCGCTCTAGTGCAACAAAGGAATGAATAGTCTTCGGCGGTAAGCTCGAATACCACATTCGGACAGATCTTTTCAGGGTAGCAAGAAAAGCAAAACAGTACAAAGCATCAGTTGCTCCTTTTACCATCATATGAGCCTTATAACTCCCTAGATGGTCAAGAGGGTCCGTAGTTCCATCATAAGCTTCCAGTTATGGAATCTTGAAGTACCGAGAGATAACTTTGTCCATGATCCGATCGGAGAAGGGAGGCTGGGAGTTGAAAGCTACCACTTCGTCATTTCTCCTTTGATCTGAAAGCTTGGCTATCTCTGCTTGCAGCAATTTCTCTTCAAATTCAAAATTTACTTCTCTCTGTCTAGCTCTTTCAGTGTAGAATCTCTGAAAGAAATAGAGGGAGAATGCCTGATTCTCGTCTTTCCATTATGATCTCCCACCTGTCGATCTGGAAGGAAGGCATAATGATCATGAGATGAATGGATCCGTGAGGAACTTGGAGTGAGCTCTCAACACCGATCCTCTCTTTTTTCAGTTTGATGGCTGGGCTGTGAGATAGGTGGTGGATACTGCCTTTGAACGGCAGTTTCTTGCAGAGTTTGAACGAATGCAGTTAAAGCGTTTACCCTGTTCAAGAGGGCTTCAAACTGCTGTTGCCCTACCATCAGCATAAAAAGTTGCATACCATGATCTGCTAGAGGATCATCTGCTTAAGAAGCATGTTGCTCCCTGCTTGTGGATGCATTCTGAACCTTTCCTTTCACCATTTTTGCCTGAGTAAAGCTCTCCTTTAACCAGAGAAAACAGATCTTACCCTTCCTGGCACGCCAATCTATTGACACTGAATCCTCGCCGACCGGATGGAATGGTTCACCCACCGGTTCGCCATCAGCTAGAACCTGCAAAACAACTCCCTTGACCGGAATTTTTCCGGTGGGGGACACTCCGATGCCAAAGTCAGCAAAAACTCAAGCAGCAGAATGGAAAGCTCGAAAGCAGAGTTCGGTGAGAAAGAAAAGATTCAAATTATCTGGAATTAGCTTAGCTTACCTTGAGTGTCCTCTCTTACCAGTATTTATAGGCATAAGTGTAACTACTTACGGTTATGGGAGTTAGCTAATAAAACCTCCTCATAACTGTAAGTAGTGGTGGTCAGGAAATTAGTTATTCCGTGATTATTCAATCTGAGGATATCGACCATGTGGAAGGTTACAACAATCAGAACAAACTTCAACTATTTGGGGTTGGAAAAAGTCCACATGTTCAATATGCCTCCTCTTCTAGAGAAGATCCGAAGTGAACCTAATATTCCCTTCAGTGGAGCTTCTTTGGAAAGATCTGGGGGGAATGTTAGCCATGTATTTCAAGCGTATTCCTTTGGAACTAACAAGAAAAAAATAGATGAATATTTACAGTAATCATGAGAACGGGAGAAGGATAATGTCATCCAAAGGTATACTCTTCGGACCAGGTCTTCAAACCAGGCTGAAGATACGAAGCCGATGGAATAAAATCAATAGGCTTACTCTTCGGACCAGGCTGAAGATACAAAGTCGACGGAATAAAATCAGTAGGCTCACTCTTCGAACCAGGCTGAAGATACGAAGCCGATGAAATAAAATCAATAGGCTTACTCTTCGGACCAGGCTGAAGATACGAAGCCGATGAAATAAAATCAATAGGCTTACTCTTCGGACCAGGCTGAAGATACGAAGTCAAAGGAATAAAATCAATAGGCTTACTCTTCGGATCAGGCTGAAGATACAAAGCCAATGGAATAAAATCAATAGGCTTACTCTTCAGACCGGACTGAAGATACGAAGCCGAAGGAATGCAATCAATAACATTCTTTTTGTGGATCAGAGTTTTCATCAAACCAAGGAGATATTTTCCTTAGTATGCTGATTTGACTGATAAACCAAAAATTAAAATTTGTTCGATGGATGAACCTGTAATTGTTTTAAAATTGAACCGAAGTATCATAACACCTTAATAATATCATGTTTGTTGGGGTGATTCAAGAAACGTTATATCCTAATGCTCCAGAGGAAGGCTACCATACAAATTATCTTTCACTAAAATAAGGATAAATACATTGCTCAAATGCTTGTCATTCAAATAGGAATTATACCCTAACAATAAGCTTGGTTCAACTAAGACAGGCCTGACAACTTTCAAGATTGTATATAACTCTAGATACTCTTCAGTACTTATGCATGTCATCTGTGTGGGAACAATATTTACACACAAGGTTTAAAGGGAAGAGATACAAACATTACCACATTTAATATTAAAAATGCATATCAATTTTTTGTTCATATCTTTTCTTCACAATCTTCAGCAAAAGAATAATTTCAGGCTTTCATCATTCATATTAAGAGACTGAGAGATCTGACAAAGATTTTTCAAGGATGCCAAATTATTTGGCATGAGCATGCTACAGTTATGAGGTAATCCTCTTACAGTTCGACTAATTTAATCTTACAATTACATTAAAGTCAAATGATAGCACACTTAGTTAAATACCTGCTATCTAGGTCTTCAAGTGATTTCTTTACATCTTCAAGTAGGCTTGCTGATCTAGTACAAGAAAATATCCTATCAGTAAAATCAGCAGCTTAGACCACTACAACATATAAACCCTAATGACAGAAACTAAGCGGCAATTAGTAAAGCATTTTAGTTATCCTGGCCAGGTGAAAGATATAGAAGATTTTGACGTAACAAAGCATAACCAGGAACCTGAAATGAAAGATAGAAGATAGAATAGCAAAAGACAAACCAATAAGATGGAAAAACAAGAAGCAGTGACTGCAGATTTCAAAAGGTAGTCCTAAATAAATTCTCTTGAGATACTAAACAGCATCCAAAATTTAACAACATAGATATGAAAGAACAATTTGTTTTAAACATGCATACTTGGAGTTGAAGTAGAATCTTTGTTTTCTCTTTTAAAAAGAAAGTTCTAATAGAATCTTGAACTGTATATAATGACTAAGCTTTAACTTGCTTACTTATGGGTAAGAGAGAAAATAAGATTAGGGTCTGCGGTGGTAATGATAAAAAGCAGGGGTGAACATAATTTGTTATCTGTAATCTGTCATTCCAATGCTTAAGAATTATAAAGCGATAGAGTCTTACATTACCAAGAACTCACAAAGCCAACATCAAGATTCCAACTTGACTCTCTAACATACATGAAATCTCCCAGCTAATTGAAGAAGCATAAATTAAACCCTAAGCCTGAAGTAGAAAAAAGAAAATTTTATCATCTCCTTGCAGTAACACCATATATTTTGAAGTTCTTCATGAATTCTTCTAAAGTTCATAATTTCAAGAAAACAAGATATTAAATAACAATTCAAAACTGAGATAGAATAATGGTTTCAATAAATCAGGTAATGTTTTAATAGGTTGAAGAAAGAAAGAAAGAGCGAAATGGATTTGAGAGAGAGAGAGAATGCGGATCTTGAAAACAAGCAGCATTCATCGAAACACCAAAAAATGAAACAAAGCTGAGAATCGTTAGATCACGTATTCAAGGAATATGCTTTAAGCTAGCGCAGATGATGCCAAGCACATTGAGGCCGAACCCTTCTTCGATCTTTGAAGACAAAATCCCTCTTCTTGTCCTGATCCCATCCAAGCCCATCAAGATAGGAACGTCACGACACCCACGAAATCATCATAATAAGACAGAGAGGATGATCGAAACCCCATCAAGTTTATCTTCTTGATCGAATCTTGACTCACCGTGAGATACGAAAACGATATTTGGACCGATCGGACCGTGGGGAAACGGTCGGCAGCTAGTAAGATATCTATGGCATCTCGTCGCCCCGAGAAAAACGCCGCTCCGACGAGAAGGGCCTCACGTCGCTACGTCGCCTGGCGGAGCCATTTGCCACGGAGATGGTGTCTCCCGCGGTCTCGCACCCCTCCTTGTAGTGTCCATGCGGGGCATAAAACGATTATCACCTCCCTAAACATATGTTCCCTTGGTTGGAATTAATCTCGAATAGAAAAACAAATTATAAACATGATGTAAATAAAAAAATAATAGAGTTTATAATTATTTGTTAACAAAATAAAATTAATATTATTAAAAATTAATATTTGATAAATTATAAAATAATAGCTATCTATGTTTGATTAAAATATTTTCAATAAACCGTCAGTCCTCTACAATAGTATATATAAAGTGGTCCGGAGGGCTATTTACATTTCTTAAGAGTCCCTCCGTTTGTCAAGGTAAACTTTGACGGCAGTATTCATGATGCAGGGTATATCATCCGGAATGTTGACGAGAGGCTTCTTACAGCTGAGAATATCTTTCTTCATGACCCTCCTATCCTAGAAGCAGAACTCGGACCCGCCTATCCTAGAAGCAGAACTCAGAGCCGTATGGGCTGGCATCATCAAAGCTATCCCGCATCTACATGCTCACATGATTATTATTGATGATGACTCTTCTATTATTATAACATGGATTCATGATAGGTCGAGTCATTGGGAAGCCCATCCTTTCCTTCGCGATATTTAGAAATTCCTACAATTTCCCATGATAGCCAGCCATGCCTATCGGGAGGCAAACTGTGCTGGGTTATCTCCTATGTTGCTCAACATTCTACCGATTGGTCTTGGTCCCAGGACAATAGTATTCCTCTCCCTCTTCAGGAATTTCTTTCTCTCGATCTTTTGGACTACCCTCGCATCAGAGGTGGGTGACCGCCCGACTGTACCAAAAATATATATATATATATAATTTAAAAAATAAAATATCTATATAATTATTAAATTTATTTTAGTATTTTTTAAATTAATTGAATATTTTTTTAAAAAATTAAGATGAAAATAATATTATATAAATAAATTAAATAATTATAACCATTATATAAAAATTGATAGAAAATTATAATATTATTATGATATTAATATTTATATATATATATATAATAGATATATTTATAAATTTAATTATATTTGTGTATATGAGATATGATTATTTTTAATTAAATATAGTAGTTTTTTCAATATAATATTTTTAAAATATTTTTTTATCAATTAAATGTAATAAGAATATTTTTTATAATTATTTTTTTTATATAAATATTTTTTTTTTCTAAAACAAAAGGGAAGGATAAATTTCCAGTATAACTCTCTTATCGGGTCCCATCCCACCGGATGATTGTTCGATTCATGTCATAATTTATATGCTTGCCCTCTCCATCACCAATCGGTGTGTAAGTTAGCCTGTCCCTATTACGATGCTGGAGTCGCATTCAAACTGTTTCCAGTTATATGTTTCCAGAAAATCTAGAATATAAATAATTTTTGAGTGTCATCATATTATCTAATTAAAATAGATAATCGGATGGCTGTCCCTTCCTGGCGTGTCAGGTCTCAATTGCAGAGGTCGTCGTGTCTCCGACTCTCCGTCTTGCGGTATCATTTGCTTTTGAACCAAGCTAACACGGATTTATATGGTGCCATGCTATTCTCGCATATGAAAATTTTTAGTTTAACCATGACATTGTTGCTGGAAAATTAATTATTGATTCAAAAATTTAATTAATTTTTTTTTTAATGAATCGTCCATCTCAGGAAGTTTGAAGATAACTTAAAACGATGACTCGACATCATCATTTTGATTACATTACAGGATCAATTTTTAGCCCGTATCAAAAGGAACGATCCTGAAATATATTTCTGATCAGATAATCTTCACTGATTTAGATACCGAAATGTCCCGTCAAAAAAAATTTGATCAGAAAATCTATTTTGTTGGGCCCTCGGAAGGCCAGCCGCTCTGTTCGGTCTCTGCACGGTTCGATGCCAGCAATAATTGTTACGGTAGTTTTGGTGCGTGATTCATTTTTGCAAGGATCAATTAAATAACACGAGTATCTGTCTCTTTCTACCTGGATACAATAAACTCATATTTCATAAATATGCAGATATACGAGTATAAAAAATTATAACTGCGAACGGTGATTTTGTCGAACAGTATTATTTGGCTTTGTCAAAATTTATTTTCCGTTGCAATAATATCGCAGCCATTAACTTAGACTTTAAAAAAAAAAAAAAGCGGTAAACTGTGTATGGGTGAATAATCGCCGTTACGCATCTATTAGTAGTAGTGATAACCGGATGGGAAGTGGTACCGTCCGTGGAATGGATGTGATGGGAACGAAATATTTGCAAAATAAGGGCTAGGGTTCGTAAGATTAGGGAAAAATGTTCAACTCTTGCATCTGCCTTACCCTTCCGCCCCTCTAACAGTTTCCGAAGCCACCAAAAATGTATGTGGTTTTGATGCAATGCAAACTGCTGAACGAAATTCGAGTTGGTAAAACTAAATTGAAAGCGTGATAACGGAATGACGTTTGACCAAAAATAGATAACCTGTAACTTTTCCATTCCACTTCGACCTAAGTTGTGGCCGGAATTCGCATGGGGTAGTGGAGAGGGGGCAATCTCAAGGACGTCACTGGCATGTTGCATACAAAAGAGGTAAGGTCATGGAGGTAATGCCGGTCTGTTGATCACATCTGACCCCAAAACGGCAATCACTTGCCAGCCCAGTCCGTTCACCCGCTAGACCCGGAGAAGAAATGCTCGTCAACCATCAAAGGGTCAAAGAAATGTATATCAGTAGCCACAATCTATCAGGTCGAGTGCTCTAGAGGAAACAAACACAAAGTAATTAAACTCAAGGGTTCATCGTTGCATCAGCACTCAAGTCGTACGTGCATGTTTCGACATCTTATTTCAGGAGTTAGCTGTGCAGACTACTCCTAAGTCAACCAAATTTCACGAATAAGAGAGAACCAAAAAAACGAAGGCAGAAACATTTAATATAACCTTATTTATTACACTTATAGCCACTAACTAAAAAGGAGAATACAGATCATACAAAAAGTTTGATTAAACAAAAAGGGAGCATCATTCGACCACCGTGGATAACCACACTCGAGGATGCTAAACGCCTCTCCTACTCCTAGGGATATCTGGCCTCCATCCCATCCCATTCTGCACGGCTCCTAAGT
Organism: Areca catechu; assembly: GCA_021397845.1. Taxonomy (NCBI): domain Eukaryota; kingdom Viridiplantae; phylum Streptophyta; class Magnoliopsida; order Arecales; family Arecaceae; genus Areca; species Areca catechu. The sequence goes on from CM038042.1 coordinate 189,592,285, forward strand.
TTGGCACGCCATAAAATTGCACATCGCCGGATTGGGCACCATAAAGGGATGGCTGCATGAGGCCATTTACAGGCAAATTCACATCAGCTAGCCCTCTAACTGACGAAAGCCAGGGGCTAGTCTGCTGCCAGCCAGGCACCATTCCAATTTGGGGCTGCAGTGGAGGCACGGGCACTGGTGCAGCTAACGATACAAGCTGCTGTGACGGGGTATAGGGTTGGGGTGGCAGCTGCTGCTGTGCAACTGATGCTAGATGCTGATTCATTTGGAAAGGCTGCCCACTTTGCTGTGGATAGACATTAAATTGTGGAAGGGGAGGTAAAGGTGCTTGAACTTGTGGATGGTTATCCGGCTTGGGCTGCCACTCTGGAATATCATCATCATCATCATCATTCCATGGCTGGATTTCAATAGATGGTTTCTTTACAATCTCACCCTGCCCATACTTGTATACCAGTTCTCTCATTTGATCCACCGGGCGAGCATGTGGCAACACATGCTGATGGCTCACAGACACCCCTGCAGGTTGAGATGGAATAGGTTCCAAATCTTTTAAGCTACCATGAACAAAATCAAATTCAGGAAGGTCATCTTCATCCTTAGCATCCCCTGGACCAAAGCCAGGCGGTACATCATCAAATGTGTCATCCTCCGGTGGTGGGGCAGGATTGGTAGGTGTGCCTGAAGGGCAGGACGGGATTGACGATCTAGGGGTAGAACTAGAATCAATATGTTGCTGTTTTCTTGAACTAGATTGTTTCTTTGTGCTACTGTGCTTGTGAGGCGAGGACAACCTAGGTGATATGGTCACATAAGGCCTTCTCCATACAACCACGCCAATGAGAGCATCGACAGTTGACTGAAGGGTCTCTGCATGCTCTTTTGGAAGGCACCTCCCAAGCATTTCAATAATTCTGGAGTGAGGGGGGCAGCAGTATAATTCCACCCCTGGGGCAGGCTCAGCAAATCCTACTCTCTCATCTGCAATGTACGACTCAATAGTCTGCAACCAATAATAGGCAAAAAGGTCAGAGAAAATGAGAGCTACCAGCTGTAGTTGGGTGTAGAAAAGTACAAACCTCGGACAGGTTCATGCGACCGCTCTCAGGAGAACCATCCCGCCAACAGAGCTGGACAATCTGCAAATCATGAACAGACAGCATGAATAGGAACAGCAGTGACGGTTTGACTAAGGTCAAATAAGTAAATGGAAAAGCATAAAGCTTGTTTCAGGACACGTCTTGTGGTTGGATCTCCCTCATCAGCAACCTCAAGCCACCAGTCACATCAGCTCATCATAATATCCCTCTCACCTTGGTTATGCAATGAAAGATGCTAATAAAGACCCCAATTGATGACATTTTTTTGGAGAAACTCGTGTGCATTGGCTTTGCATTTTCCCCCCACTTCTTTTCTTTTCCCCAAACGTAACTGCTATGTTCTTTTGTTCTTATTTTTTGTCGTTGCAATCTATTCATTTTTCTCTGTTGCTGTACCTTACATAATTTCATTTCATTTCCATATTTGTCCACATTTGATCCTCCTTATCAATCTGTGTACTACAAACGCAGGTAAAATCTCTAAAAACTGATATATCAGCAAAATTTACTTGTTTTAAGTACTCAACCTGATACCTGAAAAAGGCTAGAGAATATATTTTATTTAGTCTGGACCATGAACTTAACATACATTCAGAATTCTCAACCACTAATTGTTTCCTTGGTAAATCCTCTAGTTGCTTTTTTAAAGTGATATCTTCATCTCTTTTAACTTAATAACTTCCCTCCTCTGCCTTTCATAATTTTCTTTCAAATCTAAACCTAAATTTTAAGTCTGATAATTCAAACATATATAATAACGAAGAATGTTTTCTCAATCCAACATTTCGAAATCAGAAAGTTAACAGTCATGCCAAAGAAATTTGGAAAAGAAAAGACAGAAAACACAAATTTGTTACTGCTTTTACTGTTAGTTAAAACACCATTAAAAAAATATGGACCCAACTTTCCCTTTTAGTATCAATGGACAGTGATGAAGTCCACCTCAAGATTTGTAAACTCAGTTTTAAAATAGTTTCATGATAACGGGTCTAATGACATCAAGTAGCATCAACTATAATTCCTCATTCATGTTTGCTGATCCAATTTTCATTTGCAATTCAAAACAGAAGGCATTTGTGCAACTCTTCACTATCATGATGAGTCAAAGTTACCATACTAGTTATTCAACAATGTCAATGGACTGACAATTTATTTGAATATCTACACTGACTCGTGGATTTCCATGAAAATTTACATGGACCCTAAAGACTAATGGCATGAGGCATTCTCAAATGTTAAAAGGAGATGCAATCACCATCATGGCTAGTCAACTCATACAACAGCAAGATGCATTTGTTAAATGCTTTGGTCCAAGATATTAATATTGTCATCCTCTTCTCATTTTTGCCATCATGTTTCACTGTACAGTGAATTTCATTTTACTGCCTTTTTATACTCTTCACTCACAAATACATTTATCAGTAAACTTTGATTGATGAAGACTACACCTTCTACTGACAGGCAAAAGGCTATGTTCAAAGGAAAAGTCTAGGAGAAGATATACCATTGGTAGGTCGAGCAACTTGTCAAATAATAAAAACTAGTATCCAATTGAAAACCGTGATTTTCAATAAAATATACAAGAAAAATCAAGGACGCCTATAAGTATCATGACTTGAGAGAAACCTCTTGCAATACCGTTGGTAGGTGAGCAACTTGTCAAATAAAATATACCATTGGTAGGTTGATATGAAAAAAAAACAAGGAGTCCTCTAAGCATCATAATTTAAGAGAAAATCTCTTGGATATAACACGTAAATGGAAGTATATCATCAACACAAGGAAATAACAACTACAAATCCATCACATTAAAAAAGATAGCATTTTAGTTTAATAAAAAAGTTTGACAAAAACTGAGCCCGTATGTCTCGCAATAGTTTCAGAGAAATTCAATGTTGTGCATCCCTAGCAGCTCATCTAAATTAGGTCAATCAACAACAAATGCAGCAAAATATGCTCAGATGATATTCAATTTGATTAGCCTTCAAGTACTGGAAGTTTGAGGTGATGATGACAGCAATCATGAAGTTTGCGAGCATAATTTTTTAGCACAAGTTAGATGAGCTAAAAGAAAGATTACAATAGTGCATCAGCTAGTTAATCTTCAACAGCTTTCCTGTCATGGGCATGTTCAGTAGGTTAAATATACAGCAAGGATGCAGTTAATTCACAGGACCCAAAGACTCCAAGCAGGCACTCAAGCTAAGCCATTAAAACAAAAACTAATTAGAAAAATCACAATAAATGAGGTGAAAATTACCATAACTGCACGCCTTCGAGATAGAGGAAGCTCTTGAAGGAACTTTTCAAAAGCATCCAGTCTAACTCTTCCCTTAATCTCAAGAAGGCTAGGCCACTCCTGCGTAGATGTTTTCTCACCACTGCAATAACACATATTACTGATATCATTCATGCACAGAGAACCATTTTACTGAACATAGAAAATGTGGATAAACTCTATCCGACATATGATTAGACATGCAGCCACAAACTTATTAGCAGTACACTTGAGTAGCTTCCCCTTTCAAACACAGGTGATGACTTTGATACAAGAACTAAAGCTTAACATCAGAATATTTTTAACTAAAGCTTAACATCAGATGATACAAGAACAAGAAAATATTATCAACTATCAGAATATTGAAAATAACTAAAGCTTAACAGAACACACCTATGATCGCAACATTCCTATGCAATGACTTTGATAACTTAGCAAGCCAACCACATTCTGCCACACCACACACCATCTCATCCCAATTTGATCCATGTTGGTACAGTTGTCTGCCAATCATGAGGGCATATCATTCAGCATACCATATCAGTACATGGCCAGTACACCTTTGTACCATGAGATCTGCGATCATATGCATGGTTTGTCATCTCCGTATTGAATCCCCTATCAGTATCATCCTATTATAGCATTAGCATGCCCGGTATGGTATCTAATTTGGTGTACAAAATATCAGTGTGACCTCACATACCACATACCAGTTTAGTACCAGTGCGGTCTGGTCGGTTTGCACACTAGTACCAATTGGTACGGCAAAACTTGTTTCTGTGTTTCAGCATATAGCCCAATAGCTTGGCATATGAGCTTTATGGCTGTCAGTCCCCCCTAGCTAGTTTTTTTTTTTCTTAAAAAAACACTTTCATTCATATTCAAGGACAGGGAGACTGTACACAGATTTGGACTTGCAGGGCCGACAACCATGGACTCCTGGCATTCTTAAGGCGGCCCAAACAAATGGATGGAAAATAGGGAAAAAGAAGTGCACTTACAGTGCAACCACTAAAGGGGCTAACAATTATTACTTGATACCTCCTGTAAAATAGTCACAAAATACATTAATTAAACCCCAATTAGATATATAACTAATCAAGAGCAACAGCTATAGACAAAATCTTCTATAAATCTGCAGTCAACTAGACAACTAGTATCTTTGTAAATCTTAAAGACTGCTCTCAGTACAGAGCATAGATATTATAGTTGCCAAGCGCGGAACAGCCATCGACTTCTCGTTTCCTTCCCAATGCTTTTGTGAACATATCTGCTAGTTTATCCTTGAATCTTACAATCCGAGGGATTGAAAGAGTTATCTACCTTCAAACTTTCATGAACAAAATGATACTGCAACATGTTTTGTTCTCATTAAGAAGTTACTGACAATGAGCACTGCTCAATGGTCATCCTGGTGTAGCATTGAAAACCCCTCTAACTAGGAATTTCATTTATGCAAGTACAAGTTTCAACAACAAAACTTCAAGCTCTACCTCAATAGTAAAGCTACCACACTGTCACAAATTTACCAACTTCTAGTGTTAAACCTCTCCACCAGTTTGCATACGATAATTCTGTCTGTATTATATGCTTTGACCTAGAGCTCCCTTCATATTTGGAAAAAAAAACAAATAGAATACTACATGAGCATCCTGCATTGAAGTGCAGTGAACACAGAGCATAGTACATGGTGTTGTGAACCATATATCCACAGTATCGGCTCATAGCATAGAGAACCTATATCACATGCACGTGACATGTTGGTATAGAAGCACATAATTTGTGCTTATTTTTTTCACATTATCTGCTCATTATAGGCCTGTTTGAATGCCAAGAGATCAAACTGGCACAATGAGATCTCGGCAATTTGATCAGCAGGACCTTGGTTTTGAAGTCAAGATGAAAGCCAGCAGTTCAAAGAGACCAAACTAGGGCAACAGCTGATCCCTATAAAATAGGTATAAGCATTGTCTTAAAATGCAGCGCATACAGCCACATATATGCTTCCATATGCATATGCGGTCCCTTGACTACACAGCTTTGCCTGTATGCAGTTACTTGATGCAGTCATAATGTGTATGACTGAAAGGTAGTCCACTTAGCACTCTGGCTACAAATGTGACCCAAGAAATATTGCACAACTATGTATTCAAGCTTGCTTAGCATTCTGAAGCAACCCATCTTATATGGGCTCATGCAAATGAGTGAATTCAGGCTAATGGCTGTTGATGCGGATCCTCACGGACCGGATGGAATGCTTGGGTTGCCGGTTCACTGCCCTGGGTTCCTGCAAAACAAACCCCGGACCGGAATTTCTCCAATGGAGGACACTCCAATGCCTAAGTCAGTAGAATTCGGACAACATAATGGAGAATTCAGAGAGAGCATAGATGAAAAAGGGAAGAATCAAATTGACTTGGCTTGGGGTCGCCTTAGACTTGCTTATCTCGGAGATCCCCTTTTATCTCATTTTATAGGCATTGATCCAACTGAAAGTGATTAAGTTTTCTTGTAATTAATTGCTGTTATGGAAGTTAATTAAGATAACATTCCCTCAGCTAATTATAGTTACTATTGATAGTTATTCATCTTGGTCTTTGTTGACGTAATGGTTGTTAGTTATATAGTTGGTTATAACAACGAGGCTCATTCTTGATGGGTCCAAGGCCGATGTGGATTGGCCGACTACAAGTCGGCCAATTATTCCAGAGCATGTCGATGGCCGATCGTATATCGTATATCGTCGTCGACTAAAATGCTGTGCCGATCTAGGTTGGTCTTCCAGCTACGAGGTTGAATGGTCCAGATGGGCCAATTAATCCCCTGGTCCAATTTATTGTAGCACATGCCCCCCACTCCCAATTTCAGGCAAATTATTGCTTTGAAATATAGGAGTTATTTTTTGTCTTCTTCCGTGAAGGGAGAAGATTACTAATGATGGCGAATCTCGGGTCTTGTTGGCAATATTAACTATCTTCCGTTTTGAGTATCGTGCTTTGGACAGATGTAAGGCTCTCATTGGCGTCGAAAAAGTTGGCACAGATTTAAGGGTCACGTTGACTCTTTTCATTTCGGCGGTTAGGTCGACTCTTCGTCTCCGACTTGGATTGTGAAACGTGGCATCATCGCAATCATCCGGTGCTGTACAAAGATTTCATCTTGGCAGTCCATCAGATTTTCGCGGATCAAGGCTAACATGCTAGTTTCTCTCCCGTTAAGTCGGCTTCTACCTCTTAGTAGTCTGTACCCACAATCAGCACAGGTGCACATGGCACGATCAGAAGTGCTTCATACTGTTTGAGGGAGATATCAAGGCCATTGCCATTGCTTATATAAAGAGCTTTTCCCTCTTAGGATGGATCTTCCTGCTCTTAATTCTCTTAAAGAGGTCTTCATCTCTGCTTCAACTTCAAATCCTTGCTCTTCTAGATTTTTTTGTCCTTCTCAAGTTAGAGATCTCTTCCTTTTTCATCTACGGTTAGGTCTTTAAGAGTTCCCGCCACCGACGGGCTTCCGACCGATAGGGGAAAGGGTGACTCCTCCGGCACTATAGGTCCTTCTAGGAAAAGGGATGCCGAACTAAGGCCTAAGTCCATTGAAAGTACTGTGTCCTCTAGGTTAGCTTCCTTGCAAGATCGTTACAAAATCCTTGAGATCCATTGATGGTCCCTCATTCCACGGAAAGGGTAAATCGATCTCCTCCTGGCACCATATCGATGTACAAAGATCACCTGAAAGCCGGTCTTCGATTTCCCTCACATTCCCTTTTTGTAAAAATTTTTAATTTGAATCACAGTTCTGGCACAGATGACCCGAATGCACTGTGCCTTCTTGGTCCTTTGCCGTGAATTGAACATAAAACCTAGGACCTCTCTGTTCACTTCCTTCTTTATGCTGAAGAAGAATTTTCACGACCAAGGGTGGTGGGTCATCAGCCCTTGCCCTAGTCGAAAGTTTGTCACAAGGCTGCCATCTGCTATCCACGAATGGAAGCCTTGTTTCTTCTTTCTATTTTCTGCCTATCCTTGAGGTTTTAACACTGAATGGGAAGAACCTCGTCTGACTGCCAATGATAAAAAGAAAATTCTGAAAGCTGACTGGGAAGACTTCGATAAGCTCTCGGGTTCGAGGTTCCTTCGATAAAGGAGTTGCTGAACGAGCATAACTTGCATCTCACTCAGATTAGTATGTCTCCATCCTTAGGTACACTGTAAGACAGCTTTTGCATCGTCCTCTCCTTATATTATCTGTCAGTTGACCGCCATCGCCCTTTTGTTTCACAGGTAAAAAGATGAAGCATAACTTTGGAAAGCTTCCTCAGGCCGCCCGTAAGAGGCCTGCATCAACCCTTACAGCGAAGTCGAAGGGCACAAAAAAAGTTCAGGCTAACGAAGCCATGGTCGCCCAGGTCACAGGGAGCACCCCTATGATATCAGCGACCGATGCCAACACCAATTGCCGATGTGTCATCACCTCAGCCTCCTCATCAAGATAAAGGCAAAGCTCCCCAAGCAGAGGGTCAAAGAGAAACCATCCCCCTGAGGGAGAATATGAAGTAGACTTCACAGTCTACTCTAATGGGAAGGGACCAGAGAACCCTAATTTGGCCAAGAAGCTGATTAAGGCCACTATCCTCCCAAGAGACTGGGAGGTCACCACGAATTATCGACTAGACAAGATTGCCGACTCACTGTACCCTAACATCTTAAAGGTAAGGGATCCTCCTTTTACTTCTTTCTTGAGGTTATGAAGAATATAATTTTTTAGTGGCTTGCTACAGCATATTCAGGAAGTGACCTTGATAGAAGGCATATCAAGGTTCACAGATCTCGGTAAAGGCCTTCACCAAGAATTGAAAACGGCGAAAGCTGAAAAGGAGGTGTGGCCGAAGAGTTAAGATCGGCCATGGAAGAAAAACTGAACTGGAGCACTACCACTGTTCAATCTCTGAAGGCAGACCTGAAAAAGGCCTAACCTAAGATAGCAAAACAGAAGGCGAAGCTAGAGAAGAAAAAGAAGATCCACTCCTTGGAACAGCCAAGAACAAAGCCGAAAAGGCTTTGAAGAAGGCCGACCAGGCTGCCAAGGAGATGGAGTCGGTGAAAAAGCAAGCCATCCAAGCTATTGAGGACTAAAAGAAGTCTTCAAGCTTTAATGATGAGATGACTGAGGCCGAAATAGTTAGCTATAAGCTGGGTTTCTCTAACTGCCTTCAGAAGGTTCTCAAGATCCATCCTAACCTTGATGTCTTGGAGATATAATTATATGATGTTAAAGAGCCCGTGACGCAGGCCCAAGCTGAAGAGGTCACAAGGCAGCCCGACGAGACCTCCATTGCAGTTGATTCCATCATTGCTCCAGCTATGTCTCTTATGATGAATGCCTTGAAAGTTTTTTTAAGTATAGAGTCATCGTACATTCTTCAGCTTCCGCTCGAAAAAATTCCTTAAGTGTAGAGTCTTCGGTATGATAACTTGGCGACATAAGGACACTTTTTTCCCTAAAGGGATATAGTTTTGGTGCAGTAGTATGGTTCAACTCCATTGATCATGATCGATTTTGCTGATAGGGTAGGCTGATGAGCTTAATTGAGCATATATTGGTTTTGTTGATATAGTAGGCGGATTAGGCCTACTTGCATATTTGTCGGATATACCGATAGAGTAGACTGGTTAGGCCCTTTCTTGTGCTTGCCGGTCATATCGATAAGATAGGCTGGTCAGGCCTGCCTTTGCACTCATCAGACATATCAATAAGGTAGGTTGGTCATGCCTACCTTTGTGCTTGTCGGACATATCAATAAGGTAGGTTGGTCAGGCCTGCCTTTACACACATCGAACATACCGATAAGGTAGGCTGGTCAGGCCTACCTTTGTGCTTGTCGAACATATCGATAAGATAAGCCGGTCAGGCCTGCCTTTTCACTCGTCAGGCATACCAATAAGGTAGGTTGGTCAGGCCCACCTTTGTGTTTGTCGGACATGCCGATGGAGTAGGCTGGTCATGCCTACTTAGTTTGAGCATTTGGGTGAGAATATCAGAATGAAAATTTTATTGATAATATTTGCAAAGATTCTCTACATTCCAAGGCCGAGACATTCGGTAACCCTCCAAAGTTTCAATTCGGTAGGTTCCGGGACATATGACTCAATGATTCGATAAGGCCCTTTCCAATTAGGAAAAAAATTTCTTTATTCTGTCGGCCTAGATACTTCGGATCTTCGCAATACTAAGTCTCCGGGTCGAAAAGTTCATGCCTTAACCCGAGAGTTGTAATATTTGGCAACCTTTTGTTAGTACATGACCATCTTCATTTGAGCTTGAAGTCTGGTACCTTAAAGTAGATCTAGGCTGGCTCTGCAGCATTCTGAATTTTCAGGCTCTGTGAAATGATCAATCTCTAAGGATTGCAATGTGACTTTTACCAGAATGACTGCCTCACTACCATATGTCAGATTAAATGAGGATTCTCCCATGGCCATTCTAGGAGTTGTCCGGTATGCCCAAAAAACTGAGTTCAGTTCTTTGGCCCAGAGTCCCTTAGCATCATTCAATATGGTCTTCAGATCGTGGAAGATCGTCCGATTGGTTATCTCAGCTTCTCCGTTAAATTGAGGATGCCTGGAGATCTTGTGGAGGATATGATATCGAGTACAGAAATCTCTAAATTTCTGGTTATCGAATTATCTTCCATTATCGGTGATGAAGGCATATAGGATTCCGAATCGAAAAATAATGAAATTCCTGATGAAGTTCTCGACTTTTCCTTCAGTTATGTGTGCCAAGGGTTCGGTCTCGACCCACTTGGTAAAGTAATCAATGGCCACAATGAGAAAGTTTCGTTGACCAGAAGTTGCAGGGAACGGGCCAAGAATATCCATCCCCTACTAAGCAAACGGCCAAGGAGCTATCAATTGAGTCAATTGACTTGCGAGACAATCTTTGGATGTTGAAGTATCTCTAGCATTATTGGTCTGGCATTATTGGCTACATCTTCGAACGTAGTCGACTGCATCTTTCTAGATAGTCGGCCAATAATAATCTTGGCATATAATTTTGTAGGCTAAATACCTGTCTCCTAGATGATCTCCACATATACCTTCGTGTACTTCCCTTAGGACGTAGTCGGCATCCGAAGGCCCTAAGCACTTTAGCATGAGCTGTGTGAAAGATATCTTATAAAGTACTCCGTCCAAAATGATATACTGAAAAGCTATCCAGCATATTTGCTTGGCTTCGATTTTGTCTCCGGGCAATATTCCTTCAGCTAAATACTTAAAGATAGGATCCATCCAACAGGGCTCGTGTTCAATCTAATGCATCTCTAAGGCTTTCTCTGATATGCTGGGATCTTCCAAGTACTCTATGAATGTCCGACCAAAGAAGTCAGAAACAGTGGCTAGTCGAGAAAGGCTATCAGTCCGAGAGTTTTATATCCGTGGGACATGAGATATTTCAAAGAATTCCAACTAGATTATTAGATCTTGTACCTTTTTCAAGTACTTGATCATGATTGTGTCCCGAGCTTCAAACTCGCCTTTTACTTGATTCACCACTAGCTAAGAATCTGAGAAGACCTTGATCTTCTGAATTCCCAACTCTTTGGTAATTCTGAATCCTGCTAAGAGGGCTTCATATTCTACTTGGTTGTTTGAAACTTGGAAAAAGAAATGGATGGCGTACTCCAAAGTTTGTCCTTCGAGATCGACAAGTATAAATCCGGCTCCACAACCAGTAAGACTGGAGGCTCTGTCCACATAGAGTACCTAAGTGAATTTCGAATCTTCTTCGGCACTCTCTCCTTTGTCAATCATCTGACAACCGTCTTTATGGCTTCAGGTGCACTCAGCAAAAAAATCGGCTAATACCTGAGCTTTCATGGCTGATCTGTGTTGAAACGTGATATCGACTTCATCCAGTTTGACAGCCCACTTAGCTATCCTTCCTGAAGTATCGAAACATCGGAGGATGGCCTTCGATGATTGATTCGTCAACACCACGACTGAATGGGACTAAAAGTAAGGTTGCATGCATTTCGCTGTAATAACTAATAAATATACAAGTTTCTGTGCTCTTGGATACCTTACTTCGACCTCATGTAGCACTTTACTAATATAGTAGATCGACTTCTATATGTTATTGACTTCTCTCCTAACAAGTACGGAGCTGATGGCCTCATCCAAAGCAGAGAGATACAGGTAGACAATTTCATCTTCTTGAGGTTTTAAGAGTAGAGGACTCAAGTATTTATTTAATTCTTCAAAGGCAAGTCGACAGTCGTCTGACCATTCGAAGCCCCTCATTTGGCATAAGGCTTTGAAGAAAGAAAGACATCTTTCGACCGATCGAGAAATGAATCAGCTTAATGAGACAATCCTCCCGGTCAATTATACCTCTTTTTTATTAGAGGGATGCCTCATATCTTGGATTGCCCGAATTTTCTCCGGATTGACCTCTACCCCTTGTTTGGTGACAAGGAATCCCAGGAATTTTCCTGACGTTACTTCAAAGGCGCACTTGATTGAATTCAACTTCATCCGATGACGTCGCAGAGCATCAAAAGATTTTTCCAGATCTTTGCTGTGGTTGGTCTTTTGAAGGCTCTTTACGATTATGTCATCGACGTATGCCTCCATATTTCTTCCAAGTTGCTTTTCGAAGACCTTATTGATCAGCCTTTGAAATGTCATTCCGACATTTTTCAAACCGAATGGCATCACCTTATAGAAATATAATCCTTTCTCGATTATGAATGTCATTTTCTCATGATCCATTCGGATCTGATTATATCCGTAGATGGCATCCATGAAGCTCAATAATTAGTGCCCAGCAATGGCATCAATCAGCTGATATATCTTTGACAGAAAAAAAGCCATCTTTTGGGCAAGCCTTATTAAGATCGGTATAGTCGATGCAAATCCTCCATTTACCATTGATTTTCTTCACCATTACTACATTGGCTAGCCAATCTGGGCAATGAACTTCCCTTATGAACCGAGCATTGATAAGCTTATTTACCTCTTCATTAATCACCTTTTATCTTTCTGGAACAAAGTTTCTTTTTTTGTCGGACTTGCCTTTTATGATCGGGGCCGACCTCCAGTCGGTGAGTAATGATTTCGATCAGGATCCCAGGCATATCAGTAGCCGGCCAGGCGAAGACATCAGCGTTGCTCCGCAAGAAGTTAGACTCATCTCCATCTCTTCATCAAGCAAACTCCCGCTTTGCACAACTTTTGCCAGATCTTCTTTAAGTGGTATATAGATGATTTTTCAACTTGCTCCCGCAATCTTTCATCTGATCTCTTGGATCTAATTATTCCAAAGTCATGAGGTCAGTCAACTATCGATCTTGAATCATCAGGCATTATCGGGCAACTCTTTGGTCTCCCCTCGTTTCTAGTTGGGAATCATACTAGAAAGTGATATGTCGACACTATGACGCGAAACTTATTCAAAATGGGTCATCCCAATATAACGTTATACACCGATTACGTTTGTGCGACCACAAAATTAATGGGGAGTTTTTTGAAATGGTTCCGCATCAATAGTCGATGGTAGTATTATTTCCCCTTCTACTCCGACCTGATTACCTCAAAATCCTGTTAGGGGTATTGGAGATCTTTGCAACTTATTTTTCGGTAGATTCATCCTGAAAAAAGCATCGTAGAGCAAGACCTCTGTGGAACTTCCATTATCTACCAGAATCCTTACATCATAATTGGTTATAATAGCCGATACAACTACAGGATCATCATGAGTCTGGATTCCTTGCAGATCATATGAGAAGCATATGGCGTTATTGCTTCTGTATCTTTTAGGAGTGCCTTCTTCAGCTCCGCTCCTCCAGTCGGACCGAAGATGCAGCATGCCTACTCTTCCGTCCGTAGGTCTTTGATTGGGCAATTCCGCCTCCTCAGCAACTCTCTTGGGGGCGGCGACTTAGGCTCAGAGTTCCTGGTTGTTGACATATTTTTCCAGGTATCCCCGCTTAATCAGATCTTCAATCGCATCCTTGAACTGGATGCATTCTTCAATGTTATACCGGTAATCATGATGGAACTGGCAATATTTATTTTTATTTCTTGATGTAGGAGATGCCTTCATTGGACTAGGCCTTTGAAAAAAATTTTCCTTCTCTATCTCCATTAGGATCTTTTCTCTTGGAAGAAAGAGAGTATATGCATCGAATTTTTCGACTAGGTTCTTGGGCTTGGGGCTGTGTCATCGAGTCAGCGTATCACCATTGCTAGGGGGTCCAAGTTCCAGAGCTTTGTCGTTCTTTTTCTTGGGAACTGACCTCCCTTCGGCTTGGCACCGACTGACTGCTTATTCTTCAGCCATTGCATATTTTTGTGCCCTTCCTGGCAATTCGGCATAGCTTGTAGGAAACTTTTTGTCTAGAGAGAAGGTGAACCTAGACGATTGGAGACCTTTTTTCATGGCGGACATGGCCACATGTTCATTGAGATCTGGGATCTCAAAAGTGGTGGAATTTAATCTAGCCACGGTCTCGTAGACTTTCTCTTTCATTCTATTATAGAAAGAAGAGACTATCTGAATTGCGAGGCATCCTTCGATAAGTCCTGTAATGTGACACACAATTTTTCTAATTCATTAAAAGAATAAATTATACCTGATCGAATACTCGAGTAGCACATTCGAGCGACTTTTTTCAAAGCAACAGGAAAAACGAGGCAGTGCAGGGCGTCAGAAGCTCCCTGTATCATCATGTGTACCTTGAAGCTTCGCAGGTAGTCAAGAGAATTAGTGGTACCATCGTATGGCTCCAACTATAGAACCTTGAAGTGGTGTGGAATCATTTCCTCCATTATTTTTTGGAAGAAAAGAAGCCTCATCATTCCTCCGTTGATCAAGTCTTGCGATCTGCACCTCTAGCTTCTTGAACTTCCTTTCGTAGTCATCATGCACTCCCTTTCCTCGTCCGATATTTCCTGGAGTGGAGCCTTCAGAAGATACCGATAAAGATCTTTTTGCCCTTTTCCTCTCAAGTCAGCTTTCAGCTTGCCTTTGGTGCCAAGAACTTCGTGGTTCAAGGGATCACCGATCCCGAGGTGATTGTCAAGTGAATTCTTGTTGCTGACCTTCCTTAAGGACCTATAACTAAATCTTGAAAACGTAGGTTGATGTTGTCCGTTAAGGGTAGCTTCTTAAAGATTCTGTACCATGGCCGTCAGTGCATCCATTCGATTCAGAAGGGCCTTAATTTGTTGTTGTCCTATACTTAATATAGGAGGTACCACAATTTTTTGGGACAATTTTTTGGGGATCGTTCTTCTTGGAGATAGGACGACCCCTCCTCGTTGAGATATTCTGTGCTCTCCCTTTCACCATCTTGCATTTTCTTGAAACTCTTCTTCCCAAGAGGGGCAATTTATATAGCTGAGTCACTCCCCTACCTGGCACGCCAATCTGTTGACATGGATCTCTACGGACGGGATAGAATGCTTGGGTTGCCGGTTCACTACCTTGGATTCCTGCAAAAACAAATCCCGAACCGGTGGAAGACATTCCGATGCCTAAGTTAGTAGAGTTCGGACAACAGAATGGAGAATTCAAAAACAGCATAGATGAAAAAGGGAAGAATCAACTTAACTTTGCTTAAGGTAGCCTTAGACTTGCTTACCTCGGAGATCCCCTCTTACCTCTTTTTATAGGCATTGATTCAACTGAAAGTGGTTAAGCTTTCTTGTAGCTAATTGCTGTTAGAGAAGTTAATTAAGATAATCTTTCCTCGGCTAATTGTAGTTACTGTTGGTAGTTATTCATCTTGGTCTTTGTTGACGTAATGGCTGTCAGTTATATAGTTGGTTATAACAACCAGACTCATTCTTGATGGCTCCAAGGCCGACTCATTCTTGATGGCTCCAAGGCCGACGTAGATTGACCAACTGCAAGTCGACCAATTATTCCGAAGCATATCAATGGCCGACCGTAGGCCGTATATCGTCATTGGCAGAAATGCTATGCTGATCTAGGTTGGTCTTCTAGCTATGGCGTTGACCGGTCCAGATGGGCCAATTAATCCCTTGGTCTGGTTTATTGTAACAGTTAGGTTTGATGCGGGTTTCGGATGGAGCTGATACATGTACTAAAAATATTAAATGCTGATTAGGTTACAACAATCACTATTAGATATTAAATGCTGATTAGGTTACAACTATCACTATTAGATATGAGGTACCAGGTAATTAGCACTAACTGTTAGTCAGTATTGCTATTGACACTGCTATTCATAAATAAATAAATAAATATATAAAGCCCTCTAATATTGTCATTATTGTATTTAACACATCATATTTATTTTTTAAATAGTTGAAAAATAGTAACTGCATATGCACCCATACATGCAAACAGCATGTGGTCCCTTGACCGCCTGCAAATTGCGGTGACCTTTTAAAACACCAAGGATAAGATAAATCACCTCCATGAATGAACTAGTTCTCTTAAAACTAGAATAAACTGTCATTGGAGTTGTCCCAATTCTTCAAAATGTCACTTTTCCATTATAATTTTAAACCCAAAGCTTATAGCACAAAGATCTTATAAAACTGACAAGAGCTTCCAACACCCAAACAGGCAAGCGTATTGTTTAATGCACTTAGATTGCCGTCTTGGCTTGTATCTTTACATATTTAATTAAATACATCTTTAAATTTTCACATTGAAAATTGAGTTAAATATTATATTGTTTTATGACTCTAGTCTCAGATAACATGTATATAGAAGTTAAGTTTCTTCAGATAACGTACTGCAGATACTTAGGAGCTTTTTACTGTCAACAACCAAAACATGCTTGTGATATCAGGAACTTCACTTGCTTGTATGGAT
This sequence comes from Areca catechu, assembly GCA_021397845.1. Lineage (NCBI taxonomy): Eukaryota > Viridiplantae > Streptophyta > Magnoliopsida > Arecales > Arecaceae > Areca > Areca catechu. The sequence goes on from CM038042.1 coordinate 189,608,515, forward strand.
CAAAACTTGTCTGGTAATTCAAAACATTTCCGAACTTCACTAGAAGGATATAATGAGAAAAAATAAGGGTTTTAAACTGGCACATCTCAGGTAGCCTATCTTTTTCTTGCTGACGAAAAGTTCAAAATGATGATGCTTACAATTTGCAAGTCCACTCTATTGTTGGATAGATGAATACGGCAATTGGTAAGTAACTCAATTTTCATGTTGAAAATTGAATTAGCTATTATATTGTTTAGTGACTCTAGTCTAAGATAACATACATATAGAAGTAATGCTCCTTCAGACAGAGTACTGCACATACTTAGGAGCTTTAATTTCAACACAAAACATGCTTGTGATATCAGGAACTTCGCTTGCTTGGATGGGTAAAAACTTGTTTGGTACTTCAAAACATTTCCAAGCTTCACAAGTAGGGCTGGAACTGGGCCGGTCCAAAGCCAATTGAGCCGGCCAGTCCAAAATTGGATCAGGTTTCGGGCCAATTTTTAAATATTTTCGGACCGAATCCGGGCATCCCTTTAGCCCAAAAATTAAATGGACTCAAGAAGAATATTGAGAGAAAATGAGGGTTTTAAATTTGCACATTTCAGTACATAAAACATGTGTATCATCTGGTAGCTTATCTTTTTCATACTATGAAAAGTTCAAAATGATGGTGCTTACAATTTGCAAGTCCACTCTATTGTTAGGTACAGGAATATGGCAATTGATAAGTAACTCCATCCAATGCAAACTCTTCAAACTCTAAAGCAAAGTAACTCAATAGCTTTATCAGAAGTTTCCAAAAGGCAGAAAACAGTTTTTTTTTTTTTTTCTTTTCGATTCAGCATAAAAAAGTTTAACAATGCCATGATGGTGAACACTATAAAATTTAACATGAGATAGAGCCGAGTTATGTTTATATTTTCAGCAAAAAAAAATGAAATACTCATCAAACCCACCACGATTTAAGTATTCATATACAAACTCGAATATGAGAGGATCTGTAAGGCATAAATTTTTCATCACACAATAGCATAGAAAAGAATGTTGGTATAAAATATTGCAAAATTGATTGAGATCAATGACCTAGCTGACAGTGTCACAAATGTGGAGAGACAGATGCACACCAAGCATATCTCAGAATGCAACAATAAAGATGCCCAGCTCACATGCCCTTAAAAAATCACACCTCGGTCTATATTCCTAGATTATAATATAACTAACAAATTGGGGGAAAAAAGGTTAATGATTTAGTGAGTTTATCTACTGGAAGTACAGAGAGAAAACTTGGGATTTAATTGAAGGGAAGTTAAGGATGATTTTGGAAATTCAAAGCAGTCCCATTTACAGGATGTTCATAAGACAAACATTTCTGCCAGTGTTCTAAAAGACCGCTGTGGCATTTGGGCACAGTCAAGGGACCTCAAATGTGGGCTGCATAAGCATGTGCATATACAGTTATCATTTTTTAAACTATTTAAAAGTAATAATAATTAATCATGCATGCTTATCACTTAGCACATAAGAGCTATGAGCAATAATTATAAAAGCAACATTTTAATATTATCACCCATATTAGGCCCACCTAAAATTTACATTGATGCTAACCATCAGCTTGAACCTGCTTCATCTGCATGAGCCCAAATAAGAGTGGACCACATATGTGGCTCCATAGTGGCACACATGCAGCCGTATAATACTAAGTAGACTGTATATTGTAGCTGCATATTGCTAAGTGGACCACTTTTTTGGTCTATATGCAGTATGAACACATTTAGTAACTGCATATAGGCAATGCGGTGCACTCAAGGGACCATGCACACATGCAGACGTATGCACCAAATTTAAAAACACTAGTTTTTGATTCCCTTTCATTCCCAAGTCACAGTTTTGCACCATTGCAAATGATGATGACCATTCAATTCCCACAAATTAAATCCATTTCTACGTCTACTACACAACTCTTGATCCATGATGATGATGTAAAATATCAAGGGAAACATTGTATTTTGATGTTTCAAGTTATAAGCTTCAGAAGAACCTTCATATTAAAAGTGCTTTCTCGGGTAGAACAAACATAAATCGCCAAGAAATGCATGCACAGTAACATTATGCGATTAAGTGTTCATCACACAAATGGGCATGACAAACTTTAAGTGTTAAAACCAACAGACACCCTCCACGAACTGCTTGAGCACCATCAACACATAGAGCTTGCATAATATCCATCCAGATTCACACAAGCACCAGACGGGAAAGTACAACACCATGTAATTAAACCAACACCAATATACAAATGAAATAAAAAGGGGTAAATGATAAAAAAGCAAGCTAATTATTCAAAAGGTGGCCCTCATGTGACCTTTGGAGCCTATTTATGAGAGGAATGCCTAAATATTAATTAGAAGATTAGAAATAATTCATATAAATTAAAAAAGATTAAGTATGAGAGAATGGGAGGGAAAAGGTGGAAGAGGCAGCAAGAAGCAAAGAAGAAAAAGGACTTTAGAGGAAAACTATGGGAGGGAACAAGAAGAAAGCAGAAGTATTGCAGCACACAATAGCAGCCGAGAACAGTGCAATACAAGTGAGTCAAGGCACCAGAGGAGGAATTATGCCACCATCTTAAGGGGGAGATGTGAAAACCACCCACTTTCTGACTTCTCCAACTCTTATCTCCTCCTCATCGATTAAGGACGAGATGGTTTGGGACAAAAATAAGACCCAATTCTTTATACCCTAAACAACCCACTGGAATATGCCAAATCTGCTGAAGTATGCTTTGTGCAATGTGCAAGACCCTATTGGATGCCTAGGCTTAGTCAGCCAACTGTCAACTATGACATGTCTTAACCACATAGGGAACACCCAGGCCAAAAGCAGGGCACCACCAGGGCAACTTTTCGGTACGGACTTGAGGAGGACAACACATTTCATACAGAATTAGACCTGTAAAAATCAGGTCAACATACAATCCCTTAAAGCAAAATAATTAAAGAAATGAAAAGGCAATAAATTAAATGAATATATGAATGCATCAAAGAAAGAAAAGAATGAAGATAAAAGAGAGAGACAGAGAAAGAGAGAAAAGCACTGAATCTATGGAAGATGCATCCCTGTTAGCGTTATTAAATATTCAAATACATACTACCATGTATCCAGAACACATGTGGGTAAGGTTAAACAGATGGGGGAATTTTACTTGTGACAACTTATTAAACAGTCCAAATTAATTATTCCAGGCCTGAATACATTCCAAATAAGGAGTGAAAGCCCATTAAAATCAATTCAGTAATAACAAGCTTTGGAAATTTAACAACACTCACAAGAATAAATTGAAACTGCCAAACTCAACATACTGCAACACAATGAATAAGCATATTACTCAAAGAACAATCAAGTTCATAACATATGCAAGATAAAATGATTAAGCCAGAAGGGCACCTTAAAAAGAACATCATCATGCATAATTCTCGACTATTTATAACCATAAATCAAACCATATCGCTCAATAAACACGACTAGCCATCTATTCTAACAAAGCTAGATCCATTCTTGGCACAATCATGTCCACAGTTATTTGTCCAACTTCGGCTAGATGTAATTTTATCATGATAACTTTCATTATTTTAGCAACTAACATCCAGAATTTCTCATGTCAATGCCTCTTCTTTTCCAGTCATTCTATGCACATACAAAACCCTCTTCATTTATAGCACTAATATTTAGAAAAAGGAAAAGTTAAATATCTCTGAAACCACTTATGAAATATTGGAATCAGAATATTTATATACTGGTGTCAAATCATGCAGCAACAATTTTAAAACAGAAATCAACTTGCAGATAATAATACTTAACTTATTCCCCAAGTATAGATGTGAAGTAGCAAATTACAAGAAATGATGACTGCTTATACTATGCAGATTCTTCTGCCTAGTTAAGGTACTGGGCATCACACATGCATAGGAGATCTTAACCAGAGACGCATCTTAATCTTTATATGTCGGAACAACAGCATTTAGAACCATGCTTCTTTCTTTTGTGGTTAGATATGTCATGTTTTGGTTCAAAAGGAAACACAATCAAAGATTAATGTGATTCCTCTGTTGGTCTCTATGACAAAATACTGTAACAAGTACTTATTACAGAAATTCATGGTTAAACTCAAGCCACATATGTACAAGCATGGATACAATTTTAGGTACGTATCATGTTCTCTAAAAGCATAATTTTCAGCATTGAATTATTCCAGACAGTCATACCAAGGCAACCATTGATGATATTCATGTAACACAGATGAATGCAAAAATCCTACAAGTTGAATACAAACTTAAATCATACAGTAAAATCATAAAGGGAGCTAAAAAAATATCATGACCAAAGGCCTTGTTCATATTCTAGGTTATATAATTTTAAAATAGTAATTTTACTGACCGCATAATTGTATAAACACGGTAAAGAAATCTTAGGTAGAATAATAATTTATAAATCTGGAAGCATTTGCCAGGGAAAAAAAATACAGTAAAATATAACAAACCTTCTGAAGGAGCCAATGACCGTTGCCAAGGAAGAAATATTCAATTGAATTACACCTTCCCATATATTATCACTCGTCAAAGCAATTTCAGCAAAGCGTTTGTTTGATTGAACATCAACAGAATCATATTTCGAGTTATTATCAGTCTTTGTATGCTTAATATCCACTTCTTGATGACTGTTGTTAGTGTCTTCCATGGGATCCTTTAAAGAGGTGTCTGCAAGACCCAACTTAGAACCCAAGCCATCTTTTGAAGAATCTGACTTCGACCGTAAGCTATCTGATGGAGCATTTGGTTTAGGTCCCAAACACTCTGATGCATGAACTGTCACAGACCCCAAGCTATCTATGTTCTTTTCACCAGAACTTGGGCTTTCTTGTAAAGTTTCCATTGACAAATTCTCAAATGGTGGTTCAGAATCTAGAGCCTTCATGAACTCATCCAGAGAAACTATTGGAGGAAGCAACTCTGTATCTTTTATTTCATCCACCATGAGCTCTTGCATAAGATCAGTTTTCTCATGCAGAAGCGTGTCTAAATTGCTTGATAGGTTTTTGTCAGCTGAATTAGACTTTTCAGCTGATTGCACACTTTCAGATGGCTTAGATTCCTTAGGTTTGGATAAATTCTGACCTATTTTATCATTGGCTCTCGAATGAATCTGCAATTCTTCATGACTTTTTGCTGGAGTTTTAGAGAGAATGCTAGCCCCAAGTTCAACCTCCACCGCTTGTTCAACTTCAACCTGAAATTCTCCTTTATGAGTTTTCTTCACCAAGCGTCTGATATCAACTTCTGAATCTGGCAAAACAACCATCTGTGCAAGCTCTTCTGCTTTGGCTAACCGCCACTGTGAAAGTTCCTTTGAAGCAAGTTCCTCGGCAGTCATGGTACATAGACGTTCAGGGGCAATGTCACCGGACAATACTCGCTCCCTCAACTCTGGGTTGCTACGATCTTTTAAATTAAACAAAAGAGACCTACCCTTTTCTTTGTATTTCTTATTAACACCACCAAATAATCTAAAAAGCTCTGCTTCAATTCTAAATGCCAGATTTTCTGCATTTTGAAGTGCTGAGCCTTTCTTATTTCCAGCTACCTCATCATGCGCCATTTTCAGTCTTTTTGAATCATGATTTGTCACAGCTTCAGCACTCCCAGTGTCAACATCAGATGCCCAACAGAGCCCATGACCTTGCAAAAGTTCATCTTTGACAACAGAATTATCAATTGGCACTTCATCTGAGGTAACATTCTTCAATTGAAATTCTTGCATATCGCATTTCCCTATTATTGTGTCGTCGCTTGTATTTTCATTGGATCCAGTATCATTAGTTAAGCTAACTTGATCAAGCCTTTGGACAGATTCATTGGAGGTCAATGTTTCTGACAAGGTTCTATGTGATGACACATTTGATGTTATGGAGCTCGATGCACCTAGCGAAGTGGCAACTTCTCCCTTCCTTTCTGTGCTTGCAACCTCAATAAGAGTACCATTCTTTTCTGTAACTTCTTCTTTGTTCTGCTGGTCAGAGACCATAGCCAATGAAGCAGCCAATGACTCCCTCAGTTTCGACCTCACAGATTCAAATGACCCGGATCGGACCTCTGGTGATGGCTCCATCTGTGCTGGGCGTTTGTTTTTTGATGACAACAGCTGTGAAGCCGGAATCACAGGCCTAGCATTTTGAATCTTGGAAGATGCTGCCATCTGTTTGGGTCGTTTATTTGTTGATGGTGATGGATGTGAACCAAGATTAATGGACATTGAGGTTTGGTTGTTGAGCGATGGATCTGTCCCTGACAGTCCCTTGTTTGATGATGACAACCGCTCAACCCCCAAGAAAACAGGCATGGGAGTGTGGGATCTTTGAGATAATTCCATATGAGTTGATTGTTTACTCATGGATAATAAATGATCTGGTACAAGATTAACAGGCATAGAAGATTGCACCATAGCATGTGTTAGTTGTTCGTCCACTGATGACAGCTGTTGTGACCCCCAGCTAACAGGCACAGCAGTCTGAAACCTGGGTAATAAATCAACCAGTGCAGATTGTCCATTTGTCGAGGACAACTGTTGTGATCCCAGATCAGTCGACATGGTTGTCTGGCCCTTGCTTAATGGCTCCATTTGAGTAACTTGCCCGACAGTTTATTATAACTGATAGTCAATGGTAGTGACAGACATGGTTATCAAGTCAAGTGCCCATTAGCTTTCAACAAACTTTGCAAATTCCTACTAGATAGCTGAATTGGACAATGTTATGTCACATAAGATGCCTGTATTGAGATAAACATAATTTGGTGACAAGCTTCTTCAACACCCCAGTTTATAGATATGACAAGATACAAACACCAATCTTGTAAATACCAAAACAACAAAGCAAGAATAAAGCTAAATTTATGTGAGGCTGGCAACAGTTGCCTGTCATTCTGAAGCAGAAAAGAAAGCCTACCAGAAAATAAAGGCTGTCATGGGTTATTCTTAAACAGAAATTTGTAAAAGAGCAAAAGCCTTCCACCATGCATAAATTTTGAGGGGAAAAATAAATACATAGCATGCTGAACATCTTTCTCAAAAAAGCACATGCTGAAAAATCTATGCATGATTAAATACTTTCTATTTACAATGCACAATAATTTTTCCCCTTTCTGTTTATTCTTTCCACCATGTCCATAGACATCACTAACAAGTCCTCTCCCTCACCTTACTTTTTTGATAATTGTAGGTTTGTAAATAAAAGCAACAGTACACATGCAATTTGAAAGGATCTTCCATTTATACCATTACTATAATGGGCACTGAGAATACCACCTTAAGGTATATGGATAGAACATATCCAACCCTGACCCCATGTTCCAACATAGAGGCTAAAAGTTATGCCTCTACAATATAGCATTGATTAGCGAAAGCTGAAAGCAAGTAGCTGCAAACAGATTCTGATACAAAGCATAACCAAGAAACAATTTTATAGCTACCACCCTAACCCAATTCAATGCACTTCCTGAAGAACGCAGTAGTCCTTGACAGCACCCAAGCTGCCATGGCATAAGCTGATACTCTATGGGTAGGCTACCCACCACCCTAGGAAAATTATTTATCCATAACCTTCCAGCCAGCCCCATAAGCTTGACTTTCACATCCTTCCTCAAACATAAGACTATCCAAGTTCCTAAGCTCATTTTCTTCTCTTTTATAAATAAAAAATGGAATAATCAACAGCCTCCTATATTCTTGGTTTTGCATGACCATACCATCACAATTAATAACCAACCAATTGTCCTCTACTGCTGAGGTAAGTTAATTTTATTGTTGCACTTATGTCAAACTCTATTCCTTCAGAATTACCAAACGTTGAACCTCATATATGCATGTGCAGGCTCTGTCATTACCTAATATTTCAACAAATACATCATTTCTAGCCTCAACCATCACACAGAATCAACCCTCTAGTTTCAGTGCAATGCTACAATCACAAAACACTCCAAAAGGCACATCTTGGCACCGCCCAACCATTCTGATTCCAACATCCAAATACAGCATTTATCCTTATGCAAGTAGATGAAGATGAAATAGAATGATCAACTCATACATTTGTTGCTAATCAAATGTGATCAGAACCACATTTTCAGTAGCAATAATGCTAGAAAAGTATTGATGTCAAAATTTTGTTTTGAATCCAACACTCTAAAAGAGAATCTTGACACCACCCACCTATTCTGATTCTATTGCATATCCAATTGCAACATTCATCTCTATCCAAGTAGACCAAGATGAAACAAAATGATCAACTTATCAGCAATTGTTGGTCATCAAATGCGACTAGAACCATTTTTCCATTAGCAATAATGCCACAAAAGTATTTTATGTCAAATTTTTGTTTTGAATCCCTTAATAATGATTTATAGCCTAATCCAGGATTATGTGTCAATTATTAATATCATTGGAAAATAAAATATCTCATAGAGCCTCTTTCTTTCTTTCAAGATGAATTGATAATCTATCCCGGTGTTTGCTATCTATAATTAAAACTCACCAGCATAAAAACATTTCTCATTTGACTAGCATGCATGTCTAAACAAACTAGAGCTCGTATATGAATATGGTCGTGCATTTATGGGTTCAGGGATAAAACCCACTTTGAAGCATATATCTTTTTTTTTTCTTTTTTTTTTCTTTTTTTGATGAAAGGGGGATCAAAGATCGCCCAAAATTTATTAACAAGTAGAAAGAGTTTATGTACAGGACTTTGTAGCATATATCAAATATTTGCGAAGAGCATATGAACAATTTAAGTTCAAAATTCATATCTAGAGCAGCAGACGAGTTAGCAAGCAGTCATGTCAATCAGTATTAAGTAACTGATCAACTAATTTGATTCAGAAAATGTCAAACCAAACATCCAGCCAACAATCTCATGATGATAATGGACAAATCATAAAGCTGAGTTCGAGTATCTATAAATGGAAGATCAACATCATAAAGAATGGTTTCCAGGGTCCTTTTGCAATGATGTACGTTTGGGATGTGCAAATAAGCCAAGCAGCTCATGATCAGCTTGAGCTCAACTTTGAATCCAAGCTCAACACCACTGGACTACTACTAAGCTTAACCCAAACTCAAGTAGCTTTTCTAGTCGAGCTCAAGTAGCAAACTACTCGACTCAAAGATTCACGAGCCTAATCAAGTATATATATTTTTAAATAATATTATATTTTATTAATAATATATATTATTACTTTAATATTTTAAATTATTATATTATATTATATTTTGTTTTAATCATTTTTTTAAATTATGAACAAGGCTCGAACTCGAGCTCAAGTATGACTTGGTTAATATGCAAGTCGAGACAATCTTGAATATTGCCCCTTTTTTATTGAGTCGAGTTAGAGCTTAGATATTAAAGCTCGACCAATCTCAAGTCGAGTTTTGACCTTGAGTATTTTGAATTGAGTCAAGCTCGAGCTTATAAATAGTCGATAGTCGACCAGGCTCAGCTCGATTGCACCTCTATTCAGGATAGAAAAGGGGAATCAAATATTGAAACCTTCTCATGCTTCAGACTACCTACTGAAAAATACAAAGAATATGAATATACCAGTTATTGCATGTTTCAAAAATAACAGCCACCACTATCAAGCAAGAGAATTTGAACAAAATGTGCACATTCCAAAAGAGTCCAAATCAGGAGCTATCTACAAGACCAGTTTAATTATCCAATTCATTATTTTCCCTTTGAAATACAGAAAAGAAGCTCTTTTGGGGAGGGACAAAAGGCTTTCTTTTCTTTTCCTTTTCTTTTCTGTTCTTTTTTTTTTTTGAGAGAGAGAGATATGGATCAATAGCCTTTGTTCAGCTTGCTTTACAATAGAAGAGTAACACATCAACATATTGTTTTATTAGGCATTAACAAATGGTAACTTTCAGATCCACAAAATCAGCAAACCATTGCTTCCCTTTGGACAGTATGCTAAAAGTAATATTCCAAACAACAAAATGCTAACCATTTAGACAAACTAACAGCTTTAAACTTCAAGGTTTCACCCTCGCTTTGATAGTGCATGATGACTGATTGATGTCCAAGTTCAATCACCTAGTCACTCATGCTAATAAACACCCACACAAGCAGAAACTCACAGTACATGCACCCAAATCAACAAAACAAATTGCAAAATAATTACGAATCTTTTGAGTCCACTGAAATAATTTTATGATCCATGGAACAATTCCGTGAGTTGAAAAAACTTGTATTAAATGGATTCCTCATAAACAAGATTAATGCAAAAACCCACCTCAAAAACAATCAATAAATCCCCATAGAACTAATGTCTATAAATAAACTTACCGTTCCCCAGCAAATGCAAATGAACATAGAAGAATGTGTATGCTATGCATAAGCAAAACTGCATCCGAGACAACCTTTTCAATCAAAACATTTCTAAGCAGACCAATGACATATGATAAACAAGAATACCTTGCAAGAAAGTGGGAAAGAAAGCAATATTCCAGAATTTCAAACACTGAATACACTCAAATCCCTGCAGCTGCAAATGAACATGGAACAATATGTTTGCTATGCACAAGCAAAATTGCATCTGAGACAACCTTTTCGATCAAAACATTTCTAAGCAGACAAATAACATATGACAAACAAGAATACCTTGGAAGAAAGGGGAAAAGAAAAAAACATCTCATAATTCAAACACTAACTACACTCAAATCTAACAAAAAAAGGGATGCAAAACTACATCAATATTGAATCACAAGTTACCTTTAACTGGCAAAACAAGAGCAAAGTCTTGCATTCCACAATACTAAAAGCAAACTCACAAAATGAATGGAAAGAAAAAGTACAATAAAATAAAGAGGGGCAACGTCAAAACATGCAACCATAAAAAACCTGAACTCCTAATACTATTACCTTTCCCAGCAATGGATCAATCTCAGTTAAAATGAATAAATAAATAAATAGTCGTACGATCAAAACCCTATTTGACCTTGAAACCAGTCTAATCTCTGATCTATATCCACCAATTCCCTTTTTGTCCATCATCCTTCGCCTCTTTTTCACCATAAACCATCATGCATCCCAAACATTCTCTGAAAACTACCTCTTTGAGCACAAGAAAATACTCGCTCTAGAAACACGATACCCTGGAATATGCAGAGAGCGAGCGTCTGAAAAGCATGTGCACCATGTAAAAGAAAAGCTCAACCTCGGGAAAAAAAAAAAAAAATTGCAGCAACGAATTGATCTCGGTAGGGAATAAAAGAAGGAAGAAATAATGAAAGAACCGTAAAACCCCATTCAGTCAAAACTTATTTGCCTTGCAGAACCAAGAAAGGCCCTAAATCAATCATAAAGAACTTCTTGGACTAATCTATCTACATCCGCAATCTCCACTTCCTCATCTCTTATCCCCTCTTTCATGCCGCAGCATGATTCAAAACCCTCGTAAATCCATAATCTCCTCGAAAAACTACAATTTTTAAGCACAAGAAAAGACCAGCAAACCCTAGATTACGTCCAGCCAAAAAAATAAAGAAAGCTGAAATAAAAATCGTATCGCAGAAAAGCTAGGGCAAAGAGAAGATGAAATCGAAGACATAGGGAATTGCAACAGTGTGTTACCTTCAAAAAGGAATGGGCAAGGTCGAAAGGAAGTGACGCGGATTCACGGCCGTCGCGGAGCCGAGGGAAGAGAGAGCCCTAGAAGAGAGAAGAGAGAGAGAGAGACGGCGAGAGTGAAATGGCCGCGTCTCCGTTGTTAGGCTTTCGGAACTAGTCTCGAGGAGAGAGCGGGGGGTCAAGATAATATGAGTTCCATCTTTGGGGAACGGCTGGCAATTGATCGTGTTCGAGCCGGATATATAACTATCAAAATCTAAATTTAAATATTTAAAATATTATTTAAATTTGATTCAAGTACTAATAGAATTAAATTTTTTTTATTTAAATTTATCTTAATTAGATATCGGACAATCGAATTTAACCCGTCCCGAATGTAATTGAATCATATTAAATATTTTTTTTATTTTTATCAACTTTAAAATTATCTATAATTTTATAAATTATATATATATTAATTAAATAAAATTTAATTACATTTTTAGTTCAACAATATTTAATTTCATATACAATCAAAATTTATATTATGAAGCCGGTAAATTATTAATTATGATCTTTTTTTTTGAATTCACATGATGAAAAAAAAAATTCAATATATATACAATGATTAGGATATAAGGTTCAAGTGTTTTCAAATTTAATAACTAAGAATTATAATTAATAAATATATATTAATTATATATATTTAAATATTAAAATAATTTGGGCCAAATTTGGGTTGAATGTATATTTATCCAGTCTCGGTCCAAATCCAAAGTTAAACATTCGGGTTTTATTCAAATCCAGTCAAAATGTTGACTACCCGGTCCAATCGGATCGAGTCAAGTACTCATGGGATTGGATTTTATTGCCATCTCTAACAACTTCTATTGAAAGCGGTTTGACGCTTGTGCCGGACCACGGCCCAGTTACCTGACCCGTTCTGGGTACGTATATTTTATTTGTTTAAGAATATCAAATTTTAGATGTTAGTTTGAGGCAGGACAGAGAGACGTAGGCCCTTACAGGAGATTCATGAGCCATGTAAGTCTGGCCCAAAATTGAATAGGACTTGGCTTACATTTTACGATACTTACGTTAATGATGATAATTTAAGTTAGTGTTAATCATAAATGTAATGACCGGTATTAAATACTGCATAAAATTCAATTAAAAAGCAATTCATGGTGTTATTCGATAATCATGGGAGAGAAATTCCCTCCTGGCTTCTAAATTCTAAAGCTCCGATTTAGTTCGGGCTCGCTTGTAATTCATTGGGTTGTAAGTCGGCCCAGCAACTTGGGCTGGGGATGGGCCAGGCCATCTCTTATGGTATGTAATGGGTGAGTTAGCAACGCGTGTACCCCGGTCAAACAACCTAGCCTGCATTCCCAATTGGTCCGCACAATGATGGCTATAATTCGAGTTAATAAAGCAAATAAAAATACAAATTCTATGTTTTTTCGTTATTTGACAATTCTTTATTTGTAGATGCCAAACATTTGGTGCATTCCTATCTCATACGCGTCTTTTACAAATATTCATGTAGATGGCCTAAATCCACGTACCAATTTACCATTCAACCAACATTTTTTGGCACCAACTGTTGTTCATCTACGTATTTCAAATGTGAATGATGCTCCACGTAACCCAAATGTGGAACAAAGTTGCATGCTTTTCAAACAAACTTGGACAACTACAAGGATATATATCCGATGCCCGTAGACTTGGAAACCGTATATTTGTTTGTTCTATTCCTGTAGGGATGGTAATAAAATCTAAATTCATAGATATCCGATCCAATCCGATCTGATTGGACCGGATAGTCAATGTTTTGATTGGATTTGGACCGGATTTGGATAAAACCCAAATGCTTAACTTTGGATTTGGACCGGGACTGGATAGATATACATCCGACCCGAACCCGACCCGAATTATTTTAATATTTAAATATATATATAATTAATATATATTTTATTAATTATAATTATTAATTATTAAATTTTAAAATATTTGAATCCTGTACCCTAATCATTATATATATATATATTAAAAAAAATTTCATCATATTCTATTCAGGTTGAATTCAAAACTAGATTATAATTAATAGTTTACCAACTTCATAATATAAATTTTGATTAAATATAAAATTAAATACTGTTGAACTAAAAATGTAGTTAAATTTTATTTGTTTAATGTATGTATAATTTATAAAATCTTAGATGATTTTAAAGTTGATAACAATAAAAAAATATTTAATATGATTAAGTTGGGTTCGGGTCGGGTAAATCCGATTACCCGATACCCAATTGAGATAAATTTGGATGAAAAAAATACAGTTTTGATAGTGTTTGGACCTGGTTTGAATAGTGTATTGAATATTTGGATCTGAATTTGAATAGTTATGCACTCGATCCGAATCCGGTCCATTGTCAACCCAACATTCTAGTTCCCAACACCAATCTATAGGTAGGCACGTCCATCCTACATCAATCTATAGGTAGGCACGTCCATCCTACGTACCATCAAAGCCGTCACCCTGCTGCAGTTACCGCGCGCCCTCATCTTGCAGTTCCCACCATTTTTACTCCTTTGCCTCCGATTCTTTTAGGCCACCATCCACTCCTAAAAGACATATACCATTGTCACTGATAAATATCTCTTCAGACATGAATCTACAAAATGGATCTGTTTGATAGGTTCTCTTGCTTGTCCAAAGCCCACTGGGATGGACCAACCGATCCAATGGTTTCTATAACTTGCATAAGTCCCACCTTGCATATGGATTACAAATCTTTTTTCCTTTTTTTGGTAAATTGGGATGCATTAAGCCATTCTAAAGAAATTATAATCATGAAAATTTAAAAAATATATATCTAATAATTGAGAAGGAATATCAATTACAGACATCCACTTCAAAAGATTGAGGAGATGCACCTATTCATAACCATTCCTGTCTCAATGAATGACCACATAATTTCAAAGATGTTGAATCCATCGACCACTTAATAACTCTCAAGGAACTCCAGTATAGCGTAGGAACTAGGCAGCTTTCGAGATATTAATTGCAAAGTATGAATACAAATCTTTAAAAATGAATACTATTGAACAAAAGCTGGAAAGATGTCAGCTTATTAAGCTGGTGAAGAGTTTGACAGTTTCACCAAATGATGGGATCAAATCCCATATTTACTGGAGTTCTGCAGAGTCTAGGGTATTTGGAAGAGGAGAGCTACTTTCTGTCATGTGGCCCATTTCCTAGATGCAATTCCTATCATATATATATATATATATATATAAAAAAAAATTTCTTTGATCTTATTACGGCCAATACCATAACCATGACACCCTTGCCAAGCAGAAAACGGACCAATCAATGGTCAGCCTGATTTCAGTTAATATATTCTGATTGGGTTTTTTGCTAGAGAATTATAGAGCCCAAATCTGACCTGGACCTGCGGTCAAGGAATCAAGTGTTTGACCCGAGCTAATTACGGTCCCGACTAACAGGTTCAAAACGGAAAACGGCCTCGGGCCTAAGGGCTCTGTCTGCGCTCTGCAAAAGCACAATGGCGCCCCTATTTATTGCGTTCCGAATCCTTTAATCCATAGGCAGGAACCAGCCAGTAGAGGATTGAAGTATTTGCTACGCCTTGATAGGCGAGGGAAGACGTCAGGGCTTATCAAAAAAAAAAAAAAAAAAAGGGAAGACGTCAGTGCCTATTGGCCCCATTCTGCCTTGGGAGTAGAACTTTCCATTTCTCAAGGCAACAGCTCGCTGAAAAATGGGATTCAAATAGCTGCCGTCATTGGATTGTTGGTTGTCAATGTCTATCCATGAATCCCGGACCAAGAGGTGTTTCCATCTTCGGATCTGAGGGTCTGGATGGTGTCTTTTGTGTGAAGGAATTATTTACCTTCTTTCATCAACCATTGAATCACATAATGAACGCTTCGAATTATATACAAACAAATTTATATATATATATAAGCAGATGAAAAATACTAATAATAAAATATTTTAAATTTTATTCAATGTACGACCCAACAGTTAATATCATAAAATAATATCAATCAATTTTTCACACGAAAGATCCGGCCCGAATCTTAATAGGGCTGGAAATGGACCGGTCCAAAAGTCCATAGTCTGGAATTGGACTGGACCAGCTCAATAAACTTCGGGCCGATCTGAAATAGATTCAGATTTCGGATCAAATTTTAATTATATTGGACTAGTCTTGGAACCGTAAAATAGAGTATATTTAATTTTTGGATCAAAGGGATGCCCAGATTCAGTCCAAAAATTTTTAAAATATAGTCTTTGGACCGGCCCATTTCCAGCCCTAAATCCTAATATTGATGGCCATTTTACTCTTGTTCCTGAATTCCGGTCTTGGATGCTCCCCCCAACAACCCCCCCTAAAAAAAAAGAATCTTCGAAAATAAATAATAAAATAATAAAAAACAAAACGGACCTAACATTTTGCCGTATATAAAGGGTTAACATAAAATAATTAATTATGTAAGGTTTGTACATTAAATTGTAATATTTTTCATGGAATTTGTGTGAGAATTTTTTTTAATTTGGACTAACATTAATTAAAATTTTGTTTTATTAAAATCGGGTTGATTTTATGGTCCATGTTGATAGACGTAGGTTGAGCCCATTATTATGTGATCATTGATTGGGCTAGGAGCACCTCATGTGATTTGGTGTGGTTGAGGCGGCACAGTATAGGCCTTAAGCCGACTTGACTCGTGATGGGAGGGTCAGTTAGGGTATTTTTATTTTATTGGCTAAGTCCCCTCTCTGCTTCCTCTATTTATATATCACGTAAACGGTGATTTTATGATACGGTGATTTTCCCCATCGAGAGCCGCCTTTCTGAGAAAGACCGGAGAGAAGGATTGTGCCTGCGATGTTCGTGTGAGCATCGGGTGTTCGTGAATCACTTCCAGGTTTGGATTCATGATGATTACAGGTATGTCTTGTAATACTTTTTCTCGGATCTATTTAATATGATTATAATCATTTGATCGATCCTAGGATTGAGATGATGTGGCAAGATCACTGACGTGAAGTAGCTATCAGACGCCATGTCAAAGAAAGCCGCCGCGTCAGACGCCACGTCAACCTCCCAGCTCGGACTCCTTCGCCGGGCTGAGCTCCCCAGGACAACGGGATCGCCTGCCAAAGCCGAGCTCTGTCCTCCGCCAGGTCGGACCCGCGAGCCCGGGATGCCTAGGTTGGAGCCCAGCGGCGTCCTCCAGAGCGAGACCCTTGGAGATCGAGCCCCGTGGTCGGAGTCGAGCTTAGCCCTCCTCCGCCACATGGAGCCTCTCTGAGGCTGAGCCCTTTGGACGGGGCCCGCACTCTGCCCTCCAGAGCGAGACCCTCGGAGATCGAGCCCCGTGGTTAGAGTTGAGCTCAGCCCTCTTCCGCCGCGTAGAGCCTCTCCGAGGCTGAGCCTTATGGACCGGGCCCGCACACTGCCCTCCGAGCGAGACCCTCGGAGATCGAGTCCCGTGATCGGAGTCGAGCTCAACCCTCCTCCACCACGTGGAGCCTCTCCGAGGCTGAGCCCTCTGGACCAGGCCCGCACTCTGCCCTCCAGAGCGAGACCCTCGGAGATCGAGCCCCGTGGTCAGAGTCGAGCTCAGCCCTCCTCCGCCAGGTGGAGCCTCTTCAAGGCCGAGCCCTCTGGATCGGGTCCGCGCTCCGCCCTCCTCTCCTAGGCGATCCCACGAGCTCGGGACACTTAGGTCAGAGTTGAGCCCTGCCTTCCCAGCTTAGCCCCCAGCTCAGGCGTAAGCACCGGCGAACCAAGGGACAACACCGCCATCCCAGAGCTCCGGCGGGCTGCCCGAGGATCGCATTGAGGCATCCACCGGACCGCAATGACCGCCTGCAGCCGCCGGTTACACCAGAAAGGAGAGAGGCCCACTGATCGAGGCACCACGCTCCTCACCAACTACCTGAACCACCCGAAAGCATAAGTCAACCAGGAGATTCGAATCCTAAGGGCAGCGGCACACCAATCGAGGTACTGCAAGATTTTTCGGAATGAGGCGACCAGAGGGAATGTCAGGGCACATGACAACTTCCCTTATCACGAATCGGGAAAGGCGCCTCGGGACACCGCCGCACGTGCCTGACAGTCCAGCGGAGATCCCAAGACAAGCGCCCAACGGTAACTTAGACTACAAAACTCGGAGGTAACAGACAAAAAAAAAAAGGCATAAGCAATACCACTCAAATATAAGGGCAAGCTCAATCAAAGAGCACAGCACCTCAAGAAAATCCAAGGGCGGGCGGAAAGGCCACACAGGGAATCCCTCTAGCCAGGCCATTCTTCCCCCGACACACTTGCATCCCACTCCTACGCCACTCACTCCTCCTAGCATGGAGTCCATCAAGAGGGGCTTGACTAGGAGGATCTATTTCCCTGGATCATCACTGACTTGACGGTCGGAGTGCCCTTGCCGAAAATCCCAGCCCGGGTCACTAACCCCAGTTTTGCAGGTCCAGGACCACCGGATGTCCAGACAGCGAAGGGAGCGTACTCCGGCACCGACAGCAGCTACGGGCCACGACGATCTTGGCAGCAACATGAGAAAACCTTTATTTTCCTATATTTGGTATCATAGCCTAGTACCTAATTAGAATCATTATTTTATATTTTAGATCTATAAATTTTTATTTTCGTAAAATCTTTTTATTCCTCTTATTTTCTTCATCGATCAACCGTATTGAATCTATGCATGCCGGATTTTGTCCATGCTGTCCGTGCTGTCGGGTGGCCGGTGGTACCATGATTTAGCCCGTAACTATCAAAAAGAAAGTAGATGAAGTCCAGAAGAACAATAATAAAAAAAAAGTTTATAGTTGGCGATCGTGGAAGGCCACGGTCGGCTGTTCTTGGGCCGTGACCACAGATGTGTTTCCGACCGATCTTCATGACCGGAACCCCCCCTCCCCACCAGTGGTGGCGATCTGAGATCTATATCACCGTCAGAAGGTTGTCATTAAACAGGAACTAAAAAAAAATTTGGAGGAAGATAAAAGCCGAATCGTTGGCCATCGGACGCATTCCGATCTCCGGCGATACCACCGGAGTTGCCGATCATGTTTTCCCAGTCGATGGGTGGCTGTCCCGCCGATTCTAGCACCGGTGATGAGGGGTTTCGACAGAAGTAGCGGCGAACTAAAAAAAAAAAGGTCATCTTACCTTTAGGCCCGACCGGACGCCGGCGACACCGCCGCAGGCGATGACCGGCAGTTCATGGTCGGTCGTTGTGGCCGTCCGACTGGTCAGGCACTGCCGGCGGTGGTTTTGGGAAGAGAGGCACGACGGACAGGAGATCCCTATAACTGGGGTAAATCGTGGGGAAGGATGGGTGGGTTTTGGATTTTGGGTTTAGACCCAAGATCCAATAACCCAATAACTCAACAAGCTATATAAAAAAAATGGAGGCCATTTTTGCATTTAGGCCATTGGGTTTTCTAAAATTATATATCAGCCTTTTTACAATTTAGTCCCTCCAACATTTATAATTATATTTTGATCTAGAAGGCTATTTTGTACTTAGGTCCCTAGATTTTCTAAAATTGTAAAATAGTCCTTCTATAGTTGAGACCTTGAAATATATTGAATAAAAAAAAAGGAGTGGTAGGCTGGTAGTGGTGGGAACCACTGTTCCCTTCTCCTCATCCCATATCTCGCTAGAAGCATCCAGCAGTGATTGACTGTCGATTATTTAGACGGTGGCGACTAAGGCTCGTCCACCGGTGCTGGTGTGGTTCGGTGCTGGGCCTTTGGGATGCTGCTCCTGGCTCTGTTTTTCCAAGAACCTCCAAGTGGTCCTCCACTGTTCTACCGCCGGATGGATCCTGTTAGATTTCGGCGATTCGTGGTGTCTCATCACAGGGCCGTCATCTGGAAAGAGATAGTGAAGATTGTTGCCAGATTGCTGGACCCTACCCGGCTTGTGGTAAATGTCGTGGCAGACTTTTTGGACAACTAGATGAGTGGCGATGGCTCTCTTATGTCGCTCCATTCTTGTCTTTTCTTGAATTTGGATCGTCGGTGGCCAGGGAATGGCTACCAGTGGTCGGTTTGGCCAGTAGCTCTTCGTGGAAGAAAACTCCAAGCTCGGAGAAGCCATTAATGGAGTTTTGGAAAGTTTCGTTTGGGATGATAAAAGGAGGAGTAGAAGAGAATGTTTTAAAGGATTTTGGATTGATGGGTTATCGGGTTACAACCTGCTTTGAACAGAATTTATTAATTTTAAATTTAGTCCAAATTGTAGATCTGGCTGGATCTAATTTCATTGGGACTTGTTTTAATTTTGGGATCAGGAAGATTTTTAAGCTTAAGCCCCTATAAATTAAATATGAGTCCATATAAATTTTTGAAATTTATGGTTTTGTCCTTTATCATTTATTTGATAAAAATCGTTGTAACTTGCTCATTTTATATTCGATTTGAGCAATTTTTGGACCGTTGGACTCGTAATAACTTGAAAAACATTTTGGTAGAGTTTTTCATATTTAGTAAACTATTTAAATAATTTAAAATTATTTATGTGTAATTCTACTCACTATCATATAGTTCGAGTGTGTTTTTCCATAGCCTTAAAGGGTTTGCAGCACTCTATGAATTTTGAATAGTTGAGTTATTAAAAATTAATTATTTATATTTTATTTGGATTATATATTGATGTCTCTATTACTATTGACTCAAAATTGTCTGTAGTTGATCGTGACACTTATTATATACTATAATTCTTGCCCAAAGATGTTTTATAGTTATGTAGTAAGTGTATTGATAGATATTTCAGTTGGAATGCATTATTATGTAATAATATGATTGGTGGGGTGCATGTTATAGAGTATCCCATTTTAGACTGATCTTTTATGGCATACATATCGTTAAAGTATGTCATTTTGTATTTATTGGATATTTATCTTCTCTATATGAATAATTTGTGGATTGGTATAAATATTTATCATCAAAGTGGTTTGTTTGTGTCAGTCCATTGAATTTTTTCATTACGAGAGGGTTTCTGGTTATTGCATACAACCGCCTGTCCAAAGAGGGTTGTTGTATATTTTAATCTGGAAATATAGCATGGGGCATTGTGTTGCAATGGTACTCTAGCTTTCATGGGCTTGTCTGCCCAAAGGGGATAAGTTCGTGACTGTTAGAGTATTTCATTTACTTGTGGCTTCGTGTGAAGAGTACTTATGCATATTACATATTCTGCCCAAAGGGAATATGTGATGTTGCATTTGGACTCTTATATATCATTTATGGTATATGCCCATTGACTAGTATTTATCATTCATGTTATTTTTGATTATACAGTCATTTACATTAATAATAATGTTGTTATTTAGTTTTGACTGGATCAAAATATCAGAGGTAGAGGTATATTAGGCTTAGAAAATTTGTCTGCCCAAAGGGGACAGATTTTTGAATGCCTTGTATTCTCGTTGTGTTAACCTTCCTTTTCTTTAAAAAAGAAAATATTTGGTATAAAAAATTTGTTTATCCAAATGGAGACATATTTTCAAAATTTATATTGACCTCATTTTTGGAGCTCAAAAGTATACTACTTATAGAAGAGTTTTATGATCATGGACAAGGTACATTTATGACAATGGTTTATTATATTCAAAGCTTTTATTGATTTATTGTTTGTACCTTAAGTATGTTGCATCATATATGAGCTTGATGATGTTTTGTACCATCTTAGAGGTCATGACTTGATGATCCCTCTTTGGAAGGTTAGTGATTTTTGATGGATGGTGACCACCAAAGTGGCCCGTTCATTGAGATTTACTAAGTCCTTCTGTGAGCTTTTTAGAAGAGATTATAAAGCATTATATGTTGAAGTGAGATTCCTTATGTGGATCATTTTCTTTCTAAAGAAAATTTTGTTGCATTGGACCAAAGGCTCCATTAAAATAATGCTTATAAAACTTTTCTGAGATATATTGTTATATTTCTCTATTGATTAACTGCATAGAGACTATTTAGCAGTTAGTATATTTGTATTCAATAGAGTTAATACTTCCATTATGGTGACTCTGACTGAAATGAAGATATGAAAACTGAAATTGTGTTAGCACTAAGTATGATGGAATATAGATATTACATTATGTAATGATCTTCCATCTTGGTTGTCTTATTAGAGTACTCTGAAATAAAGCTGTCTATAAAAATGATAAAGAGTAAATCATTTTGAAATATATTTATATAATTGATTCTATTATGATTGTTATATTAGAGAATGGTGATTTATTTTGACCTCATTTATGATAGATTTGTAAAATCTGATAAAAAAAAGTCTGGATAGCTGATGGATAAATAAATGTGAGTTGAATAGTATGGTGGTGTTAGGATTTATATCTTAAAACTAAAGAAAATTGTACCTAAAATTAGTATTTTGAGATTTCTATCTTTAATACATAGGCTGCTCATCATATTTAGTTTTCATGTTGTGCTGTTTAATGATCTTAAAATCATATCTTATTATGTTTCAGAAGTTTTTTGATACTTTTGAGAAAAGGATAATGATATTGATAAGGTATATCAGTCACATTCTTAGATCCCATATATAATAAATAAATAGTATTATTAAATATTTGTATAAATATGGGATAGTTATTTGATACACCATGCTTGAAATTTCTAAGTAAAATGATATGACTGAGAGGCAAAGTACACTCTGAAAGATATGGTGTGAATATGATGAATATGATGAATAAATGCAATTCACTTTGATATCTCTAATATATAATCCTAATGATTACCATCTATATTTTGAATAAAATTATTGATAAAAGTTATATAAGATATCTTTTGAGTTAAAGGTTGATGGGAAGCTCAATATCTTTTATCTTTATGGTTGGAGCTGTCTTGCAACACTTAATCATTGATAATCCATCAGCGAATAAACCTTATTTTTATAATATATATTGTTTATTTTGGTTATCTAGAAAATTTTAAATGAATACAGATTCTACTATCTTAATAAAGGTATAAAGAATATTGAGACAAATCTTGACATATTTATAGATTCTGATTTACATAATGTTAGATGCTTACATTGCAAGAAAATAAGTTTTTGCTCTTATAAATATTTTGTTTCATCCTACTGGAAAATAGTGGGAGAGCGATATTAAATATATTAAGTGATGATTGTACCTCCATTACTAGTTGATGTAGCACTAGTAAAGAAATTATATGATAAGAAAAAGATACATGTCATTTCTAATGACAATGTAAATGCCTGGAGGTTTTGTTTTATAAAATGCTTGAAAAAGAATCTAGTGGCATTCTTGGATTTACAGGCAAAGTTTGTGGCATGTTGCAAAGTCACAATTTATATTGTTTTATTGTAAAACTTTGTCCTGGGTCTCATAATTAGTGATTATGTTTTAAAACACTTATAATTTCTTATAATCATAGGCAGCTATGTTCTTTAAGAGAACAATAAAAGTTTTCATTTTTTTTATCTATGAGAAGATAGAATTTTTATCAGTCAGAGGTTGTAGTTGAAAGGGAGATATTTTGTACAATATTCAAATTCAATATTTGTTGATCCCCTAATCAAGATTAAGACCCATAGTTTTTATGAAACATGTCAAGAATATGGATATTTTAAAATCTTTTATTTTTTGGATTAGTAGGAGTTTGATGTATTTATACATTGACTTAATAGATAAATTTTATTTGTTATTGATTGCTGGATTGTAATCCAATGATACATGAGTGTCAAGTGTATAAAGTCTATGTTGGCTGATCCTAACCAAGAATTTGAAGCCCGTGTGCTTTACAAAGCATGTTGAAAATATGGGCATATTGAATTTTTTTGTTGTACTTGGTTAATGGGAGTGATTTTATATTTGTGCTTTATTATTATAAAGCTTGTTTTCATTTGATTTTTCTATTATGTGTATTTATATACATTGTTGATATGATAGTTGATATATTGCATTCCTATATTTTTTTTTATGTGCACATGTAGAATAAAGTATAATATAATATCTTAAGAATATGTTTTATCTTGAGAATGATAGTTATATTGGTATATCTCATTTTGATAATTATGAGATCTCATTGTATTTGGAGATATACAGACTTCTTTATTCCTATGTTGATATGTCATGATTATGTTATTATGATCATTGTTAGAATATAAGAGCACCTCATGTGAATTGGTGTGGTTGAGACGGCATAGTATAGGCCTTAGCCTGACTTGACTCGTAATGGGAGGGTTAGTTAGGATATTTTTATTTTATTGGCTAGGTCCCCTCTTCTCTTCCTCTATTTACATTTCATGTGAGTTATGATTTTCTACGATGATTTTTTTCATCGAGAGCTGCCTATCTTCTGAAGAAGTCCGGAGAGAAGAACTCTAACTACGGTGTTCGTGTGAGCATCGGTAATCAATTTGAGATAATGGCGAATACAGGTATACATTGTAATCTTTTTTCTCGGATTTATTTTCAGGATTCTAATCTTCTTAATCGATTCAAGGGATTGAGAAAATCTATTTTCTTACATTTAGTATCAGAGCCTTGATATCTGTGAAAGATTAGAATCATTATTTTTCATGATTTAGATCTGCAAAATAAATACTTGTGCATCTTAAAATTGATCCTATTCTCATGCTTTAAATCCCATAAAATAAATCTATAATGCTTTTCTTTCCCTTTTTTCCTTCTCACCTTCCATTCATCTTCCTCCTCGTCGACGTCGATCGAAAGCCGGCGATGTCGGGGAAGGAGCCGTGGAAGGTAGCGGCAGAGGGGAGAAACTGAATCCCGGTGACGGCGATGATGGTGATATGTTTAAGATTATAACGAAACTTTTTTAAAAAAATTTGTGGGATAAAGGAAGAGATCCGGCGACCATGGGAGGCCACGATCGGCCGTTCCCAGTCAGTCTTCGTGACCAGTCATCCCCCCCCCCCCACCGGTGGCGGTCATACGATGATCAAGATCTTCACCGGTGGGCAGTGATAAAAAAAAAATTTGGAAGAAGAAATGCCCAATTGCCGACCGTGGACGTGTTCCAATCTTCGGCGTCACCACTGAAGTCGACAACCAGCCATTCTCGGTCGGTCCTGGTGGTGGTCTCACCGATGGCTATGCCAGTGGGGTGGATCCATGGGAGCGGCCGATGGTTTTGAGAGCTTTATTCTTTTTTTTTTCTTTTAGGTGAATCATGGGGAAGAAGGGGCTTTGGGGTTTTGTTTGGATTTTGGGTTCAAACCTAGGATCCAACGACCAGTAACCCATCAAAAAAAAATAGCCATTTTACATTCAGACCCCTAAATTTTTTAATATTATATATTAGTCCTTTTATAATTTAGTCCCTATAAAATTTAGAATTATATTTTGGTCCAAAGGATCATTTTGCACTTAGGCCCTTGGACTTTCTAATATTATAAATTAGCCCTTTTATAGTTTAGACCCTGACAAAGTTATAATTATATATTGGTCCAAAACAAAATGTTGGAAGGGGCATGGGTGGATCCTTATGATTATTTTTGTCTATAATATACATTTTAATTAGAATGCAATGGTATTTGTAAAATGGATCAGTGGGTACATGTTGATTCGTATCGCATTTGTGACTAATCATTTTGGACATACATGTGTTATGAAATATCCTTTTTATTTTGGCTTGGATATTTATCCCTTGTATGAATAATTTGTGGATTGGTATAAACATTTATCACCAAAGTCATTTGTTTGTGTCAGTCCATCGAATTATTTATAATGTGAGGGATATTTTCTGGTTATGACATACAACTGCCTATCCAAAGGGGATTCTTGTGTGTTTTAACTAGAAAATATGGCATTGAGCATTATGTTGCTAAAGTACTCTAGCTTTCAGGGGCTTATTTACCCAAAGAAGATAGGTTCATGAATGCTGAATATTTTGATTAGCTTGTGGCTTCATGTAAAGAGCACTAATACATATTGCATGTTCTGCTCAAAGAAGAATATATGATATTATGTTTGCATTCTATTTGTTATTGTGATATAATATTGTTTGTAGTATGTCCGTGAATTAATGTTTGGCATTCCTTATTTTTTGATTGTACAATTACTTTTGGTGTGAATAACAACAATACTGTTATTGAAGTGCTTACCAGGTCAAACTATAAGAAGTGGAGGCTAGACCCGATGATTCGAATGATCAAAGCACTCTTGAACAAAAGGACCACTTTGCCAAATGGGAGAAGTTGAACATACTCAGTCTGATTACTATTAAGAGATCAATTTTGGAATATCTCCTGAGTGGTTTACCTAAGTCTAACAATGCAGAAGAGTTGCTGGATGCTATTAAATAGATGTATCTTGTATCTAATAATGCTGAGATTGGATCCTTGATGAAAGAATTGACAACAATGACATACAACAATATTGGGGGTGTCAGAGAGTACATTCTGAAGATGGTTCATCTCCAATCTAAGCTTAAGGGTTTGAAGATTGATCTACTGGATTCCTTTCTAGTGTCACATGCCATGAATTCCTTGCATGTGAAATTTTTTCAGATCAAGACTGCTTACAATATTCTTGATGAAATGTAAAGTGTTAATGACATGATCACCAAGTGTGTTACTGAAGAAGAAAATGTCAAGAAAGAGAAAATTAATAGTGCCCTTCTTACTCTTCAACGTCAAACTCAATCTGGCAAGTATTTTGTACATAAGAAGAAGGAAAAACTTACTGCTCCTAAACAGTCTCAGGATTTCAAGAGGGATGGAAGAAGTCATGATCATAATCATTTTGTAGGAGGTCCCAAAGCTTCCATTAAGCAAAAGATCAAGTACTTCCGCTGTAAAAAGAAAGGGCATATAAAAAGTTAGTGCTTTAAGTTCAAGTCCTGGTTAGAAAAGAAAGAAAAATAGAGAGGTAAGCTCCTTAGTTTAGTCTGTTGTGAGTCTAATATGGTCAATATCCATATTAATTCTTGGTGGATAGATAGTGCAGCTTCGACTCATGTTGTTATTTCTCTACAGGGATTAATAAACAAATGGAAATCGAGCCTGAATGAAAGCAAATTGAAGGTTGGAAATGATTTTGAAGTCGAAGTAGAGTGCGTAGGAGTTGTCAACTTGTTCTTAGAATCTAGTTTTGTAATTACTTTAGAAAATACTTTTTATGTACCTTCTTTAGAAGAAATTTGATATTTATTTCATCTTTAGATAGGCTTGGTTATGGATTCATGTTCAGTAATAAAAGACTTAATTTGATATTCAATTCGAAAATTGTTGGCTATGATATTTTGGTTGATGGTTTATATAGATTATCTCTGGTCACTGGTAATTCTAATGCTTCCTTAAGTATTGAAAGTGTTGCTGCCAAATATCCTAGAACTAATGATAAATTCTTTATGTTATTGCATAAATGCCTGAGATATATTTTTAAAAAAAGAATAACCAGATTAATTAATGATGACATCCTACCTGCTTTGGATCTTGGAGACATGGAGACTTGTATTGACTGTATTAAAGGAAAACTGATGAAGACCCAAAAAAAGGGTAATTCGAAGTTCAAACTTTTGGAAATCATTTACACTGATTTTAGTGGATCTCATTCTTTTACAATTTATTGTGATAAATATTTTATCACTTTTATTAATGACTTTTCTTGATATGACTATATTTATTTAATTAAGAAAAGTTTGATGCCTTTGAAAAATTTATGATTTTTAAAATTGAAGTCGAGAAATAATTAAAACAAGTCATTAAAATTATGAGATATGATCATGGAGATGAGACTATGGCAGATAAGATATGGCTGGGTAGCAAATGGATCCATTTGCCAAGTATTTATAGGATTGTGGGATTATTTCTCAATATACCATGCCTGGAAGTCCTGAGCAGAATGGTGTGGATGAAAGATGAAATTATATCCTTAAAGATATGATGAGGAGCATGATGAGTAGGTCTAATATGCCAAAATTTTTATGGGATGAAGCTTTCAAGACTGCTTTATATATTCTCAATAGATTTTCCAGTAAATCTGTATTGAAGATACCTTTTGAACTCTGGACTAAAAGAAAACCTAGTTTGAATCATTTTCGGGTTTGGAGTTGTCCTGTAGAATTAAAATTATACAACCATACAGAGAGAATGACTGATCCCAAAATAAGTTATTGTTACTTTATTGGATATTCAGAATATTCCAAAGGATATAGGTTTTATAGTCCAGGAAGAGGTAACATAATCATGGAGTCTCTTACTGCAAAGTTTCAAGAACTTGATGTGGCTGATGAAGGATCTTTCCTTACTACAGTTGATGACAATGCACAAGCTAAAATTATTTCTATTTCTATATCCGGTCAGAATGAAAATATTATTTCTACTTTTATTGAAGGAATGGATAATAAAATCCTTGATCCTCTTGGACCTATTCAGAATCTTTAACCAGTGGAAGAACTTCAAGTAAGAATATCTGCTAGACAAAGAAGATCCATAATTTCATATGATTTCTATGTTTATCTCAGGAAGAATGATTTTGATATTGGGCATATGGTTGACCCAGTTACTTATATTGATGCTGTCAGTTTTCTCCAGTCTGATCTATGGATAAATGCGATAAAAGAGGAGATACGGTCTATGGCCAATAATGATATGTGGGAGCTTGTTGAACATCCTGATGGTTGTAAACCTATTGGATGCAAATGGGTATACAAAACTAAAAGGGGTTCCAAGGGAAGAGTTAATCATTTTAAGGCCAGAGTGGTAGTAAAAGGCTTCACTCAAAGAAAATGAATTGATTTTACTGAAACTTTCTCTTCGGTATCTTCAAAAGATTCTTTTAGAATCATTATATCATTGGTTGCTTATTATGATCTGGAGCTGTATTAGATGGATGTTAGAACTGCTTTCCTGAATAGTAACCTCAGTGAAGAAGTCAACATGAAGTAGCCAAAAGGTTTTCAAGAAACTGGTAAGGAACATTTGGTGTGCAAATTAAAAAGGCCCATCTATGGTCTGAAGCAAGCATCACGACAATGGTACTTAAATTTTGATGAAGTTGTAATCTCTTTTGGTTTTGAGGAGAATAAAGGTTGATCAAAATGTATCTATCTCAAAATGAAGTTGAGAGAAAGTTCATGGTTTTGAGGAGAATATATGTTGATGATATCTTGCTTGCTATCTCAAAATTAGTGAGAGAAAGTTCATGTTTCTTGTTTTATATGTTGATGATATCTTGCTTGCTAGCAATGATTTTGATTTGCTTTCTAAGACCAAACAAATGTTATCTGAAAATCTTGATATGAAAGATCTTGGTGAGGCATCCTTTGTTTTGGAAATTGAAATTCATAGGGATAGATCTCGTTGTCTATTGGGTTTGTCACAAAAGGCATACATTGACAGAATTCTTCAAAAATTTAATATGCAGAATTATAAACTATGTGATTCACCTGTTATTAAAAGTAACAAGTTCAGTAAAGATCAATGTCCAAAGAATCAACTTGAGAAAGATCAGATGAAAGATATGCCTTATGCAAGTGCTGTAGGAAGCTTGATATATGCTCATGTCTGTACCAGACTTGACATTGCCTTCATAAAGGTGTTCTTGGTAAATATTTATCAAACACAAGTTATCATCAGATTGCTATAAAGAAGGTGATGAGGTATTTATAGAAAACTAAGGATTATATGCTAATGTACAGGAGAGTTGATAATCTTGAGTTGGTTGGATATTTGGATTCAGATTATGCCGGGTGTCTTGGCTGGTGGTGCGGTATCCTGGAAAAGTATTAAACTTACACTGACTGCTTCTTCTACCATGCAAGCTGAATTTATATCCTATTATGGAGCTGCTACTCAAGCTATTTGGTTAAGAAATCTTATGACCGGCTTCAAATTTTATATTCGAGTTCCAGACCTGTGTTAATATATTATGATAATAAGACTACAATATTCTTCACAAGGAATAATAAATCTTCCAACAAGTCTAAACATATCGAGCTGAAGTACTTGGCCATCAGAGATCTTGTGAAGAATTGAGATAGAATTATTGATTATATTGATACAGAGTCTATGTTAGCTGATCCTCTGATCAAAGGTTTGAGGTCCATATATTTTGCAAAGCTTGTTGAAAATATGAGCATATTGAGCTCTTTTGATGTACTTGGTTAGTGGGAGTGACTCTATAATTAAATTTATTATCAATATAAATTTATGTTTTATTTACATATATCATGAGTTTTTGCATGCATTATTGTCATGATAATTATTTTGTTATATGGTTTTATATTTGTATATGTGGAATAAACAATAACATAGTATCTCAATATTATTTTTTTTTCTTAAAAATGATAATTGTATGGATATGTCTCATTTGATAATTATAAGATGTCATTATGTTTGGAGACATACAGACTTCTTTTGAAGTTGTGAGATCTTTCTAGCTTGTTATATAGCATGTGGTTAAAGAAAAATCATGATTGAGGGTACATATGTTTAATTTATTTTGATTATGAGATATCTCTTTTGATTATGTACATGACCGAGACTAGGTGTCGAGTCTCGGATATGTTATGTTATCTCATCATTGATACCGTTGTTAAGTATGTAAAATAGAATGGCTTGTTGTTTGATGCCATTAAATTTTTTTTTCCTTATTTTATTTCTAAGCATGTTGAAAAGAAATTAAAGGACTGACAATGAAAAATAACATATTTTATTTTAATCATCTTGATGCTATTTTCTTGCTACATACTATACCAAGACTCATGTCGATGGTGTTTATGATGCTTGTAACCATGGATAAGTCTTGTTGCTCATGTGGCTTCCCAAGAGGGGGGTGAATTGGGATTATGAAAATTTAGCAAGTATGTGCAATTTAAAATCCTTTAGTATTGTGGTGAACAATGCAATGCGGAAGCAAGTAAATAAATGCAACGAACTTAAACAAGCACAATCACAAACACAAGAAATTTAGAGTGGTTCGGAGCATCCCGCTCCTATGTCCACTATCCAAGTACCACTTAGGATTTCCACTATATCCCCCACTAGAATATAATCGGATTGTTTTAACAGGCTCACAATCCAAACCTATATACTTTGGTTTTACCGGGATCACCAAAGAAAACCCTCACTTGGTTTTAACACAGGCTAACCAAGAATCTAAATCCCTTTGATTTTTAGAACCGGGTTCACCAAAGAAAATCCAAACTTAGGTTTTAATAGGCTCATCTAAAAACCTTTAATACATTCTCAAGATACAGCCCCTTGATGTTCTTAGAGAGAAGACAAGATAAATCAAATGTATAAAGCAACTTTACAACAATCCAAATTTGTTTGAGTGTTGCCGATGAAGATCAAATCGAAGCCTAGCTTTGAATACTCTTTAATGCTCCTCAAGCTGCTTCTTTGTTTATTCAAAAGGTTGAATTCAAGGATGAAGATCGGTTGGTGAAGCTTAGAATCCTATCTTTAATGCTCTTGAAGTAAGTTGGTGAAAGACTAAAAAACTCTTTAACTTCCAAGGAATAATCAATGAATAATCTTTCAAAAATTGTTTAAACCTTCATAAATATTTTCTTTTATAGTTTTCAATCAAAAATAGCCATTGTAGGGCCTAGAAAACTGAAATAGAGCCGTTGGAGGGCTTTTGAAGTTCAAAAAGGAGATTTTGCAACTAGTCGTTAGACTGCAAAAATCCATCACTCGAGTCGACTCGAGGTCCATGAGTTGACTTGAAGTCTCAGACAACCCAAAAAAAACTCTATGCGAGTCAACTCTTTTGGATTGAGTCAGCTCGAACTCTAAATCAATAGAAAATCAAATTTTGCATGAGTCGGCTCTTCAAGGCTGAGTCGGCTCTAAGTCACAGTCACCAACAAAATAAACTCTGGACGAGCCGACTCTTCTGGACTTGAGTCGGCTCGAGGTCTCGTCACCAAAAATAAGTTCTTCATCGAGTCGACTCTTAAGGCTTGAGTCGGCTCGAGGTTCTGAAACTCTGAATTTTTTTATGACGTACCTAAATAAGAGTCAGCTCTTGATCCATGAGTTGGCTCGAACAAAAGTTCTTCTCAAGCATTCAAACTTTTCCAAACATCTTCAATTCAAGATTCCAACAAGAGCAAATCTTCCAAAAAGCTTCAAAGAGCTTGCCAAACATGTCTAACCTATTTGCACTCATTTTTTACTAATTTAGAGCCCTTGTTACAAGATTACATACATAAAGGATCATGGCTTTATAACTTGAAGAATACAAGAGTTTATACAATGTTGGAATACCTTTCAACTAGGTAGAAAACCAACTAATATAAAGATAAACACTTTCCTGCAAAACTTCATATGAATATCATAAATGAAAAAGTCTTGAATATATAAGTAGTACAATGAATATTTTGTAATCATCAAAATCATTCTAGAGGTCAACAAGTCTTGTATCGGATAAGTAGTACAATGACCCCATGATTTGGTATCATTGATAATGTTGGACCGAGTCATTTGTAGATGCTGTTTATGGATCATATGGTGGCCATATTTTTTTCAACCTGAGAGTTATTTTTTAAATTATAATTAATGTAGTCCAAATGAGAGAATATAAGATTTTTTTTTAATTTGGGCTAACATTAATTAAAATTTTTATTTTATTAAAATCGGATTAATTTTATGGTCCATGTTGATAGACGTATGATGGCTCATGTTGACCCTAGAATTGATTTTAATGATTACAAAATATTGATACATGATATATTACTAATTATCTTTGTAAAGATTATTTTTTTATAAAGTATCATAGGTTTAGAAGATGTTTTGAGTGGTTTAGAAGATGTTGGAAGAAGTTTGGAGACTTTTGGAAGTCTTTTGGACAAAGCTCACTCGAGCCGACTCGCTGAGAATTCGAGCCGACTCTTCCATAGTGGCTTAAATTGAGTTCTGAATAAAGATAACTCCAGAATGGCAAAACTATAATTATTCCAAAAATCCGAGCTGACTCGACCAGGGTGAAGGTTCTGGAGTATTGAAAATTCGAGCCGACTCGAGCTATCCGAGCCGACTCGAATCCTAGAATTGTGGACAGTAACACTAGTTGTAAAAATTATTTTTCTTCCTTCCAACGGTTCTAAACAGTCATATTTCATTTTTCAAGGCACTCCAACGGTCCAAACAACCTGGGAACACTTCCAAAACTTATATATGATGGATCAAAGTGAAGAGAAGAGACAGAAAAAGAAAAGAAGAAAAAGAGAGAGCTTTAATGTTCAAATTCAAGAGAGGGTTCTTCACTTCCTATCACAACTCTTGAAGCTTTATTTGAAGAAAGTGGAGAGTTTAGAAGAGCTATATTCAATTGGCTAAAGCTGCAACCATCCACTCTCAAGGGATTTGTATTTTGTATTGCATTGTTTACTTGTTTGTTTTTCTTGTTTTTGTGTTGGGTTTTTGGTGAACCTGTGAAAACCAAGTTTGGGTTCTTGGTAAGCCCAATGTAAAATCAAAAGTGGATTTTGGTGAGCCGTGAAAACCAAGTTTAGGTTCTTAGTAAGCCCGGTGTAGAACCAAGAGTGGGTTTGTTGGTGAGCCCATGAAAATCAAGTTTGGGTTCTTGGTAAGTCCGGTGTAAAACCAAGAGTGGATTTTTAGTGAGCCCATGAAAACCAAGTTTGGGTTCTTGGTGATCCCGGTGTAAAACCAAGATTGGGTTTCTTTGGTGAGCCCGGTGTAAAAACCAAAGGATGTTGGATTTGGATTGTGATCTCAGTAAAACAATTCGACTGTATTTTATGAAGAATATAGTGGAAATCCTAAGTGATATTTTGGATAGTGGACGTAGGAGTTGGATTACTCTGAACCACTATAAATTGTGGTGTTTGTGATTATTTTGTTTGAGCTCATTTATTTGCTTCCGCATTTAATTATTTAAATACTTCACTCACTATACTAAGATTTCAAAAGGGCACATACTTGAGAAAAAATTTTCATTTCCAATTCACCTCCCTTTTGGGAAAGCCACCTGGGCAATAATTGGTATCAGAGTAGTGTCTCAGTGCCTTTAGTTTAACAACTAGGAGTAAAGATCAATGGCTACCCACATGAGCACACATCTTGCCGAAGGGCAATGTTCTACATGACCTTCACTTTTTGTCGGTACAAACTATAGCTATTGGAAAGCACGCATGAAGATTTATATTCAAGCTATAGATTTTGAATTATGAAAAATTATTTTAAGAAAACCTCCCACACCCATGATAAATGTCGATGGCATAAATATTCCAAAACCGAAATTGGATTGGAATATTTATGAAATGCAAATGGGAGAGTTGAATGTAAGAATAATGAACCTCTTGTATTGTGCTTTAGATGCAAATGAGTTTAACCGGATTTCTACTTGCACCTCCATAAAAAAATTTAGGATAAACTTGAAATCACTCATTAAGGCATAATACAAGTTAAAAACTCTAAGATCAATATGCTCATGCATGATTATGAAATGTTTAAAATGAAACCTCATGAATCTATTTCTGAAATGTTTTCGAGGTTTATTAACATTACTAATAGTTTAAAAAGTTTTGGTAGAATATATTCTAATGTAGATATGGTTCAAAAGATTCTTCGATCTTTGCCAGAAGTTTGAGATTCTAAAGTAACTGTAATTCAAGAGACAAAGAATCTAAATAATCTGCCATTAGAAGAGCTTCTTGGATCACTCATCACTCATGAACTCACAATGAAGTGCCGGAGTGAAGAAGAGAAAAAGAAAAAGAAAATAATTGTACTCAAGATAACTATTGAAGAAAATGAAGAAGAGTTCACAAGTTCATCATCCGAAGAAAAGCAAGATGAAGATGAATTAGCCCTGGTTATGAAAAAGTTTAGAAAATTTATGGGTAAGGGCAGATTCAGAAAAAAGAAAAAGTATAAGGCTAAGAGGGAGCCATACAAAGAGAAAGAAAAGAAAAGGAAGGCATTGGCAGCCACTTAGAGCAACAGCAAAGATTCAAGATCAAGTGATAATGTAAAGCAATCAAAAACTGCCAACACATGCTTTACGATTCTTCAAAATGAAATAAATTCTATACCTAACTCAGAATTTATATTTGATGATCTTAATAATGCTTTTCATGATTTAATATCTGAATATAAAAAGTTAGGATCTAAGCATCAAATCTTAAAACAATCATATGATATGCTTCAAAATGAAAGAAATGATGCTTTAGAAAAATATCATGTTTTGCAAATTGAATTAAATTCTATTTCTGAAAATTGCAAAACTCTTCAAAAAGAAAAGATTGAATATCTTAAGTATTACATGAAGAAAATCAAAGGTTGCAAAAAGAAGATGAGAAACTCAAGCCTTTAGTTGATAAATTGACTTTAAGTTCAGATAAGCTTAAGTTATTATTAAACAATCAAAGATTTTCAAGTAGCAGAGCTGAAATTGTTTGTAATTCAAATTCCAATCTTGTTGAAAGAAAATTTTCAGCTTAAAACAAATTTCAAAAATCTAATGTTGTTTGTTTTTGTTGTTAAAAAGTTGGGCATAAAGCTTATCTTTGTAATTTCAGAAAGAAAAAGAAAAATGATATAAAAAAAGTTTGAGTTCCAAAAAGAACCATAAGCACTAACTTCAAAGGATCCAAGAAAGTTTGGGTACCTAGATCGTCCACTTAGTATGTTTTATAGGTAGTCTTGCAGCCAAACAAAAGAAAAGAAGATATTGCATGAATAGAGGCTGTACAAGGCACAATGAAGGATGATAAAGGTCAATTCAACACCAGAATCAAAAGAAAATGGAGTAGTAATTTTTGAGTATAATGGTAAAGGAGGATGATCATTATTTGGTATAATCTACTCAAACCCTTACTTTTTGATATATGTAATGTTAGTCATTTACTTGAAGCAATTTGCTGTGTTTATTATATTTGATGCTTCAAGATAAGTTAAATATCAACTATGCAAAAGTTACTAGTATTCTTGATCATGTGAAATTCATTGAACTTTGACTTGAAACATTTTGAATGTTTGAAGTATATTTGATATTCAAGTCTTGTGGCAATGAACCATGAAATCAAGAGTTCTAGCTTACTCTAGCATAGATAATTTGAGATGTACTAGCATACTTAATATTTTATTTTGATCATGAGTATAGATTGATTTTGATGATTTTTATAAATTCATGACTTTAATTCTTCTATTGATATTTATTTATTTTTATTGATACCATATTTTACATTACTCTCTTGCATGAATGCTTAGAATGAATGTGAAAGAGAGAGGAGTGTATATGTTAGATAAAAGAAGAATTAAGAATCATGATACCCCCAACAATTAGCATTTGTAATAATTGATAACATAAAGAAAGGGGGAGAAAAAGAAAAATTATAGACAAGAATATGAAGGAAATAAAAAGAAGGTGAAATTATCTCAAAACATCTTAATATTCTTGTGGTATTATAAAATCATTGATTAGTATCCCCTTAAAGAATGGTTAAGAATATTTTTTGTTGATGTCAAAAAGGGGGAGAGATATAAGGTGTAATGAAAAAAATATTTGAAAAGAGAGAAGTTTCATTTTTGAAATATATTTGATAAATTAAGGGGGAGCTTATTGCTTATATGATACTTGTTAATTTACTTGAAATACAATCTTTTATAGAGTTAATTTTGTGCTAAGATTCTTTTTCATGCCCAATGTTTTGTTATCATCAAAAAAAGAAAGATTGTTGACCCTAGGATTGATTTTGATGATTACAAAACATTGATGCATGATATGTTACTAATTATCTTTGTAAAGATTATTTTTTTGTAGAGTATCATAGATTTAGAAGATGTTTGAAGTGGTTTAGAAGATGTTGAAAGAAGTTTGGAGACATTTGGAAGCCTTTTGGACAAAGTTCATTCGAGCCGACTCGCTGAAAATTTGAGCCGACTCTTCCAGAGTGGCTGAAATTGAGTTCTGAATATAGTTGACTCTAGAATGGCAAAACTGTAATTATTCCAAAAATTTGAGCCGACTCGACTGAGAAGACCTGACTCGACCAGAGTGAATGTTTTGGAGTACTAAGAATTCGAGAGCTGACTCGAGCCATCGGAGTCGACTCGAATCCCAGAATTATGGACAGTAACGGCTAGTTGCAAAAATTATTTTTCTTCCTTCCAACAATTTCAAACAGTCATATTTCATTTTCCAAGGCACTCCAATGGTCCAAACAACTTGGGAACACTTCCAAAACTTATATATGATGGATCAAAGTGAAGAGAAGAGACATAGAAGAAGACAAGGAGAAAAAGAGAAAGCTTCAATGTTCAAATTCAAGAGATGGTTTTTTACTTCCTATCACAACTCTTGAAACTTTATTTGAAGAAAGATGAGAGCTTAGAAGAGTTACATTCAATGGGCTAAAGCTACAACCATCCACTCTCAAGGAGTTTGTATTTTGTGTTGCATTGTTTACTTGTTTGTTTTCCTTGTTTTTGTGTTGGGTTTTTGGTGAGCCCGTGAAAACCAAGTTTCGGTTCTTGGTAAGCCCAGTGTAAAATCAAGAGTGGATTTTTGGTGAACCCGTAAAAATCAAGTTTGGGTTCTTAGTAAGCCCGGTGTAAAACCAAGAGTGGGTTTTTGGTGAGCTTGTGAAAACCAAGTTTGGGTTCTTGGTGATCCCGGTGTAAAACCAAGATTGGGTTTCTTTGGTGAGCTCGATGTAAAAACCAAAGGGTGTTGGGTTTGGATTG
Source organism: Areca catechu (assembly GCA_021397845.1). Lineage (NCBI taxonomy): Eukaryota > Viridiplantae > Streptophyta > Magnoliopsida > Arecales > Arecaceae > Areca > Areca catechu. The sequence goes on from CM038042.1 coordinate 189,645,887, forward strand.
TAATCCCGGTAAAATAATCCGACTGTATTCTAGGAAGAATATAGTGAAAATTCCAAGTGGTATTTTGGGTAGTGGATGTAGGAGCTGATTTACTCCGAACCAATATAAATTGTAGTGTTTGTGATTGTTTTGTTTGAGCTATTTATTTGCTTCCGCATTTAATTCTTTAAATACTTCACTCACCATACTAAGATTTCAAAAGGGCACATACTTGATAAAAAGTTTTCATTCCCAATTCACCCTCTCTTGGAAAAGCCACCTGGGCAATAGCCCAATATTATGTGATCATTGTTAAGGCTAGGAGCATCTCATGTGATTTGGTATGGTTGAGATGGCACGGTGTAGACCTTAGTCCGACTTGACTAGTGATAGGAGGGTTAGTTTGGTTATTTTTATTTTATTGGCTAGGTCCCCTTTCTGCTTCCTCTATTTATATTTTACGTGAGTTGTAATTTTTCACGATGATTTTTCTCATTGAGAGATGTAAATTTTCTAAAAAAGCCCGGAGAGAAGGACTCTACCAGTGATGTTCGTGTGAGCATCGGTAATCAGTTTAGGATCATGATGAATATAAGTAAGCATTATAATATTTTTTCTCAGATCTATTTTCAAAATTTTAATCTTCTTAATCGATTTAAAAAATTGAAAAAAACTATTTTCCTACAATCGTTTGTTGCTCCTTGTAATCTTGTTTTCCTACAGTTGCTTGTTGCTCCTTATAATCTTGTTGTTGTATGAGGGCCAAGAGGCAATCTTTAAAAAGTCTATGGATCATATGGTGGCCATATTTTGGAGCGTCTGAGTGCGGTCATCAGTGACTTAGGATGCGTGTTTTCTCTTCTCCTTCATTCTTCTTGAGTTTTCTTCAAGTTCTTCATGGGTTTCACTATACGGATGTTTGAGAATGGCTGATAAAGGTGCGATCAGCGGCAAGGATGCCTCAAAAATGGACGGCGGCATTGACGGGGAGCGATCGTGGACTCGTGTGGTGCAGGGTCCCCCCCGAGCTCCACTGTGGACTCATCATAAAATCTCGGAAGAGGAGATCGAGCGGCTTCAATCCATTTTCTTCAAGGTGCTACAGTTACCGGAATCAGTGCTGGAGGACTCCCGAAGGCAGTGGAAGGGGAAGATGGTGGTCTTCCGGAGCTTGGGCCACCGTGTCGTAGTGGCGGGATTGTTCAAGGAGGTTCAGCTTCGGCTGAACTTGGACTATGACCTGGAAGTCTTCCCAATGGCTGGAGATCACTTGGTCCTCCACCTGAACAATGAAGGGGACTGCATGAGGGCGCTGGTGAGCGGCCCCTGGTTTGTCACCGGATAGCTGAAGGCAATGGAACGATGGGAGCCGGACTTCCAACCTGGATGCAAGCCGATCCAGAGGACTGTTGTCTGGATAAAGCTTCCGGAACTACCTCTTGAATACTGGCTTCCCTCAACGATCATGGCCATGGCGGCTGAGGCTAGGAAACCCATTTCTAGTGACAATTTCATAGATCTTCTGAGGAAGACAGGGTATGCCAGGGTCAGAGTCAAATTGGATGCCTCGCTACCCCTCAAACCCGAAGTTTGATACAAGGGAAAAGGAGGATCTTCTGGTAGCAATTCCTATATGAAAACATTCCTACCATGTGCTTCAAATGCGACCGAATTGGGCACATGACGGAGGATTGTAGGGCTTCGGAGGGGATGCCCAGAGATAATCTAGGGAGGTTCCCACTTCAACCGAAGAATGTGGTGTCTGAAGGGTAGCCAGGGAAAGCTGATCAGAGTGACTTACGATGCCCTGAGGGGCTGCGTGGACCAGAGGGACCAGAGGGGAAAGACAGCCACCGAGGATCGTCTAACCTTTGGGTTGTGGATGGTTACATCCCAAGTTCGCATGCCTCGATTGGTGGCTGTCATAGGGAAAATTTGAAGGGAGCCGGAAAAGGCTAAGGTACCACCTTCATTTTCGGATCCTCCTTCCTCTTCTCCTCCCCGGTCATCGCCTACGACACCTTCATCTTCCCTCAGATCCCCCCGCATCCAAAGGAATGGTAGAAGCCAGCCAAGGAAGCCAAATGCAAATCGCGGGATGTAAGCTCAGGTAGGCAACCCAAGAGGGGGGGTGAATTGGATTTTATAAAATTTTTGTACTATTTGCAAAGTGTGAACTGAATCAAGTATGTGCTAATACAATTCAAGTGCTTGTGTATTTCAAATAAATGCAGCGAAAATAAAGAAATAAAAGTACAAGGAGAACAATCACACAAACACAAAGATTTATAGTGGTTCGATGCCAACCAAGCACCTACATCTACTCCTCAAGAATTCCTTGGGAATTCCACTAAGTTTGGTTTTATAACTTAAGCTCACCAACAACCTTTACAACTTGTTTTGTCTTCGGGCTCACAAGTCAAATCCTAGTTGGTTTCAAGGCTCACTAACAACCACTTTGGTTTTCAAGGCTTACCAAAAACCTCTTTGGTTTTTCAAGGCTCACCAAAAACCTTAAGTAAAACAATGTAAGAGCAAGTATAAATGAATACAATAAAAGCTTTCTAAAATAAAGCAAATATCTCTTTGAAGCCCATTGAGAGTTGATGAAGATCTTGTCTTCAAGTTGATGAAGCCTTTGATTGATGCTTGTAGATGTAGACTTTGAATGCTCTCTTTGAAACTTGGAAGCTTGAAGGCTTTGAATCACTCAACTCTTGAATCCTTGAAGAATATTCAAAAAACTCACCAAAGGATTACTTCCCCAATTGATTTTTGATGTTTATATAGCTCTCCAAACCATAGATGACCGTTTATGACTGTTGGGGATGAAGATATGGCCGTTTGAAGCAAGTTGGAGAAGTTCTGCAGCTTTTGAAAACTAGCCATTACAGTCAAGTATCGACACTTGACCTCCAAGTGTCGACACTTGGTTCTCAGGTGTCGACACTTAGTGTCGACACTTGGTTTGCAAGTGTCAGCACTTGGTTCTGCAGGTGTCAACACTTGGCCTGCAAGTGTCAACACTTGATTTTTAGGTGTTGACACTCAGTTGAGCCAGTACTGAAACTTCTTCAAAATTAAACTTTAAGTCCTTCCAAGTCTTCTTTATATTCCAAAGTCCTTATAACTTGATTTTTCATTAATTTAAGAACTTTTTCAATTGAAATACAAGCATTTCTTCATTCAACATGGTTGAGTACTAAGATCTGAAAAATATACTTAAAATATAATTAGTACTCATATATACTTAAACATTTTGTCAATCATCAAAATCAAGACCAGAGTCAACAATCTTCCCCTTTTTGATGATGACAAAACCTTTAAGTATATGAATAGGGTAAGCTTAAAAAGATTAACAATAAGATAAATATGTAAGCTCAAAACAATAGGCACCAAGCTCCCCCTCAAAATATGATCCAAAAAATCTTCAAAAATATTTTTCAAAATATGCAAAATTTTCAAATTTTTTAAAATTTCTTCTTCTTACTAATTCTTCCCTTTAGATAAAAATATTTTGCATTCTTCTTTCCTTTTGCACTTTCTTTCATTTCTCAAATGATTTTTCATGTTTATTCAATCTTCCCCTTTTCATACTTAACAATTTTCTTCCCCTTTTTGACATCATGAAAAAGGGTGAAAGGCAATACAAAGTGGGAATGAAGTCGGAAAGAATAGCAAGTAGGTCATCGAAATCAATGCATGAAATCAAATAATTATGATATCAATTGAATATGATACAAATTGAACAAGATACCACAGAATGTAAGCACATGCAAGAAATGATTTGATGTATATTATCCATTCGCCTTACTTGTTCATGGGATAATGTCACAGCGGCACCCCTATACGTTATAAGAGAGTCCATTGAATGAGAAGAGAGGGTCTTTAAGCCCTACTTATCTCCTATAACCGGACGACCATGGTGACTAACCCAATCCGAAGCGGATACTAGGAATTCTTTTAAAAATAATTTTGATACCAATAGAATATGATATCATTTGAATGTAACTCCTCTCAAAGAATTAGATTTGAAAACAAGAAGGAGTATTAGAGCAATATAAGCAAAGCATGATATCAACAAGATATTCAAAGCATCAAATATGATAACAAATCTTTGGATGCTCCCCCTGAATGTTATTCCTCCTTTAAAAATATACATTTATTTCAGGAATAAAACATGAAAGCTTATGCATCAAGATTTAAAATTTTTCAAGATATTCATGATTTTCAAAATACAAAGCATTTATATTACTTAAAAACTTTTAGCATGATTTCAAATTCATTTTAAGATGATTTGATATCCATACAAATGCTAGAAGTAATATGATATCAAGTCTAGCTACTAGAGCAAGGGTTTGTCAATATGCATACCTTCTTCTTAAAAGTAATCCTTAACTACTAGTTCTATACTTGATCCAAATCATTTCTAGATTATGCATAGATGCCAAAAATAAAAATATAAATCATAGCATTTCACTTGAAATAATTTAGAAACTATATTAATCGAAATCAAGTGAAGATCTAATAATCACAAGTTTGACCATGAGAGCTTGAAATCCATCAACATCAAAATGGTCATGATCACAACAAATGATTATTAGTCTAAGCTTGATTCTAATCAATCACTTAAAATATTTTTTAAAGCAATATGCATCTTTAAAAATATTTTTTATGAAATACATTAATCAAAATCAAGTGAATGTCTCACAATCACAAGTTTAATCATGATAGCATGAAATTCATCAACATCAAGAAATCCATGATCATAACCAATGATTATAAGTCTAAACTTGATTCTAATTAATCATTTAAAATAATTTTTTAAAGTAATTGATTCAATAATTATAACAAAAAATTTAACTACATTTTCAATCATGGAAGGAGATGTTTATAATTTACCAATGTACATAATCCTTCCTTTTACCATTTAGTCCAAAATGTAGCTTGTCCACATCTTCAATTATCTTGTATAGCCATTTATCAAAAACTTCATTTCTTCAAGTTGAGCTGCAAGACATTCCTGCAAAACAAACTAAGTGGACATTTTTGGTACCCAAACTTTCTTGGGTCCTTTATGATTAGCAATTATGGTTCCTTTTGGAACCCAAACTTTTCTTAATCTAAAAGGATAAGCATTAAAACCACATTTATAAGATAAATTGGAAGAAGCAGGAATAGAGAAATTCTTCAAAAGTTTTTGCTTCTTTACCTCAACCAAAATATTTTTCTTATTCAAAACTTTATCACATAAATCTTTCAAAACAATATTTCCTTTTTTTTAAAAAAAATCTTTTTCTTTAAAGAAATTATTCTTTTCATTTTTCAAAATATCAATCTTGGCATCATCATTTTTATTGGCAAGATTGGTGTTATCAAGAAAAAATGAATCTACATGCCTATTTAATTTCTTGTGCTCAATTTTTAGCAATTTATATTCATGCACAAGATCATTAGATGCATCATGTAATTCATCAAAGATAAAATTATAATCATTTTCAGTACATACCTTTTTCTCATTTGCCATGAAACAAAGATGGACAACTTCATCATCCGTACTTGAATATTCACTATCGCTCCAAGTTGCCATCATTGTCTTGAATCTCTTTTTGACTTTGAAAGCCATTATCTTCTTTTCTGTATCAGCTTCCACTATCCTTTGCCATAAGTTCAACTCATAGGTCATGAGTGAACCGATAAGCTCCTCCAAAGGTAAGGTTTCTACATCTTTAGCTTCTTGGATCGCCGTCACCTTTGGATCCCATGATTTTGGCAAGAATCTAAGAATTTTGTTCACCAAATCATCATTAGTATAGATTTTGCCAAGACTTTTTAATTCATTAATAATAGTCATAAATCTTGAAAACATATCAGATATAGATTCATAATGCATCATTTCAAAAATTTCGAAAGAATGTACAAGCACATTAATTTTAGTGTTCTTCACTTGAAGAGTACTCTCATGAGTAACTTCAAGTGTGTCCCATATTTCCTTCGCCGATGTGCATGTAGAAATTTTATTAAATTCATTTAAGTCTAATGCACAATAAAGCAAGTTCATTGCTTTAGCATTGAGTTCAATTTGTTTAATGTCATATTCATTCCAATCATCTTCGAGCTTTGGAATGGAAATGCCATTAACCAAAATGGAAGGAATATGAGGACCACTAACAATGATTTTCCAAAGATGATAACTAATAGATTGAATATGGATGCGCATGCGAATTTTTCAAAATATGTAATTTGTGCCATTGAAAAATGGTGGTCTAATACTAATACCTACAAGGGTTGCCATAAACTTTAGCTCAAAATCGTTAGATTTTCAAACAGAGCACCCGCTCTGATACCAATTGTAGGCTCAGGTAGGCAACCCAAGAGGGGGGGTGAATTGGGTTTTATAAAATTTTTGTACTATTTGCAAAGTGTGAACTGAAGCAAGTATGTGCTAATACAATTCAAGTGCTTGTGTATTTCAAATAAATGCAGCGGAAATAAAGAAATAAAAGTACAAGGAGAACAATCACACAAACACAAAGATTTATAGTGGTTCGGTGCCAACCAAGCACCCACATCCACTCCCCAAGAACCCCTTGAGAATTTCACTAAGTTTGGTTTTATAACTTAGGCTCACCAACAACCTTTACAACTTGTTTTGTCTTCGGGCTCACAAGTCAAACCTAGTTGGTTTCAAGGCTCACTAACAACCACTTTGGTTTTCAAGGCTTACCAAAAACCTCTTTGGTTTTCCAAGGCTCACCAAAAACCTTAAGTAAAACAATGTAAGAGCAAGTATAAATGAATACAATAAAAGCTTTTTAAAATAAAGCAAATATCTCTTTGAAGCCCGTTGAGAGTTAATGAAGATCTTATCTTCAAGTTGATGAAGCCTTTGATTGATGCTTGTAGATGTAGACTTTGAATGCTCTCTTTGAAACTTGGAAGCTTGAAGGCTTTGAATCATCCAACTCTTGAATCCTTGAAGAATATTAAAAAAACTCACCAAATGATTACTTCCCAATTGATTTTTGATGTTTATATAGCTCTCCAAATCATAGATGACCATTTATGATCGTTGGGGATGAAGATATGGCCGTTTGAAGCAAGTTGGAGAAGTTCTGCAGCTTTTGAAAACTAGCCGTTACAGTCAAGTATCGATACTTGACCTCCAAGTGTCGACACTTGGTTTCCAGGTGTCGACACTTAGTGTCTGCAAGTGTCAGCACTTGGGTCTGCAAGTGTCAACACTTGGCCTGCAAGTGTCAACACTTGATTTTTAGATGTTGACACTCAGTTGAGCCAGTACTGAAACTTCTTCAAAATTAAACTTTAAGTCCTTCCAAGTCTTCCTTATATTCCAAAGTCCTTATAACTTAATTTTTCATTAATTTAAGAACTTTTTCAATTGAAATACAAGCATTTTTTCATTCAACATGGTTGAGTACTAAGATCTGAAAAATACACTTAAAATATAATTAGTACTCATATATACTTAAACATTTTGTCAATCATCAAAATCAAGACCAGAGTCAACACGGGAGACCTCTAAGTTTCAGTCTTAGGCTGACTTCATGGCATCTGAAGGAGTGTTTGGACCGTTGGCTTCATGCATGGAACTGGTCTTGCCAGAAGAAGCTGGATCGAGGGGCCGCCAGATGGTTGAATACGGATCGATCTCACTGAAGAGGAGCAGAAGCCCTCCCAGTTCTTCTTCCCTATCTCCTCAAGGTACCTCTTCACCCAAATCGGTCTAGGCATCTCCCAAACAGGTTAGTCACCCTGTTCCTCCTATGGTGATTATGAAGGGTAGCACAAAAAATTCTCAGGATGGGCTGCCCATGGTCTCGATTGGTTCTTTATCATTCTCACTATCGGATGGTCAGGGGAGATCTGGGGAGGGAAGAAGGGAGAGTGTGAGGATCGGAGGGTTGTTTGTTCCTACAGGGGATGTGCGGGGTGAGGGTGGTCATAAGGAGGCTAAGGGGCCTCAGGGGAAACAAAGAAAGGGTAGGGAATTTAGGACTCCTGGGTCTTCAGTGGTAAGTTCGGGGTTTAGGAGCCCTTCTGGGTCCAAGGGAGGCCCTGCCCCCTCTGCTGACTGGGGGTCTGCTGTCTGTCCTGAGGGGGGTGGGGGGTCTGGGAGTGGTTCTGGGCTTAGTGGGGTTGACCTGGGTCCTGCTATCTTGAGAGGTCCCTCTCCCTGGTCCTTCCCCTGCCCCTTCAATGGCAGGGGAACTTGCTGCTGTGGGTTCCTTGCCACCTGCTATGGCTGCCTCACAGGAACAAATACAAATGAAAGGAACTGGGACTATGGGTCTTGCTGCTCCAGGAGTAGGTCAGTCTACCAATTCCAAGGGAACTCCTCCAGAGGTTTTGGGTCACGAAGCAGCAATCCAGAAAATCCAGCAGGCATTGTTAGCAGTGGGTCAAAAAGCTTCTGCTTCACTGGTGGTTGAAGGAACTAAGGGTGACAAGGGACAGGGTCTTGCTTTAACTTAATCTTGTTTCATGAAAACTTTTGTTTAGAATGTCAGGGGGGCAAGAAAGCCCTCCTTTTTATCATCTTATTTTCACTTTCTGCATTTATATAATCCTGCTATTACTGTTCTTCTGGAAACATGGTTGTCTAGGCTGGGTCTCGACCGTATTCGCCACCGTTTTCCTCGGGACTGGGGTTTCTACTCAGTTGAGTCACAGGGATGGTCTGGAGGTATCATTGTCACCTGGGATAGGGAGGCGACCAGAATCGATGTGCTCCATCGCTCATCATAGTTGATGGCGATTATAGTTTCGGAACCCAACAGACCGACTTGGCTACTATGTGGGATCTATGCCAGCACCTCTTATAGGGAGCGACGAGTGGTGTGGGAGGAGGTCTCGGCCCTGGCTAACCTGGGTCTACCTTCTGTCATTGCTGGTGACTTTAACTGTGTTCATCGGGCATAAGGGAAAAGAGGAGGTCGCCCATTTGTGGATGATGTGGCTTCTAAGGAATTTTCCAGTTTCATCCAGAACAATGGGCTGGTGGACATGAGATTTCTGGGTCCTCGCTTTACTTGGTGCAACAATCGCTCTGGCAATGCCAGGGTTTCGGAAAGAATCGACAGATTCTTTGCCACCCCCTCGTGGCTCAGGGTTTTTCCAGAGTTTTCTGTGCGACACCTCAGTCGCATTTCTTTTGACCACTGCCCACTTATGCTATCCACTGATACTGTGTAGAGGTGCCTCACCCCCTTCAGATTTGAAATATTATGGCTGTCATATCACAAAACCAGGGACATTGTTAAGGAAGTTTGGAGGATGCCTATCAGGGGCGACGCTACTTATCGTATCACCAGGAAATTGGAGCTTCTCAAGCAGCGGTTGCTCAGATGGAACAGGGTCGAGGTGGGGAACATCTTTCAAAAATTGGAAGAAGCGGAGAACTCGATAACAGTTCTTTAGGAAAAGGAAGATAAGGAAGGGGGCTTAATTGAGAAGGACATAGCTGCGCTCCACTCTCAGCTGTCATTGCATCACTCCCTTTTGCACAATCAGGAAGTTCTTTGGAGATAGAAATTGCAAGTCCAATGGCTTCAGGAGGGGGATAGAAATACGAGCTTCTTACACCAAGCCACAATCATTCGCAGACACCGGAATAGAATTAGAGCCTCGCACATTAATGACGGACGGTGCCTAGAGGATGATGAAGCTATTCGAAGAGAGATGTTCGAACTCTTCTCCTTCAGATGGTCGGTCTCTTCCAGATTTCATCTTTCTATTCTATCTACCCCACCTATGGTTGCTATCTCTTCTATCCAGGACTCTGTGCTCATTTCTTTGGTTTCTGAGGATGAGGTGCGCTATGTCCTATGGTCGATCAGTGAGGACAAAGTGCTTAGTCTAGATGGCTTTCCTTCTTTCTTCTTTAAGAAATTTTGGGATATCATTCGGCTTGAGCTTGTTACAGCTATTCAATTATTTTTTATTTCAGGATGGATGCCGGCTACCTGGAAGCAAACTTATATTGCTCTTATTCCTAAACGCCTTGATGCCCATGATCCTAGCCACTTCCGACTGATCAGTCTGTGCAATACTCTATATAAATTGTGCGCCAAAGTAATGGTTAGCAGAATGGCGCCCCTTCTACCATAGCTGATTAGCCCCAAGCAGGGAGCATTTGTTGCTGGTCGGAGTATTTCAGGCAATGTTCTTATTGCTCAGAAATTCATGTCTGATCTCCGACGAGCTCCTATCTATCATAGCTTGATGGCTATCAAGCTCGACATGGAAAGGGCTTATGACTGTGTTGACCGGGACTTCTTGTGGATTGTCCTTCAAGACTTTGGCTTTCATTCACTATGGATCTCTAGAATTCTGGCCTGTATTCACAGATCTTCATTTGCCCTCCTGGTGAATGGCTCCCCCACTGAGTTCTTTCACTCAGCTGTCGGTCTTCGACAAGGTGTCCCCTCTCTCCCTTTCTTTTCATTATTTGTGCTAACCACTTGTCTAGAATGTTGAGAGCAATGTTGCAGGACTCGATTATCCAGCCTTATATCCTCACTCCTAAAGCTTCACCAATCTCGCATCTTCTATTTGCTGATGATTGTTTGCTCCTTGGGTGGGCCTCGGTCGCCGCTGCACGGGGCTTTTGGTATCGAGGCAGAGAGTAAACATGCAAAAATCTGGAATCTACTTCAGCCCCAGGATGCCTGCTCCCGTATGGAGTACTATTCTGGATATTCTTGGGATTACCCATCGACAGGGACCTCTCCGGTACCTCGAAGTTATTATTACTGGATCTAGACTGACTATGCATGAATATGCTCCAATGATCCAGGCTGTTCGGGAAAGGATTGAGGGCTGGCAAGCCAGCTTTTGTCTATGATGGGGAGGGTTACCCTTATTCGCTCAGTCCTCACTTCACTCTTTATTTATCTCCTATCTAATGCAGTGATTCCTAAGGCAACCATCCTTAAACTGGAGCAGATGATTCATGCTTTTCTCTGGGGCTCCTTATCAGAGCATCGACGAATTTATCTGATTAGATGGCAGACAGTGTGCCAGCCTATCCAGAATGGTGGCCTCGATATTCACTCTCTTATAGCCAGGAGGGAGACCCTTTTGGGAAGGCACGTGGCTAGATTCTACCTAACTCTTGATACTATGTGGTCCTCTATGATAAGATCTAGATATGGTAATCATCATGCCCCGCCCTACTTTACTCACACCCCTCCGAGGCACTGTTCTATCTTCTGGAGGGAAATGATGGCTAGAGTGGATAGTATTATCCCCCACATCTCCTTCGCCATCGGAGATGGCAAGACTACCGGCTTTATGTTGGATCCGTGGATTTCTGATATCCCACTGGCTAGATGGCCCACCTTTTCTCTACGGCCATCCCTGACACTATATCCATTGCTGATCTTATGGTGCCCGACTATTCTCGATAGGACTCTTCTATCATCTTCTCGATCTTCGGGGAGATGCTTGGCCGCAGGGTAGTATCTATCATCTTGCTGGTCCATCCTTGCTCGGATACCAGGGTCTGGAGACGATCCACTACTCCTCGTGCCCGATTATCAGACTTCATTGCCATCTGTGCCCCTGAGCAATCATCACACCCGAGACACATTGGATGGGTTTGGAACCTCCCTGTACATCCAAGAGTCTCCCTTTTCTTATGGAAGATGATCTGGCATCGTTTTCCCACACGTGATTTCTTGACCGCCAGAGATCTCCATCTCCCCTCTAATTGCCCAGCTTGTGGGGCGGACAGGGAGACTCAGGATCATGTCTTATTCCTCTGTCCACGGGCCACCCAGGTCTAGAGGTTGGCGGGCTTTCAGGAGTTTCTGTCTCATGCTGAGGATTTTGGGGGCACCTTTCTCGGGTTCCTAACTCCAGGCACGAGCCACCCTGATGGCACCTTTCTCGCCTACATTATATACCACATCTAGCTTTCTAGGAACCAGATGATATTATGCTCTGTCACTGTCTCCGCCAGATTGATTATTGAGCAAGCTAGGATTCATACCCATGAGTACCTTTCTTCGGTGATGTCTCCGGAGACCTGGGGTTCCCTCCCCGCTCATTGAGCGCCCTGTCGGGTTTTAATCTCTTGGGAACCCCCTCCTCCGTACCACTTCACAGTCAGCTTTGACGGGAGTCTTCGTCGAGGTCAGGGAGGATCGGCATTCATCATTCGTGGTCCTCGCTGGGCTTCTTGATTGCTAGGAGCATCCACCTCGATGATCCGTCGATGCCGATGGCAGAGCTGTATGCGACTTGGGCAGGTATTGCTTATGCCCGCCAGATCCTTCACCTGGACCATCTTATCATTGAGGGTGACTCAGCTACGGTGATCTCCTGGATCCGCCAGACCCTGAGGTTCCCATTTTCTTACCCTATCATTCGGGATATTGGTCTCCTTCTTCATGGATGTATATCTATCACGATACGTCATATCTTCAGGAAGGCGAATTCCGTTGCTGACTAGGTTGCATCACATGTAGCCAATCACTCTGATTTTGTTTCCGGGCCATCATGGCAGACTGCTCCTGTACAGTTATGCAACCCAGTCAGCAGGGATGTATATCTATCACTCTGGTCCCCGTTTTCTCATCCTATCATTCAGGATATTGGTCTCCTATTTCAGGGACATACATCTATCACGATACGTCATATCTTCAGATAGGCCAATTTCATTGTTGACCGGGTTGCATCACATGTAGCCAATTACTCTAATTTTATTTTTTGATCATCATGGTAATATATAGTTATGCAATATTATATTTTCTAATTTTTTTGGATTGTATTCATTGTTGTTATATTTGTATTGGATGCGCTGTTTTAACAAACAAACAAACAAAAAAAAAAAAAAAAAAAAAAAAAAAAAATTACAATCATCAGTCGGTGATGGCGTCTTCTCGGAAAATAGAATGGGACGATCAATGATGTGTCCCTCACGTATCCCAAACTTAGTCAATAAATACCCTCGGGAGCGTGTCCGGAAGCAAAGAGAGATCCAGGAAGAAGGAAAGGAGGAAATCAATATATCCTTCCCCGCGACGAAAAGGAAGAAGCAACAGCTAAGAGAGATGGGCATGGCCAACCACACCATGTTGCTTTTGTTGCTGCTCCTGGCAGAGGTGCCAGCTCCAATATGCCATGCGACGCTGGAGCAGGACGAGAAGGAGTGCGCGGACCAGCTGCAGAACCTGGCGTCGTGCGTGCCGTACGCGAGCGGAATCGCGCCGAAGCCGACGCCAGAGTGCTGCGCGGACGCGGAGAAGGTGCGGGCCAGCCAGCCCAAGTGCCTGTGCGTGCTCATCGTGGAGAGCACCGATCCCTCCCTTGCCCTCCCCATCAACACCACCTTAGCTCTCCACATGCCCGCCGCCTGCAACAGCGACGCCAAAGTCTCCAACTGCCCCAGTACTCCAAAGAACAACCTACACTCTGTGTTCGTTGTTTTATAATTAAACAGTTAAAACCGTGAACTCGTCTTTTTTTGTTTACGCTGAAGTTATTATATGGTCGTTTGGCAGGTATTTTGAACCTGAATCCGAGATCACCGGAAGCCAGAATATTTAAGGATGCGAGTGGGGATGCGACCGCCGCCTCGACGAGTCCTCCATCCGCTGCTTCCTCATCTACTCCTTCTAACTCTGCCTCGGGTTCTTCTGATGCGGGTCCGGCTTCTGGTGGGGAGTCGGGGTCTAAAACGGCACCTACTAACAGGGGAGGTGGACTGGAGAGTTTTGTGGGTGGAGGTGTTGCTAGCCTGGTGGTCTGCAGCGCAGTGCTTTTTATTTGAAAGACCTTGTGCTCCAATGTAATGTCCATGCATGGAGAACAAGTTGATGACAAGTTGATTAAGTGGTGCCACCAAAGTTTGGCACCGAAGTTTCGCATGAACGGTGTGAAAGCCACCGGAGTGTCGTCTTTCTAATAAACTTTAACATCTGACCTGTAATAAAATCTCTTTCTTTTCTAGCTTTTTATTCGTCAGCTATCTTTCTCCGTCTGGGACTCCGAACACCATTCGAGCCAGCCGAAGGGCGTGGCTAGATTAGCCTTGTTGATCGAGGGCCTCTTGCAACCCACCTGGTACGTTCGATGGTAGACAGTGGGGAGACACTCTGATCCTGAAATCGAGGGTTTCGTAAGAGAACAGATGTATGGTAAATTAAGCAGGCCTCCGAATATTGAAGCTGTAATTATGGTGCCAACAGCTTCTCAGGGTTCAGAGAATATTGTATCTGTCGTACCCGACCGGTGCCGCTGATCCGATGCCAGGAATCCATATCAAGTCCATGTGATATGGGAAAGTTTCGCTTAGAGGATGCTGCGGTCAAGCCCAGCGACTCTAGCAGCACCCTTTCTCGTACATCCAAAATCATTGAGCTGATAATATCTACACTCTAGATCCAATCAAATTGCACACTATTCATTATATCTAATAGTTTTTCCTGTCATTTTGATTGCTAAGCTTTTAACACATATAACGACATCATTGCCCCTGATGGAGAGTTGAAAATATTTCAAAGAAAATAAAGTCATTGTCCTCCCCGAACTCAAAAAAAGTTACAAAGTTGAACTGCACTTTTTTTTCCAGTAAATAATAAAGCAATATGAGATTTTGAGGAAGGCTTCCCATTGCTCCAACAGCATATTCTTCACGTCATGCAAACCTCAACAGCTTCAGCAAGCATAATGGCCCTAAATTCCAAAGTTGCTGCACAGAAATCACACCCATACCATCTTTCTGATTCCAAGCTGGAAAAGTTGAAGCACAATTTCACCAGCATCCCTGGTAACAAGCTAGGGAATAAATTATGCTGACTCTCCAATGTCATGCTGACATCTGTTCTGAGTTACAATAGAAGCATCGATGTAAACCTATATAGATACCTAGCGATACAGATTTACAATCAATATGTGCATTTCTGGTTTACCGGCATTATTTCTAAACCCTTTCTTGATGCTTAGGAAGCAATAGCTGTTTTCAAATGGATTAACCCGACAACCAACTGTACCTTGTGATTTCAGAATATAAATGTCAGTCAGCCTTACCATAGGTGTCTTTCAAATGTAGGTCATAAAACAATCTTGTATAAATGGAGAGGAGATTCAGCATTCATTCTATCTCACGATCTGTGAAAAATATTGGCTGACATCCATAGATGTAAAAGCTACAACCACTACTCTCAAAGCAATGGTTGAAAAATGTTGTGGCTATCACCAGGATCCATTCACCATATACCCTTTGACACATAAATATGGTGCAGGCTTGCAGAGAAGAAGAATTATCAATTCAATGCAGTCAGCTGGAAATCACAAGGCAGAATCATCTACTCCAATTCTTGTCGGGGCTCTGCACCATTCCCCACCCTCCTGTCACCGTGATGATATCCAGAGTCCATCCCTGAAGCATCTGTGGAGCTCTCTACTTCAGACTTGCATAGGGGGCACAACGCATTTATCTTCAGCCATTTATCCACACAGTCCATGTGGAAATGGTGGGTACATGGAAGCTCACGAAGCTCATCATTATTTACATAATTTGCCAGGCAGATGCAACAAACCTGCAGAAGCCATAACACCAAAATACATTGTAAATTACCAGAAAGGACAGGACCTCAATTCAGTGAAAAAGTGGTCCATCATCTAAAACAATCACTATTTTTTGATAACCACAACACACGACTCTGAATTACAACTCCTTGACTACTATAAATGCAAATGGATGATAAAATGCAATCTAACTTAGAAAAAACTCACAGCATCCTCTGAAGAAATCATGCGCTCCTTGTCGGTACCAGCAGCCAGAATCCCACCATTGCCTTGATTTTCTGAGTTAATTTCACTCTCATCTCCATTTTGCAGTCGCTCTAATTTGAACTTGTAGGTTGGTAGTGCATTAATTGATTCTGAGGTAGCACCTCTGTTGTGATTCATATCCTCTCTAAAGCCCATGATAGATATAATGCAAGGCAAGCAGCAGCATATCATTGCACAAAGAATGAATGGCATAGCATACCCAATACAGCTGAATGTAAGGAAAACAATACATAACCTGAGGAAATAGATAAATTTTAGTGGTAGACCCGGATATGAATGAGATGGAAGGAAAAACAACAACAACAACCATACCCGTATAGGTTAGGAGCATCATGAGAAGATGAGCGCCCACCAAATATCCACACATTTCCAACAACAAACCACACAGCAAAGAAGCAATCTAAGGCCATCTTGAAATGGTCAACCAGAGAATTTATCCTGCAAATTACCACATACAACTTAAATGAAAATTTCATAACAAGGAAGAAGTTATGCCTAGAAAATTACACCAGGCTCCTGCATAGTTCTGTGATGGTAACAAAATATACAAAGGCCCTGGAAAGATTAGACCAAATTTCATGTGCCATCAGTACATAATTAATTGTCCTGCATAACCAATGAAAGTGTTATTCTGCCTGTAATACTATCAAAAGAGTTCGTCTTCATGAATGGCTATGGAGAGGCATTCACTAAACGCATCTCTTCACACACACGCGTGCACACACACACACAAAAAAAGACCAGTCCACACTTATGTATGGAGGAATTTGCCAAGAAATGTGATCCCTCTCAACAGACTATTTACAATATCCCAATCCTCAAGCACAAAAAAAAAAAGAGGCAAGTTTCTCTGTGGGTTTCAACCTTCTGTTGCTCAAGATATAATAGCCTTACATTCACAACAAACCAAAAAAAGATGGCCTAGTACATGAAGCTCCCCCTATTGCAAGGCCAGGTTCAGATGTGTGCAGCCTTACCCTGCATGCATAAAGGTTGTTTTTATGTTTCGAACCCATTACCTCTGGGTCATAATAAAACAACCTTATCATTGTGCCAAGGCGCACCCTCTAGTCGCAACAAACCATACATAGTCTAAAAGAGTCCAGCTAGCTTCAACACTTATCAAGAATGGAATCCTCTGCATCAATCATCAAGTAGCAACCACATGGCAGTGAAAATGAAAGGCATTCCATCCTCACCATAAACCACCCACCATCTCCAAAGATAATTGGCTTAACTTAATAGGTACACAAAGACTAGTATTGCTGGCATTGCATGCCTCAAAAACGAATTTAGGAGAGGAGCTCAAAACAAATGGGCTACAAGTGTACTACTCAAACTATTAGTTGATTCATGCTAATGCAATTCCTAGGCTGCATTAAGTTCAGGTTAAAGTATAATAAAACCACATTAACATACTGATTTAAGACCAATTAGAGATGGCCTATGATATGCATGGAAGGGTCTAGGGAAAAACAATAAATCAGGGACAAGTCTAATTTTGTAGCTTGCTACTCTAAACAATATATATGGGACCAAGGAATGCTGAATTGCCCGATTTCGGGTGTACCAAACTGGACCGGTTAGGAACCAGCATGTTTCAGCTATTATTTTGAGATGGGCCTAGTTTGCATATTAAATCCCTCCCCTCCCTCTTGCCTGCTTGTGATGAATCACTGCCCCTTCCATTCGATTCTATTCCTTTTTCTTGGAATTAAATGGACATTGTATACTTTAAATGTCTTAAAAACAAGTTTTCAGACTATGGAATATAATATACAAACACTCAAATAACTAGTTTGTACTAGCCATGACAGATCAAACCAGCAAAATACTATCATGCCTTCTGTACTGATGTAATATCGACACATGGTATTTCACCTCTAATTTGTTATGCTGGCATGAAGAAGTGTACCATGTGTCCATATGAGAATCTTATCAATTTTGTACATACAACTAGGGCAACAGAATGGATACAGTACCGATTCTTCACTCCCAAAAATTATGGCATATAAGGAACTAGCCCCTCCAAAAACTCTGGCCTAGCATGACTGTGTGTAGCTCTTCTTAAAAAATCATGGACCTTGAAACAAACTTGTATAGAAAATGTACAGACATAGAGGAGAAAAGAAACGAAATAAACGGACCTCCAAAAAGGCCATCCTGAACACCTCTCTATCATTTCTCATTAAGGGAAATAAAAGGCATGTGGCACCCATTCTCTCTAAACAATCCAATAATGCCTTTCTTAAATCCTCTCTCTAAATCCTACTAAATAAAGAAAATCATGGAAATAATTATTAGGTTTAATCCCTTCGTCCACAAATGACTGCATGTAACTCCTCTTGCTAATAGTTATAGATCACCTACCTTCAATAAATATACCACTTGGTGTTAAATTCTTTTATTTTACAGGAGAAAAAAAACAAGCCAAATGAACTAGCGATAAGTCAAGTGAATATAGCAAATTATATAAAATTCAAGAAACCTCAAGTAGAAGGGAGCATAGCTTTAGATGCTTTTTTCACTTGCATTTTGGTGGAAAACCTAGTTCAAAACATGGTTGCTCTCATCCTATTGAAAAAAATACACTAACACCTAGAATTGCTCGGTGATATGCAAAACTAAGAATATTAGCATTTAAAGATAGGTGATTGGTCTAGCTCACATACTTAAATCACTCTTTTCCTCATATATTCAATTGTTTGCAATACAATTCCTTATTTATTTGAAGTAATAAAAAGTATAAAGAAACTTGAGGCTTTGTTTATTTTGTAGTAATTAAAAATAACAATAAGTGAATTTTAAGTATTAAATCAAAATATTTAATATTTTCCATGAAATGAGAAGTTTATGGATAATGAGAAATACAGACTTTATATTGAAGGAAATTTTCTAAGTATAAATTAATAATAGTAGATGATGGTACTGAAATCCACTCAGACGCCAGAGTGACCTGGAAGCAGGACGAAGATAACTGTACCTGTAAAAGAAGTCCTGGCCAGAGAAGGTTCCAGCGAAGGCCCTCTGACTGTCAAGTTAGTATTCTATACCACCAAAGGTAATAAAGGTGCAAGCAAATGCATAAGAATATGTGTAGAGCGGGTAAGGAAGCGCATACCCCTAGGGGTTTGCTGAGAACCCCCTTGAGGTAGTTTGGAGATAACCTGGCATGGCGGCTGACAGACAGAAAATGAATGGATTTTGGGACTGATATTTCGATTTTCGAGTGAAAATCGTCCTTCTCTACTTAAAATATCTTCCTTCCATTGATGAGTTGTCTTATGTCTTCCTGTTATTTACCTTAATGGCTCCAAGAATTATGGCTTAAAGAAAGGCCACGCTTCCTTAATAATTGAGATTTGTTCTAGATAATGGGACTTGACAATTTGTATGTTATAGAGGATATTTTAGGATGAGTATTAGTAAATTTCTCCTTCGATCATTTGATGGTTGCTCTCGTAGCAATGGCTGACCTTACCTGAGTTCGATAGGTTTGAGGGCTCTGCGAAACTCGGGATTTGGAGGAGCTGGGTCCCTAATATACCAAAGATAGATAGGCGCATTCATCTTAACCAAGGGTCGGTTGGATAGTAACCTGATTGGCTTAATGTTCATTAGGATAGTTTGGCCTAAGCCTATTAAGAGCTAGGAGGGCCAAATATAGGTGCTAGAGTAAAGTCGTAAAGATCTCCAGCTTGGAAAGGAACTAAGAGACCGAAGATCAAATTTGCCGTACATTAAAGTTACCATCGATAGGACTGGGAGCGAAATATCTCTTCCGGTCCTCTCGTCCTAAGGGAATAAAACCGGATGACTGGTGAAGTATTTTAGGACAGGGTTTGTCATTCTGATACTGCCTCGGTTAGATGGATCCGGTTCATCCGAATGTTCTCTCCACTTTGTTCGTGCTCGAAATACCATGGGCCCAGATGTTGGAATTCGAAATAGCCGAATGTGGCTTCTCTCTGCCCTGAATCGGGTCCGATAGGATTGTCTTCGATCCCAAAACTTTCGGGATCCTAAGTACGGAATTTCTCACCAAATCATTAGCCCCCCCCCCCCCACTCCTCGGTTCGAATGTAAAGCATTCGGGTTGGTAGCTCTAGCACCATGCCTTGGGGATCTTGACAACTACATTGAATTTTGGATTCTTAAAAAGTGAGCTTGTCAGAAAGTTTGTTTTGCATTTATGATGTCCTTGAAAAACGTGAGGAGCTATCATGGCTGGTCCCTTTATAAAAAAATTTTAGAAATGATTTGTAGCTGTGGGTACTTGAGCTAGGATGATCCTACGTTCATTGTGCAGCGATTTCCGATGAAAGAAAGCAATTCTCGACAATCTTTCTAGCAACTTTGAGATTCATGGATTCGCGCGACGTCGGCACTTACGGAGAGCCGTCCTGAAGCATCGCAGGGGCGATGCCTCAAGCAGCAAAGATTCAGGCTTCCCCACTAATATTCCTAGGGTTGAGATCTCGGGAAGCAATTCTGATGCCTCCGATGCTTCTGGGAGTTCATTATGTGCTGAAGAGCGAGTCCGGTCCTTCCTTCGGCTGGCAGATGACTATTAGACTTGCAAGGATGAGTCTGAAGAGCATGGATGCACAACTTTCGAGGCGATCGTTTAGGTATGGAAAAGGTCTATTGCCTGAACTGCTATTGTTTAATTTTTGTGCATCATCCCTTTTAATAATACAGTGTTGTCCGAATCTAATGCAGCTATCTCGTCATTTGTACTTCATGATGTCGGTCGAAATTGTTGAAGCAAAGGCCACCATGATGGAAGAGAAGGTTGCTGATGCCGAAAGAGAGCTTGGCGAAGCCAAGATTCATGCCGCTAAAGTTGAGAAAGAATTTCGAAAACAAAAGAAATGCACTAAAAGTCTTTCAAAGAATATCATCCATTCGGTGATAAAGCTGAGGAAGCGGGCAGTCATCTAGCTTTAATGCATCGAAAGTTGGAGGCTGTGCACGAGGGTGAGGCTCGGGCAATTTCGAATGCTGAGATCGAGATTGCCGAATTAGAAAAAATCATGAGGTGGCGGTCAATGATTTGAAGGCCAAAGCAAATAGCCAAATCCAATGATTTTGGAAGAAGCTTAATCTAGCTAAGAGCTAAAACAAATGGTTGTAGAAGGAACTTCGCCTTGCTCGAGGTCAAGTGTAGAATAATAATTCCTCGAGACAGGATGATAAGATTTGTTAAGCTGAGCAGGTGAAAAAAGAAGCCATGGCTGAGATCCGGCTCCTTCGACAAGAGTTGGTGGAGAACAGGAATGCAGTTGTTTTTCAATGAGTCCAGAACCGCCGAACCATGGACATGGAAGAGAACTTATCTTTATAGAGCCTATTAAAGACGGCCAGGATTACATTGATGACCTAAAAAATAAGGTGACTGATTGTGACGACAAGATCCTGAGGCTGAAGGCCAGAACAATTTTGATCAAAGCGCGCATGAGGGTTACTAAAACTCGGCTTCGGCATGTCGAAAGTAAATCATATAGAGCTAGTTTCGAGGATTGCAAAACCCTGGTAACTCATTCTTATAGAGGTAGGAGTGCGTCTGCTTCAAACTTCCATCACAGCATAAGCCATACAATCTCTCCGTGCTAACCAAACAACCGGGAGCGGAAACGAGAGAACTGAAATTGTAACTTTTACTTTCTTGTTTCTAACTTGTAATATATATTTGAAATAAAACTTAAAATTTTTCTAAGTGTCTTGATGCGATACTTTTTTAGGATACCTTGCTTCTCTTTGGATATTTTCAATCCTGGCAGCTTCCTTCAATATTTTTTTTATTTTTTTATATATTTATTTTTTAAAATGGATAGGAGGGTGACAAAGTTCATTCTCGATCAAATCATACTTGTTTCCAGACTTCCCTTGATATGGTATGACATTTAAGAAGGCGTTTTATCGTGGGTTACTCAAGGGGTGAACATTTATGGCTTCTTGATAATTCGAGGTGTCACAGTGCTCGAAAGGAATCATAATTTTCCCGCACAAAAGGTGATGAGATGGTGGAGGTGGGTTCGAGATGCTTCGGTTCCAACGATCCATGAGGACATGTTCCAGCCTATCGCTGGATGCCATCTATCTTCCATCCAGCAGATCGGTTGTGCATTAGCTTATTCTAGGCCGTTGGCCGAATTTATAAATGAAGAAGCCTTTGCCGCCCAATTTGTTCTTGGTCTTTCATGACTCTTTCTTCCTCTCGCTCCTCTTTGAGTTCTTTCTCCTCCCTATCCATTTTCGATGAGTCCCATCGGCGCTCGCTGCCGTTCATTTCCCCCTTCTTTGTTGTTTAGGTTCTTTGAATTTCTACGTAGATTCGTTAGGACGCTTCTCCGTTTATTTTGAGATAGTTTTTTGGTTAGTTCCTGGAATCCCTTGCTATCTATTTTGCGTTCCTAGAGTTCTCATTTGCTTTATAGAAGATTTTTTTTTTTTGTTTTTAAATATTTTGATTTGATCTTAAGATATCATATTTCAAGTAGATCTCGAAGACAGGGGGTTCATGTCTTCAGATCATGAATCTACCGATTTTGGGTTTTCACTGAAAAGGCGAAGGATGCTTCAGCCGATAAAGTATGGGCTATTGCGGCTTTATCGCAGGAACCAATAGATCCCGAAGGAGGATCCTCTGCAATCCCTGCAGAAGAGCTTCGAGGAGATCCCGAAGAGAAGGTTGTAGGAGATCTCGAGGAAAATTTTCTTCCCGGACTTCTTTAGTCCACCATTCAGGAGTCGAAATTGAAGAGGCTTCATAAAAAGTTCCAAATCTCTCCAGACTTCTGACTGGAAATTCTGCTTAAAACTGATAGAGCGTGCAATCCTCCTCGGGGCCAGTTAGCCCTGTATAGAGAGTTTTTTCTAACCAAACTACGACAATCTCTAGTCTCATTTATTGAATTTTTTAAAGCCATAGATCTCCCTTCTTGTGCAGTCACATCAAATACTCTTTGATTTTTTTTTGTTTTTTCAGTAATTTGTGCCTTAGCAAGGATTCATCCTTCGATCCCACTTTTTAGAGCTTTTTTCTTTTTCGACAAACACTGCCAGTATTACGAATGATGGTTTGCTTGTCCCTATAAAGGGCAACGCCCTTTGATTTAGGGAACTCCTTCCTCCATATACCACTGGAAGGAGCATTTTTTTTTTTGATTAACAAAAGGGATAAAGGGGATAAATCCCGGTGTAGCTACCCCCGTAGGCTCCTACCCCGCCAGATAATGTTCGATTCGAGATGCTCAGATTTTCGCAATCTCTCCCCACCTAATGGTGAGAACGTCAACCTGACACCACTAAGACGCCGGCTAGTAGAACAGGAACAAATGAGGAGACCCTGACCTCACTCACATCAACTGTTGCAGGCCCCAGGAAAATTCCTGGATTTAATCGAGTCACCCGCGAGATCATGCCTCGAACCCGCGACCTGTTGGTAGTAAGGCAAGGCCTCTACCAACCGGGCTACCACCTTAGCGGTATTTTCTTTGTAAAGCACCTGGACGTCGATTACTGGGTTTTCCTGCAGTGGGGCATCCAATCTCGGCAATTGATCCATCCTGCCCTTTTGTTCAAAAAGGAGGGATGGATCAGTGTTCTTCAGCACTTTGAAGTCCCCAACTTGAAAGTCTTGTTGTTCGAGGCAATTTTTTTTAAGACAGGATTCAGCCGAGTTCAATCAAACGGTAAGAAGAATCCCGATCCATTCATTTTGCTCTTTGATTTCAGTTCTTGTATTTTCTCTTTTCTAAACACTCTTTTCTTTAATTTCAAACATGAATTCTTCGGTTGCCCATGAGTTAAGGTGATTATAAAGAAAAGGAAAGTTAAGGGGCCCTTGCCATCGGAGAGCCTTAAGGAGTTCAAGTTGTGGTCGCTCCCTGACCTAAAACCATCCCACCCGATGCTCCAAAAGTCGCTCCCCTGGCCGCAACTAAGTGTTCCCGATTATCAAGGGGCAGGGGCTCTTCCTCCGCCCCTCAATCAATTACTTCCAAAAGAATCTCGGGTGATCAAGCTCCAGGATCCGAAAACTATGCCTTCGGTAACTGAAAGATTGTCAAAGGCCTTTCCGAAGAATTCATTCGTCCCATTGACACGGACCATGTCATGGGAGAAGAAAATCATCAATGCCGCAAGGATGCAATTTGGAACGCCCTAAAGGTTAGTTTTCCTATCTTCTTTTGGATTCGGCTTTAATCATTCGGTGATTTGTTATTAAATTTGTTGCTTTGCAAAATATGCCATTTCATCAGGAATTATTACGATATGAGAGGCGGCTGGACAGCCAAAGAAAAGAAAAAAAAGAATCTGACGGCGCACCTAAAGAAGGTGGAGGCCGGCAAGAAAATGGCCGAAGCTAGTCTCAAATATCTTGAGACCGAGAAAGGCCAGTTGGATGAGCTTTCCTGAGAGAAGGGGGCTCTAGAAATTGTGCAATGGAAAATCTCCGATCTCGGAGTGCAAAAAGAGGAGGTGGTGCAAAAGGCGAAGGAAGCTTACAAGGCATCCGAAGAATGCTATCAGAAGAAGCTGCTTTTCGTCCAACCAGTTTTTGCTGAAGGCATGGACGACATCCAAAAGAGGATTCTTAAACACCACCCAGATCTCAACCTAGACTTCTTGGATGAGAACAAGCTAGACGAGGATATCCCAACCAAAGGTGCACCGGCTTCGAGAGTAGAGATAGCTAGGACCGAGTGAAGTGTTAGCACATCATCTTTCTGAACTTCTATTATTATTTATGTATATTTTTTAATATAATTATCATCGGCCAGTCTTATAAAGGTGACCATTTTGTAGAATCTTTGGATTTCTTTTAAATATCACTAATCAAGCTGTTTCAATTTTTTTCAATAGTGTTGTGATCCAGTATGTTTGTTTGTAAATGTTTTCTATGTTAAAAATTCATTGACCATCGATTAAGACCCGAAACTGTTGTCATCGGGCAATGGAATATATCGTTGCCTCTATCCTTAGATAGTGATTCAGATTGTGGAATAAGCGACTATCGTTAGAATAGGTTGTCTAATGCCGAACGTTTACCATACATGGCATTTCTCGTTGTAAAGTTTGGAATGATTCGGACTGGAACCGACTGGAAAGTCGAAAATGCCCGGTACTATTCTCGTTCGGTTACCAATCCACCGGTGTCGATATGGCTCTTGAGCAAGGAAGGCATTATAGTGTTGAATATCTATCTAGTTGCATGCTTTTCAAGACCATATACGGGATCCAGCATCAAGCTTCTAGGCGCCTATTAACATTGACCAGACCAAAATCTTTTTTATTTTGGCCAAGGACTTTCGGGAGTTAAGCATCAAGCCAAAGACTTTCCAACGTGCCCGATCAAAGACTTTCGGATATTGAATCTTTTTTATCTCGATTAAGGGCTTTCACGAATTGAGTGCCAGGCCAAAGACTTTCCGACGCCGGCCTAATAGAAGGCTTTCGGGTATTGAATCTTTTTTATCTCCACTGAAGACTTTCGAGAGTTGAGTGTCAAGCTAAAAACTTTCCAACACTGATATGGCTGAATGCTTTCGGGTATTGAATCTTTTTTGTCCTGGCTGAGAGCTTTCGAAAGTTAAGCGTCAAGCCAAAAGCATTCCAATGCTGACCCGGCTGAAGTCTTTCAGACATTAAATCATTTTTTCCTAGCCACGGACTTTCGGGAGTTGAGCATCAAGCCAAAGGCTTTCCAATACTGGCCCGGTCGAAGGTTTTTGGGCATTGAATCTTTTTTATCCCAATCGAGGGCTTTCAGGAGTTGAGTGTTAGGTCAAAGACTTTCCAATGCTAGCCTGACCAATCGAGGACTTTCGGGATATCCTTCCATAGGTACTCTGACCTTCTTGGATAGGTTCCTGCACTTTTAAGGACAGGAGGTGCAACTTACAAGTAATATCAAATCTCAAGAATCTTGATTTTTTCTCGAGCCAAGAGTATGTGTACGATACCATTTGGCCAAGAGTTCTGCCGAATTTGCTGCCTATTTTAGGGTAAGAGGAGCAAAGTTTCATCCTGAAAATCTGCCATGCTATCTTCCTTTCCTAAGAATTTTTAATGGCAAAAAGAGATCCTTATCAATTATTGATCAGTCACCTAGCCGATTGGCTTCTATCTGATCTTCCTATAAATAGGGAGTCTGGAATGTTATCCTCTCATCACCACTACTGACTTTTTCTGGCCCTGACATAAGGGTTTTATTGATTTGGCCACTGGCGTTAGTATTGAAAATGTATAATTTTCTTTTAGATGTAGCCAAAGAAAGATGCCTGAGCAAAATTAGTGACATGGCAAGAGATGTTCACCTTGATATGAAAAGTATTGGAAACGGACGGCAGCCAGGCTGCGGTGCTGCTACCCTCGCTAGCGATGGTATAAGACTGGGGGAGGGTCTTTCATGGCGAGTCTCCTTTCCCAGTTCCCTTCAGCACCCAGTGTCAACGCGTATTGGGAACGAAGGAAAGGCTGAGAATACTTTCCAAGAACCTAGGTAGTCAATGATGGATGGTTGAGGTTCTTCAGGATGTTCTCCTTTTTTTCTTGTAATAAGTGGAGCCTTTGGTCCGCATGGGCTCTTTCCTCGTCCACCGACTAGCTAAAGGGGGTCCTTGCATTACCTTAATACCATGCGGCAAGGGTCCAGGTGTACCATCCCTTGGTTTCTCTCGTCTGCACGGTATACCTCTCTGCCATGGTGCAACCCTCTTGATAATTTTCTATGTACCTACAAAAGGATGTAATTTGTCAAAAAATGAAAATGTATGCATCTTAAAACTTTTCGATAAAAATTTGTTCATGCATCCCATGCATAATGTCATGTGCTCATTGTCGATTAAGTTCCGAACTTGTTGTTTTCCCCTTTTTTCGAAGGCTCGTGCTTTAATCTAGCAAATTCCAGGACAACTCCTTCGAGGTTTTCGATTTGGTGGGTTGTTTAGCCCCTAGGTATCCTGCTAAAAGAAAAACATAATTTTCATAACACTCTCAAAAGTAAAAATTCATATTATTGATAGTATACCTATAAATTTTTCAAATTCCATAGCCTGGGCAGGGGTGTACCATCTAATAGTGTCAAACAATATATTCCGAGACGAATGATTTCCTTCACTTGATATGGCTCCTCCTAGTTGGAGGAGAGCTTTCCTTCGTGAGTCAGCTAGGATACTTCAGCCCGCCTCAAAACCAAATCCCCCACCTTGAAGAACTTGCCTCGGACTCGGGTGTCATGGTAGCTGGTGACCCTCCTTCGCTATGCAGCCATCCTTATGGCCGCGCGCTCTCGTGCCTCTTCTATCAAGTCGAAGTTTTTCCGAAGTTATTCAAGGTTACTACTTTCTTCAAAATTCTCTACTCTTGAAGACGAGAGCCCAAGCTCCAAAGGAATGACAGCTTCAGTACCGAAGGCGAAATTAAAGGGTGGGTGTCTCGTCCATCGGGATCCTTTGCGTGGTTCGGTAAGCCCAAAGAATATGATATAATTCGTCCGTCCACCATCCTTTTGCCCAATCCAAATATGTCTTCAATTCCTGCAGGAGAATACGGTTTGCAATTTTGGCTTTCCCATTAGCTTGGGAGTGGCCAACAAAAGTGAAACATTGGGTCATGCCTAGACTATGACAAAATTCAGTAAATTTAAAACCACTAAATTGCCAACCATTATCGAAAATCATGGTCCAGGATAATCCTAAATGGCATGTAATGGACTTTTAAATGAAATCTTTCACTCTGGTTTCGGTAATTTTAGCAAGTGGTTTAGCTTCTATCTACTTGGTAAAATAATCGATTGTCACAAAAATTTTATCCTTTGGTGGCTAGAGAAAAATGTCCCACTATATTCATGCCCCACTGAGCGAAAGGCCATAGTGCACTTATGAGGGCAAGTGGAGTGGTTGGTAGCAGCTGTACATTGGAGTGGCACTAGCACCGGTCGCATTTTCAAGCCGTATCCTTCGCATCTTGCTTCATAGTGGGCCAATAGTATCCCTATCCCAAAATTTTGAGAGATAAAATCCTGCTCCCCAAGTGACTGTTGCAAATTCCTTCATAAATCTCTTGGAGGGTATACTTCGCTTCGGAGGGGCGTTAGCACTTCAACAGAAACTGAGAGAACCCTCTCTTATAGAACTTTCCTTCATAGAGGACGAATATGGAAGCTTGACTCTGCATTTTTCAAGCTCTCCCAATTTGCAAAAAGACTCCCATCACTTAGATACTAAATGAATGGATCCATCTAGCAAGGTTCAATACCTATTTGGAGTACCGATGTTGGCTTGTTGATGCTAGGCTCTTCTAGAACTTCAAAGAAGACCTATACGCCAGGTCGTTGGGCACGAATGTGGCAAGTTTGGATAGGGTATCGACTCGAATATTCTCTTTCTAGGGATCTGTTAAATGTTAAAGCTATCAAAGGCCGAAATCAAGTTCTTGATCTTTTGAAGGTACTACTTCATATTCTGCTCTCGAACTTCGTATTCATTCAAGATGCGACTTACTACAAGCCGAGTCACTATGAGCTTTGAGGTGATGTATTCCCATTTCCTTGGTGATGGTGAGGCCGAAAATCAAGATCTCGTATCCAACTTCATTGTTAGTGGAGGAAAATCCGAAACAGAGGATGTACTGGACATCCCAACCTTCTGGACTTATAAGCACAAGTCCTGCTCCAGAACTATTAGTGTTTAAGACTCTATCTATATACAGCATCCATTGATTCTCGGAGTCTTCAGGCATCGAATCTCCCTCTTCTGATTCTTTTTCGAAAATGATAAATTCGATGAGAAAGTCTGTCAATACCTGTGCCTTGACAGAAGGTCTTGGTCAAAATATCAAATCAAACTCGAAAAGTTCAAAAGCCCATTTAACCATCTTGCCTGAAGTGTCAGGTCAATGTAAAATCATCCAGAGGGATTGGTCGGTGAGGACCACGATCATGTGGACTTGAAAATATGGCCAAAACTTTCTAATCAATGTCATAATAGCGAAGATGAACTTTTCTAGCCGGGTGCATCTAGTTTTAGCATTTTGTAAGACCCAGCTAACATAATACACCGACTTTTGCATCCAACCTTCTCAAACAAGAATGCAGTCGATATCAGGAGAGATCGCTAAATACAGATACAGCTCCTCGCCCTCCTTCGACTTGCTAAGGAGCGACGGGGTACCAAGGTGGCTTTAAGCTCCTCGAATGCCTTCTGGCATTCCTCAGTCCATTTAAAATTCTTCGACTTTTCAAGATCCAGAAAAAAGATAAACATCATTCGGCTAATTTGAAAACAAACCGACTAAGGACGGTAATCCGTCTGATAAGCTTTTGGACTTCTTTTGCAGTCTTTGGTGCAGTCATTTGCATCAAGATCAAGATTTTCTTTGGATTGGCCTCAATCCCTCGATCAAACATCATAAATCCAAGGAACTTCTACACTTGGCAAGGTTTAATTTCATCTAGTACTAACACAAGGTGGCAAAAATTTTCTCAAGATCTACATGATTCTATGAGACGCAGCTTTTGACTAGCATATCGTCATCATAGACTTCTAAGTTACAGTCAATCTGGTCCTTAAAGATCTTATTCACCAGACGCTGGTAAGTTGCCCCTGCATTTTTTAAATCGAACGGCATTACTCTGTAACAAAACAAGCCCTAGTTAGTAATAAAAAAAAATTTCTCGTCTTCAGGTGCCACCCAAATCTAATTGTATCCTGAAAATGCATCCATAAAAGTTAGAAGTTCGTGGCCAGCCATCGCGTCCACTAATTGGTTGATGGGGAGAAGGGGATAACTATATTTCAGGCAAGCTTTGTTGAGGTTTGTGAAGTCCATACACATTCGTCACTTTTCGTTGACCCTTTTTACTAATACTGCATTTGCTAGCCATTCAAGATGGTTAACTTTCCTGAAGAATCCTGCATCGATGAGCTTCTGCACCTCTACCATGGCTTTCTAGCATTCTGGTACGAAACTCCTTTTCTTTTATTTCATAGAATGATGATTCGGGTTCACCATCAAGTGATGTGTCATCACTTTTGGATCAATCCCAAGCATATCTATAGGTGTTTAGGCGAAGACATCAGCATTCTTTTGCAAAAAGACTATCAATCTCTACTTGGTGTCTTCGTCCAGCATCGAGCCAATTTGAACATGCTAAGGGTCCCCATCATGTAGGGATATTGCTACAAGGTCCTTTGCAGGTCTTCCCCTTTCTTCAATTAACTCATCCTTGGTATCCAGCCCCTTCACTGGGAGACTATCTGGTACCTTGGTATGTTTTGTCTGTCAGGCTACAAGGTAACATTGTCTCTCCAGAACCTGGTTTTCTCGTATCTCTCTTATTTCTCGTAATATGAGAAATTTCATTAAGTAATAGGTTGACACTATTGCTCGTAGAGCGTTCAGACCCGGTCGGCCAAATATGATATTATAAGCCAAAGGCGTCCCAACGACAGTGAAAGTAAGATGAAAGATGCACTTGGAAGCGTCGAGGGGCTCTCCCTGCTACTGCCAAAAAAGTGATAGTACCTCAACAGGGATCGACTTCACCGAGAATCCTACTATCAGTGCGTCTACCTATTTAAGTTATTCAAGAGCAATATTCATCTTTAAAAATGCATCATAAACAAGACGTCTACCAAACTTTCACTATTAACAAGCACATGATGAACATTATAGTCATCGATGGTCAGTGTTATAACTATAGAGTCATGATGGGAATGTTGGACATCCTTTGCATCAGTCCAAGTGAAGGTTATGGCTTTGTCAAGACTCTCTTCATGGCCACTATCTCTGGCCTTTTCCCCTGGTTGATCGGTGATAGTGTTCACATCATCTCTAATGGACTGGTCAACGGGCTCTTCCACCCTTGGTGGAGGTTCTGGTAGGCATGAGACTGGAGCATCACATCTCTCCCTTCAATCTCAAACAAACCTGTTCAACCTACCCTGGCGGATGAATTTCTCAATCTCATCTTGAAGTTGTCTGCATTCTTTAGTATCATGACCGTAATCCTGGTGATATAAACAGTATTTATTTTGGTCCCTTCATTCAGGCCTTGGATAGCTGCTCCTAACCTGCATTAAGACATGACCACGAGGGACATTGAGAGAAGTATACTGACTGAACTATAGCGACAGTATGATGCCCAATTGGTTAGGACTTTGAAGATGCCAAATTTGGGGTGGTGACCTTCGGTATTGGGATGGTGGCCGGCTTCTTGGCCTTTTTCTCCAGTTTTTTTTTCTCGGAAAAAATCTGAAGGCTGGTGATTGCTCCTTTCATGTCTGGGTAGGTGGCAAAATAGAAGATGGAGTAAGGACAAAGGGAGGTAAAACAATAGGAAAAACATGAACGCCATACGCTTGCTCTTCACACATGTACTTCTCCGCTCTAGTAAGCATATCAGAAAAATATGCTAATGGCTTCTCCAATGAAAAAAGGAAAAGACATGGCTGAAAATAGCATTTCATAACGGTTATAGTGACCAAATGGTTGAGGTTATATACCTCCAAAGTTACTTCATTGAATCGATTTATATAGGCCCTGAAAGACTCCCTCTTTTTGTTTAATATGGATCAAGGAGTCAACTTCGTCGCGGCTTTCGGCTACTAATGAAATAAGAAACAAAGGATCGACTAAACTGGTCAAAGGAATAAATGAAACTTGATTTCAAGCTAGAATACCAATATCGTGCCAATTTTTTAAGAGTTGAAGGGAAAGCGCTACAACACTGCATCAGTGGCTCCATGCAAGAAAATTATTATTTTGATATCCTGGAGGTGGTCTACTGGATCAGTAAACCCATCATATATCTCCTGCTGTGGCATTTTGAAGTATCTTCGAAAAGCGGCTTGATAGTAAAACCAAGGCCATCCTTTCTAGATGGTGCTAAGCCCCGTAGGACTTCAAGGCATCGATCTATCTCTAAAAACTTACGATCCACCTCAACATCTCTGGCTAAATGTGCTACAAAAGATTGGGAAGGTAAATGGGCTGGAGTGAACCCTTCATCTAATTGAGATGAAGGGGAATGCCTTCTTGTCTGCCTAAGGTCCTCCTGGGCTGCAAGAGGAACAGCTTCCCCCGCTCGATATTTGGGGAAAATGAGCCATCGTGGCTCCAGGCGTGCCACTCCTAAAGATGCAGGGATTTGTGATAGCAGGACTGGTTCTGCTCCTGACTACAATGCAGCCCTCGGCATTGCAGGCACCGCCAGACATTGCATTGTTCAAACGACGGCAACTAGCTCGTGCACTGCTAGGTAAGCCTTTCTAGGATGTCAAATTGATTTTCCTATCAAAAGGGATTGACTTGAAACCCCTAGGACCGAGTTCTCGATAAATTGGCTATCCTATTGAAAAGTGATGGCACTAGAGCACCAAGTGGACACGCCTTTCAAAAGCATACAATACGTAGCACAGGTTGCTTTTCAAATGGTGGGTGAAGGTTTAAGCCCTTTCTCTATATGATGGTACTGAAATCTACTCGGACACCGGAGTAAGATGGAGGGAGGACGAAGATGGCTATACCTGCAAAAAAAAGTCCTAGCCAGAGAAGGTTCTGGTGAAGGCCTCCGACGGTCAAGGCAGTATTCCAGACCACTCAGTGTAATAAGGGTGCAAATGCATGAAAATATATATGGAGCGGGTGAAGAAGCGCATACTCCTGGGGGTTCTTTAAGAATCCCCTTTTATACTGGAACCTCAGGGATAGTTTGGAGATAACCCGACATGGTGGCTAATAGATAGAAAATGATTGGATTTTGGGGCTGATATCTGGATTTCTGGGTGAAAATTATCCTCTTCCTGGAATATCTTCCTTCCATTGATGAGAAGTTGTCTCATGTGTCTTCCCACTGTTTGTCTTAATGGCTCCAAAAATTACAACTTAAAGAAAGGCCATACTTCCTTAATGACTGAGATTTATTTTAGATAATAGGACTTGACAGTTTGTCTATTATGAGGAGTATTTAGGATGAATATCAGTAGATTTCTCTTTGGCCATTTATGGATGCTCTCATAGGAGTGGCTGACTAGGTCAGGGCCTTATACCTAAGTTTGGTAGGTTTGAGGACCTTTTATTAATCGAGGTTCTGTAGAACTCGAGATTTGAAGGAGCTAGGTCCCCAATATACCGAAGGTAGACAAGCGCATTTATCTTGACCGAGTGTCGACTAGATAGTAACCTAGTTGGCCGAACGTTCATTAAAATAGTTCGACTTAAACCTGTTAAGAGTTAGGAGGGCCAGATATAGGTGCTGGAATAAAGTCGTAAAGATCTCTGGCTCGAAAAGGAACCAAGAGACCGAAGATCGAATTTGTCGTACATTAAAGTTACTACTAGTAGGACTGAGAGCCGAAATATCTCTCCCGGTCCTCTCCTCCTAGGGGAATAGAACCGAAGATTGGTGAGGTGTTTTGGGAGTGGATTTGTCCTTCTGATACTACCTCAATTGGATGGATTCGATTTATCCATATGTTCTCTTCACTTTATTAGTGCTCGAAATATCATAGACCCAGATGCCAGGATTCAAAATAACCAGATATGGCTCCTCTCTATCTTGAATCGGGTCTAATCAGATTGTCTTTGATTCCAAAACCTTCAAGATCCTAGATACGGGATTTCTCCTCACATCAGTAGATTATCTCAAATAAGAAGTATTGAATTTGGTTAAGTCATAATGAAGATTATAATATATTATAATGATAATAAGTCTTAATTTTTCAACCCACATGATCAGAGTATGTATGGCGTTGGCCCACAAGGAGAAAATTTTGGTTCCCCCAGTCCATATATTGTTCCTTTACATTGCATTTATGCATGATGCCAAGGTTGCTTTCTTGTCAGAAAAGGAATTAATGCATGGGGGTGCAAATGAGCGAAGCAAGCGAGCTATGCTACAATGAAGCTCAGCTTATTCTATAACCAAGCCAAATTTGAGCCAAGTCAATAAAATTTTAGTTGAACTGAAGCTGGTCAGTAACAACTTAGTCTAAGAAATATCTTGAGAGCATAAGGCCTCTCGAGGCAAACACATATACTTTCAACTAATTTCCATTGTTATATCTCGATAGTATAGATGAAATACATTCATTTGTATGTGAACCATATCAATCTTCAGCAATTTTAATATAAGATTCTTTTTAAGAATCATAAGTAATATAATAGATATTGTACTTATATATTACTTTTTACTCCTATTTTGAGCTCAGCCAACCCGATCTTGAGTGAGCCAAGACTAGCTTAACTTGTTAACCATTTGAGGTGAGCCAAATTAGGAGCTGAACACAAGCTGCTGATGGTTTGCTCATTGAACAGCCCTACTAAGACAACTGGATAGGATATGCCATGGACAGAGAGAGAAAGAGAGGATATTCAAAGGGTATAGCAAATTAGAAGGCAGGCATATAAGGCAGGTGAGAGATCAGTTTGGTGATCAAAATCTGGTCAACATTTAGAATCAAACAAATTTTGGATATCTTTTTCCACTATAAAAAAGAGTTTTTGATAAGTTATGCTAGCGGAACCCAAAAGATTATGTAGTTATAAGGGCATTTTCATGATTGTTAGATGTTCATCACACCCAATGTGGTGGGGAGGGGCTCAGCTGCCTTTATCGTCACCCCGTATCGGACATTCCCCAGTGGAGTGGGGACTCTCATGATCATGCCTAGAAGAGCCTCACTCCATTTTGTCTTATCAAAAAATAAAAAAAAGAAAAAAAGAAGAAGAAGATGTTCATCACACCCACTTGTCTGATAACAATGCCCCTAGCAGCCTTGCTGGTCTGAATCATCTAATTAGGTTCCCTAAACAAGTTTTGCATCAAGCGAACTCCCTCATGTCAAAAATTGTGGAATGCTTTATCATGTAATAGTTGTACTAGTGAGGATTGGAAAAAAGAGGTTTAATGATGTGAAACATTTTGGTGCAAGTTCCAGGTCAAGGAAAGAGGGGAATGATAGACACTAAACGTCCATATTAAAGCCCACTGCACAGGCTATTAAACTGTAGACTCAACAGTCTATTATGCCGGAAACATCTAGGTGAATTTTAAAGTCATGCTCCCAGGAACATTAAATTACTACTATGATGCAATTTACAGTTTCATACCTTTTTCCTGATAAGCAAACCAGTTTGTTGTAACAGGTGTACATGTAACATATGTATACACACACACAACATAGATCACTAAAGCCAGAATTGAGGCAAGCACACCCTAGGCCAGTATTAGCTTAGCTCATTACATTCCTAGCATAAGCAAACTGAAGGTGAGATGAGAACTGTATGTTTGAAATACACAGTTTACTTTAATTAAACCATTTCATTTGAAGGTAAAATCTAATGGTTGAAACCAACATCCACATACAACTAGCCACCTTGTCAGGGAATGGGCCGTCAACCAACACCCAATCCATAGACAACAACCAAGTACTCGGTAGTACAGGTTTCAATAAAAAAACAAAGTGTCTGGTCAATTTAGAACGTGGATGGCAGAAAAGGAATTGGATGTCATATATCATGTGCTAAAGGATTGATAGAACTTGACCCAGCAATCAAAAAAATAAAAAAAAAAATCTAACTTTCATACATAGTTCTTAACACTGATAAATAGAAATGCCAAAAAGGAATGAGATGAAAAGACAAAATTAAATTAGAAGGCAAAAGGTGCAGCATTTTAATAAAATTTAAGATTGCAATGAGAATCCATCATCTAGCATGTTTGCATAGAAAGAATAGGAAAGTACCTTGGACTTGCAGTGAGGATACTTTGCCCTAGGTGTGAGACAGGAGCACTACCATGGTCGTTTTCACCTTGTGAGGGTTGAATAACAGAAATGGATGTATAAGAAGTAGATTCAGGACGGATGTTCTGAGAAGAATTGTGAAGTGAATTAGCAGAATCTTGCTCAGAGCCATGTCTGTTGCGATGAATGTAGCGCCAATAAAGATGAGGAAGAGTAGCAACACAGCCTGCTGTATAACCTATGACCCATGGAAACAATGGAGCTTTTGGATGCTCATGTCTTGACAAAAAGAGAACTATAATAGCTGCAATAATTTGGCTCACATTAACAACAAGCTCAATCGAAATCCACAAACCAGAATTCAGAGGGCTTCTACGACGGCGACCATAATTATCACTTCTAGTCAATGATGCATTTCTTGAATTAGGTACTGTACGTGACACTGCAGATGTTTGGGAGACCAGAGCTGGTGTGCTTGTTGAAGGCCAATCTTCATGATGCAATTCATCCAAGTTGTTTTGCTCATACCCATGAGATTGTGATGTGGAAGCAGAACCACCCCATGATATATTGATTATGTGCTCATGTTCATTAATATTAGCTGGTTGCTCCATCAGCAGAGGATGTCTGTCAGTTTGACCTTCACTGTATGGC
Organism: Areca catechu; assembly: GCA_021397845.1. NCBI lineage: Eukaryota > Viridiplantae > Streptophyta > Magnoliopsida > Arecales > Arecaceae > Areca > Areca catechu. The sequence continues at coordinate 189,682,102 of CM038042.1, forward strand.
TCCAAAGGAGGAACAGCCATCAACATCTACCAATATATGTGACATGAAAGATAGCATAGAAAAGTAGCAATGTGCCACTTTCCTATGCTTTTGTTACCTTTTTCCGAGAAGCTAAAACTTGTCTGTATGAAACTTGATAACAGCACAGGCCACAATAAATAAATCCACCACTTCACCTTAACAATAGACAGAGATGTTTTGAAGTTTGAAAGAACCACCTCTAAAGAACTCCATCAAGGAAACCATGTATCTTAAAGGAGAACAAACTTTTTTTTTCGGTTTTCTTCTATGAATAGCAATACAAGTGGAGACAATCCAACCTGCAAAATTAATTATATTTCTATTACATGGCAAAAAAACAATAGTTCTTTTATTCATTTATACTGCATTTAAAAAAAAAAAAAATCAAGTTATTACTTTATGAACATGGAACTTCAGGCAATTCAAACTGCCGCTCGATGTTATGCTCATTTAGCAGACTGCAGGCATACTATTATATATAAATTTTGCCAAGAGCCTAGTTACCTGAAGAAGCCAGGGATGGTAATCTAGTACACTACAATCGTAAGGCAAGCATGCTTAGAACCAAGTTTCTAATTTATTCCATGACTTCTTAAACGTGATGGACCTACAATTTTGTTAAGAAAAACAACATGCCACGGACAACATGCCATTTTATTGATAGACTTAAGCTTACTAAATATGCGTTTTGAGGAATTGGGTATCATAATACTTCGAGGAACAGGCATACCTTTCTTTTCAAGATAAGGTGGAAATAAGATCCTTTCTCATGATGTTGCTCAAAAGTCTAAACAAAAAGCAAATGGACTTGCAACTTGTAAAACCTTTAATAAATGAACCACGCCAGCCTACGTTAAGTATTCAAGTGAGAAGCCTTCAAATATGAGAAGTCTATTGCATCATTACCCACCGCCATATTATATGCTAACATTTCTTCTTCCGGGACAAGCACCTGTAAAACAAGGTCAAATCATTAGCAAGAACATGCCAAACAATTAGGTAAGAAAGGAGGAATGATCAAAATCCAATGCTGTTGCGTTCATCAATAAATCCATATCAATCCAACAATGAAGGCCATCAAACAATCTCTCAACTCCAGATCAGAGAACTGCATCAAAAACTCAAATCCCACCAAATCAAACGAGGGTTATCACGATCTTATGAAAGAAAAAGACAGAAAGGTGCCTTTAGAAACAGCAATCCGTCAACCAAAACCGTATAAAAATTGCGAAAAAAATAAAATTGAAAAATTAAAAAGAAAAATTTTTGAAAGCCAAACCCTAATTAACGACTTTCCAGGTCATTAAAAACCTCAAATGATGCATTGAAAATAATTATATCAAGATGAAATTTCCGATCTGAATTACAAGGAAAATAAGGGGTATCAACAGCTCCCGCAAACAAATCTTCAAGAAAACAAGAATTGCAAGCGTGTTCCAACCCACTTCGGCCGGATTCGGTCGGGGAATCGAATCCAGACACGAAGAGGGGCAAAACCCTGAGATTGGAGACGGTCACAAGTAAAGGGACGAGAGTGTGGGAGAAATCGGAGGAGAACGTACCAAATTTCGCCACCTGTTGACCCTCTATCGAAACTGGGGGAGATAATCCGTTGGAATTTCCCCCTTCGTTTCCCCTCGGCTCCCTTTTTTTCATCCTGAACTTCTCTTGCCGTCGGAATTTTTCTGGCAGCCGCTTTCGATGCCACCGTCGCTTACGAGAGTCGTTTCGGGATATTATATACGAAGCGTTTTTTGTGTCGTGTTATATCGGGAGTCGTATCAGCTGATCAACGAATCAGGTGGATGGGCCTTATTAGGCTGAAATTTTTAGGTCCGTTTGGTTGAATAGTCTGGCATAAAATAATAATAATAATAATAAATTTAATATCAATTTATTATATTTGATATAAAAAATAAAAAAGAAATAAAAAAATAAATTTTATATTTATTATCTAGAAAAAATAAATAAATATCATAAAGGATTGGTATTTGATAAATTTCTAAGTAATGATAATTCATGTTTGACAAAAATATTTTTAATAAAATATATTTATAATTATTGAATTTATTTTGATATTTTTTAAAATTTATTTAATATTTTTTTATAAAATAATTAAAATATAAATGGCATTATGCAAAAAAAATTATATAATTATAATCATTATATAAAAATTAATTAAAAATAATAATACCATCTTGTATTAAAAAAATATTTTTTGTTGATAGATATATTTATAAATTTAATCATATTTTTATATAGAATTATCTCTAATCAAATATATTAATCTTTTTTTAGTATAATTATTTTAAAAATCATTAGATTATTTCATAATTTGACATTTCTTGTTCAAACTTGTTATACACAATCGGCCTTCCTCCGAACCAAATCGGAGCCGACGGCCCTTCTGCCAGGTCGGACCAGAGTCTATCATTTCGCTGGCCGACCTACCAGAGGTCTGACTGACCCACCAGAGGTCCGACTGATCCACCAGGGATCCGACTGACCCACTTTAGCTAGACCCATATTGGTCCAAAGCGGGCCGCTCTAAGGATGGCCCGGAGGCCCTAGAGATCCTTTCCAGTTGGTACCAGAATTCTGTAACAACAGATTCCTGACACCTCAGCGCCACTACTCTGCAGATCCTACGATGCTATCCCGTCCTGGTGCCACCTGGCCACTACCAAGATTCCTCTAGAAATAAATCGGTCATTTTCAGCCTAGCCCCTAGTAGATTCTAGTAAAGTTCCGTGCCTATATAAGGTCAAAGAGGGACCCCGAGCGAAGGAGGGCTCTCCCTTTCCCACAAGCTCTCTCTTTTTGATTCCTCCATTCTGTTGCTCCGAGTCTCCCACTGACTTAGCCATCAGAGTATTCTCCGCTGGAACATCACCAGCCTGTAGGACCTTTTTGCAGAAACCGGGAGATGTGCACTCCAGCCAGCCCGATCGAGAGAACCCGGTCCGGGAGATTCAGCGGCAACATATTGGCACTAGAGGAAGGGCGAACCTTCGTTCTTGTGTTCCTTCTCCAAAAGAAGGGATCCACCGCTAGACAAAACGATGGTGAAAGAAAGAGCTCAGAATACCTCCAACAGGAGAGGCCGCTCCCATATAAGGTCGGGAGAACCTCTCAAAGAGAACGATGCCGCCCAGCCTACCATCACCCTGGGATAACAGCAGTTCCAGACCCTTCTGAACTGCATCGACACTCTTGTCGCCGCGGTTCAAAACCTTCAAGACGCGGCCAATGACAGACAGCAGCCACTCGCGGCATCCAGAACCAGTCATTGACCTGTTGCCGAGGCAAGTCGACTGCAAGGAGTCCCTCAACTCCGCTCCCACACGACCTCGGATCCCCGGAAGTCGCAAAGGACTCATGCCGACGGAAAGAGAGTAAGGTCCATCTCACACTCTTTTGCAGATTCGGTCCCCGACGATGACCAGCAATGTGACGGGGACCCGAGGGACTACACCAGCAATCTCTAATGCATGGAGGAGCAAGTTGCCAAACTGGTCGATCGGCAAAAGGGAGAAGAAGCGCTGGCGTATGACTCTCACCCACCATTCTCCACCAAAATTATGGGGAAAACTATCTCCCGTCACTTCAAGATCCCTCAGGTGGATGTCTACGATGGCACCACCGACCCTCTAGATCATCTGGGTACTTATAAGGCCCACATGATGGTACAGGGCGCCTATGGCGCCCTCCACTACATCGCCTTTCTCGCGACACTCAAAAAGGCGGCTCGAATTTGGTTCTTCGCTATTCGACTATGTATAATCCATTCCTTCTCCCAGCTGGAAAAACTCTTTTCATCCCATTTCAGGACCTGTAGCCAGATGCTGATGAACATAGATTGCCTCTTCCTCGTGCAGTAGAAGGAAGGAGAAACCCTCCAAGATTACATGGCCCGATTTAATTCGGCGATCATGGAGATCCCGGACCTCAACGAGCATGTAGCTATGTCAGCCTTCAAGAATGGGCTACAATCATCCAGGCTCACTTTCTCACTAAACAAAAAGTTCTCGACAAGTTACTCCGAACTACTGGTCCGGGCTCAGAAATACGCCCTGGCACAAGAACAAGTGGCAAGCCGATGCCAAGCTGAAGAGAGGTCGGCTCCCAAGAGGAGGAGTGATAGGGCTCTCGAAGTCCGACCTCCCAGCAATGGCACCAACTCGGCCCGACACCGCAGCCCTAAGTCGAAGGACTTCCCCAGGAGGTTTGAGACTTACACACCTCTCTCCCTCTTGAGGGAGAAAATCCTTATGGAGATAGAGAAGGAAACTTTTCTACAAAGGCCTCGCCCGATGAGGAGTCTCTCCACATCAAGGAACAAGGACAAGTATAGTCGGTTCTACCGTGACCACGGGCATAGCACAGAAGATTGCCTCTAGTTGAAGGACACGATCGAAGACTTGATCAGAAAGGCTCTAGGGCAGCCCACTCAAAGTCCGACCTCGATCAGAAAGGCTCTAGTGCAGCCCACTCAAAATCTGACCTCGATCAGAAAGGCTCTAGGACAGCCCACTCCAAAGTTCGACCTCGATCAAAAAAGCTCTAGGGCAGCATACCTCCAAGTCCGACCTCGATCGAAAAGGTTCTAGGGCAGCCCACCTCCAAGTCCAATCTCGATCAGAAAGGCTCTAGTGCAGCCCACTTAAAATCCGACCTCAATCGAAAAATACTTTGTGAGATCCTTAAACATTTAAGAAATTTCCCTACAAACGGCTAGTTCGAAGATCCTTTAGAAATATTTCTAAAAGGGACGAGTTCGGACTAAGCCGGCCTCTTGACACTTAGAAATATTTCTTATAATTGGCTAAATTAAAAGTCAATTGGGCACTCAGCAACTCCAGAAAAAGCTGTTGGTCGGCAACAAAGAGGCAAGAATAGCCCGTTCAAAAAAAAATAAAAAAACAAAAAACAAAAACAAAATAAAATAAAAGACAAATATCAAAAATGTCATTTCATTAATCAAAAAGTTTTGTACATATATGGACATATTATTACAATTGATTTTAAGTCTTACCAAGTAAGTACAAAGGGGAGAGATCCTTCCCACTCGTTAAAGGAGCTTCGGCTTTGACCTCTTGTGCAGCACCCGAAGCCTCGACCAAAGCCTCCGCTGGTCCTGCATCGTTAGCAGTTTGGGCGTCAGCCGGACCCCCTTCTCCTTCCGACGGTTGCCTCAGCTATATCGAGGATAGATCGAGCTCTGGGAAAGCTTCGGCCACTTTCTTTAAGCAGTCATCGAAGTCGTATTCGTAACTCGCCGCCCTAGCCTCCTCCATCTCATCACTGAAGTCGGTAGAAGCTTTGTATTCCGCCATGACACCGCGGACTTGCTCCGTCGCCTGCTCCTTCGCCTCTCTTAGTTCGATCAAGTACTTCCCCGTCAATGCCTGGTGGGCCTGCACGCTCCTTTCGGCATTGGCGGATCGCTGCTCATCATCAAGCACACCTGATCAGATCCGCAATCCCCTCAAGGATGAATACATTCAATGCGAGAATGATGCTCTCGCCCTCCGAAGCTACAAGCCTTTCCGAAGGCCAAGAGCAAAGGGAGCAACTGTTATACACAATCGGCCTTCCTCCGAACCAAACCAGAGTCGATGACCCTTCAGTCGGGTCGGACCAGAGTCTATCGTTTCGCTGGCCGACCTACCAAAGGTCTGACTGACCCACCAGAGGTCCAACCGACCCACTTCAGCTAGACCCATATTGGCCCAAAATAGGCTGCTTCAAGGATGGCTCAGAAGCCTTGGATACCCATTCCAGCTGGTACCAGAATTCTGTTACAACAGATTCCTGACATCTCAGTGCCACTACTTTGCAGATCCCACGATGCCACCCTGTCCTTGTGCCACCTGGCCACTACCAAGATTTTTCTAGGGGCAAATCGGTCATTTCCAGCCTAGCCCCTAGCAGATTTCGGTAAAGTTTCGCACTTATATAAGATAAAAGGGGGATCCCGAGCGAAGGAAAGCTCTCCCTTTCCCACGAGCTATCTCTTTTTGATTATTTCATTCTGTTGTTGGAAGGCTCTCATTTTCCCACGAGCTATCTCTTTTTGATTATTTCATTCTGTTGTTCCGAGTCTCCTACCGACTTAGCCATTTGAGTGTCCCCCGCTAGAACATCACTAGTCCGTGGAATCTTTTTGCAGGAACCGGGAGAGCGCACTCCAGCCAGCCCGGTCGAGAGAACCCGGTCCGGGAAATTCAGCAGCAACAAAACTGATTTTTAGATAAACTCATTTTCCTAGGTTGATGACAAATCTAGTTCATCTAATAATTTATTGCTCTTAAAAATAATTAAAAACCAACATGGCCATGGAATTTATATGCATCGTAATTTAAAAATAATATATACTAGCATATAACAATATTATGCAAAAAAAAAAAAAAAATTATATTCTACGATGGCAGATATATAACCAATTTTGATGATTTTTTTAAATTAAGTTCACCATGAGGCCAATAATTGATATATTTATTCTCGAATTAAACCGCTGCATCCAACAGATGTACCTAAAACACTCCATGGTAGACGGAATAAGTTTATTGGCTAACCATATGAAAATCCTCGTAGCTATGGTTACGTTCCACCGTCGCTCTTTCCATCCTGCAGCAAGAAATATTTGATTGAACAAGTTTTATATGATTTGCAGGCATTCAGCATTCGGTAGGGCCATATTGATTTTTTCAAAGTAAAAAAAATCAAAACTTCTCAAATTTGATCATCCAACCTAAAAAAAGATCAATCGGTGATGTTATAAGGCTTCCATTACATGCACACCAATAATTATCTTGCCTCGTGACCAAAAAATATATATATAATTTGCAAAATCTGTTGCCATACATGCAAATTGGTTGATTACTAAATTCAAAATTGTAAGATATGATGAAACTACTTGTGTAATGCACAACTGTTGTCACGAAGCATTTTTAAATTTAAACACATCCCGGTAAGAAAGCAACAATCTCCATAGCTTGGATTCTCTTCAGCGTACACTTTGAATCTGAAAAATGTTCGGGAAGCAAAGCACCTAAATTTGCCTTCTCAAAGGGATCCCAACCTAAATTTGCCTTTCTTTTTATTTTTTCATCGGAAAAAAAAAAGGGATCCCAACCTAAAGCTAGGGTCGGGAAAAAGGAACGGAAAAAGAAATATAGGGTGGTTTTCAAACAGGCTTCAGTTCGCGCTGAAGGAGCGGTCGGTGTCTATTGGGTCTCGTGCCGTCGTCTTCCTCGTTTTCCTCTTGTTTTAGGGTTTGGTCGGAGGGTTTGTGCGAGTGGATTTGTACTATTGATCTTCAGCAAGTGAGTACAGTACCTGCGGATGGCTAGTCCGGAGGCGGTTCAGGGCTCTGGAGCATCCGGTACTAAAGGGGATGGAGGAAGGGAGCACTCATGGGCGGAGGTGCTGCAAGGGCCGCAACGGCTACCACTGTGGACTCCCTATAAGCTAACGGAGGAGGAGATCGACCGGCTCCAACACAGTTTCACCAAAGTGCTGGTCATGCCGGACTCTTTTTTGGAGGAAGCCCAGAGTAAATGGGAAGGGTTGGCTATCATTTTTCGTAGTCTTGGCCGAAGGGTTCCGGTGGCCCGGGTGGGGAAGGAAATCCGGTTGAAGCTCTAGCTCCCAACGGATCCTGAGGTCTTCCCGGTGGGGGACGACCATGTGGTGGTGCGGGTTGGGTCGAAGGAGGTCTGTGCCAAGGTTCTCAGATCCGGCCCATGGTACGTTGGCGGCCAGCTGATGGCCTTCATGCCATGGAGAGCGGATTTCCACCCCGGGAGGAGTCCTGTCAACACTACCGTGGTCTGGATGAGGTTGCCGGACCTGCCGCTGGAGTACTGGGACACTGCGGTGATCCTGACGGTGGCTGGAGAAGCAGGTAATCCCCAGTCCCTCGATAACTTCACCGACTTGAAGCGCAAAACTGGCTTTGCGAGGGTGAAGATGGAGTTAGACGCCACCAAACCCCTTCTCCCAGGGGTTTTGATCAAGGGGGGGCAACATTCTGGTCGCAGTTTGTTTTCGAGAACTTGCCACCAGTGTGTTTACGGTATGCGAGAATGGGTCACTTGCAGGAGGCATGCAAGTTCTGGGAGGGGAACAGCAAAGTGGCGACTCGACATTCTTCACTGAGTCAGGAGAATCTGGTGGTGGAGCAGCAGGCTGCAGCCAATCAGGAAGAGGAGCTAGAAGCTCGGGAACCCATCTCACTGAAGGATGGAGACAACCTCCCGTTTGGGCCTTGGCTGGTCACAGCAAGGAAGCGTCAGCCTAGACCAGAGGGAATGGAGGGGAGGGTGCCTTTGTTCTCGGATAGAGGTAAGGCTCCCCTGTCTTCACATGATCCGTTGTCTTCCTCCCCCACCAAACATTCCCCAACTCGTCGTTCATCTTCACCAAGCTCGCCTCCTGATTCAGAGGGGTGGCAGAAGCCCTCCAAGGTGTCCAGGAGATGATCACCATAAGCCTCTGCTTCGGACTTGTCGGAGGGAGGGGGTTCACAGGGAGAAAAGGGTCTTTCTTTGTAGTCTTGGCTGATGGGTTGCAGGTTGTCCCGCCCGAGGAGGGCCACAGGGATCAACTGATGGTGGAGGTGGGCACAGTTTCTCTCAAACATAGTAGAAGCCCGTCTGGGTCCTCTTCTCCTTCCCTTAAACAAGGCATCCTCAACTCTGCCGGACCAGGTTAGTGTCCCTTCCCCTACTTTGAATGTAAATGAGGGGGGGAAACAGGGTGCTCAGGGGGGGTTCATCCTTTGCACCACTGGGATCATCTGAAGGAAGGAAGAGGGATATTAAAAAGGAGTGGCAGAGGGTGGAGGGGAAAGTTGGTTTGGAAAGGGAGGCTTCTGTGCTCTCGGCTGAGGCCGCAGAGGGGGGTGCTGTGCAAGCTTCTCCCGCTGGCCTCCGGCCAACTTCTGCTAATGTGGTTTTGGAGGGGGGTATGAGAGAAGGGATGACTGTCCTGTCGTCTCTCAGATGGACAGGGCAATTGAGGGAGGAAGTGGTTGAGGGGGGAGATTGACTGTAGGCCCAGGTAATGCAGCCAGGAGTAGTAGTGGACTCTGGGGAAATGGTTGAAGGTGGTGGGGGTGAGGCTCATTCAACTGAGAAGGTTCAAAGGGGACCTGCTAAAGATGAGGGCAGGCTGCTAGGCTCAGGGAAGCAACCGGCAGTGTCCAGGGGTACCTCACGAGAGTCTGCCCTACAGGAGTCTGCTGGCCCGAAGGGAGAAGCTAAACAAGGAAGGGCCAAGGGGGGACCGAAGATGCATGGAGGGGAGGGGGGGATCCAGTAAAAAAATGGACCAATCCAGTGGGAACACAGCAGTCTCAGGTCAATGTCCTGTTGTATCTCAACTCCCGGACTCCTTCAAATTTGGGGGATCCAGTGGACTGGTTGACTCTGTGAAGGTGGATCATGCCAGCTATGCATCAAAGTCAAAGATGCTCTTGCTTCGGTGGGGACTAATTTAGCAAGACCGGGTCCTATAGGTGATGCTGGGAAGTTAGGGGAAGTTACTGTTGGGAGTTTAATGTCAGAGGTGAAGGAGAAAGGGGAGGGGGTTGGACTTGGATCCGACCCTCGTGTTTGACTTTTTCTTCATGAATGTTTTTGTTTGGAATGTAAGGGGGGCTAAAAAACCCTCATTTCTATCAACTTATTATAGATATCTTCAACTGTGTAATCCTCGGATTTGTGTGTTGTTGGAGACAAGGATAGCTGGTCCAAGTCTCGAAGGCCTCAAGCATCATTTTCCCAGAGACTGGGGTTTTTTCTGTGTGCCTTCCCAGGGGCTGTCAGGGGTATCATTGTCAATTGGGATAAGGCTTCGGTGAGGGTTGATGTTTTTCACCGATCTACCCAACTTGTTGCTATTGTTGTTTCTGAGCCTGATAGACCGTCTTGGCTCCTCTGTGCCGTGTATGCTAGCACTTCTTACAGAGAGAGAAGGACGGTCTGGGAGGAAGCTTCTGCTTTGATTCAGCAGGATATCCCCACGGTGGTGGCGGGGGACTTCAATTCTATTGACAAATCGGAGGATAAATGGGGTGGCAAACCCTTCATCCAGGATGTGGGATCGAGGGAGCTTTCCAATTTCATCCAGGATAATGGCCTCTTGGACTTAGGGTTCCTGGGTCGCTATACCTGGTGCAATAACAGATCAGGGCAAGCAAGAGTATGGGAGAGACTTGATAGATATTATGCTACCTCTTCTTGGATTTCTAGCTATCCTGAGCACAAGGTATGCCATCTTAGTCGGATTGCTTCTGATCATGCTTCTATTCTTTTTTCCTTGAATACCTATCCCAGGAGATCGCGGCCCTTCAGATTTGAAAAATTCTGGCTATCCTATCCAAAGGCTAAAGTCATTGCTCGTGAGGTCTGGTTGATACCTGTGAGGGGTGATGCTACCTACAGAATTACCAGGAGATTCAATCTGCTTAGGAGGCGTCTCATCACCTGGAGCAGGGTGGACGTTGGCAGTCTTATGGACAAAATCAAAGGGGTCGAAGCTTCCATTCTTTCTCTGCAGGTAAAGGAGGATGCTGATGGCTTCTTGACAGAAGAGGACCTGGATGACCTTAGGTGTCTCCTTGCTCGGCACCATGCTTTGCTTCAAAACCAGGAGGTACTCTGGAGACAAAAATCCAAGGTCCAGTGGCTTCGAGAGGGAGACAGGAATATCCGCTATTTTTATAATGCCACTATTGTCAGGAGACACACAAATAGGATCCGGGCTATTTACTCCGATCAGACGGGCTGGATTGAGGATGAAGCTGACATCAGGAGAGAATTTCATAATTACTTCGCTGCCAGTGGACTGTTCCTTCCACTACATCCTCTTTTTCTACTTCCTTTTTGCCTCGGACTACTGTTTCTGCTATCCAGAATTCTTTACTTTTGTCTCAAGTTCTCGAGGCAGAAGTAAAAGCAGCGCTCTGATCCCATGCAGAGGACAAAGCCCCTGGTCCTGATGGCTTCCCTCCTTTCATCTTTCGGGCATTCTGGGATATTATTCGGGCGGATATAGTTGCGGCTGTCCAGCTCTTTTTTAATATGACTATCATGCCTTCTAGTTGGAAGCAGACTTATATCGCCCTGATTTTCAAGCGTGCTGATCTAACTCAACCATCTCATTTTCGTCCTATCAGCCTCTGTAATATCCTATACAAAGTCTGCGCCAAATTGATGGCAAACAGGATGAAAGTGCTTCTACCCCAGCTTATCAGCCCGGAGTAGGGTGCTTTTATTGGAGGTCACAATATATCGGATAACATTCTTATTGCTCAGGAATTCATGCATGATCTCCACATCGCATCACGATGTCATAGTCTCATGGCTATTAAGCTGGACATGGAAAGGGCTTATGATTATGTGGATTGGACCTTTCTCTGCAAAGCTCTGGAGGACTTTGGTTTTCACAATGGCTGGATATCGAAATTAATGGCCTATATTACGGCCCCATCATTTTCTATTCTCCTCAATGGCTCTCCTATGGATTTCTTTTAATCTGCTCATGGCCTCCGACAAGGTTATCCCCGATCCCCTTATTTATTTATAATTTGTGCTGACTACCTTTCCAGATCTCTCTCGCAAGCTACGACGACCTTTGAGATCACTCCTTATACTCCTGTGTCGGGTGTGCTTCTTCTATCTCGCATCTTCTATTTGCGGATGATTGTCTTCTTCTTGGTCCGGCATCCCTAGCGAATGCTACGGGATTCAGGAGAATTATTGAGCACTATTGTTATGCTTATGGGCAGAGGGTGAATCTCGGCAAATCTGGAGTTCATTTTAGCCCTAACACTCCTCCTATTCTCCATGGAAGGATCCTTCGTATTCTCGATATTCAGGAGCGACAGGGTTCCCTCCATTATCTTGGTATCCCTATCTTTGGAGCTAGGCTTTCCAGAAATGACTGTGCTCAGATGGTGGCGACAGTTACTGATATGATTATCTGTTGGCAGGCTCGTTCGCTATCGGCTATGGATAGGCTTACTCTCATCCGCTCGGTCCTTGCCTCTCTTCCCATCTATATGCTTACTAATGCCTTCGTTCCCAAGGGTGTCATCAGCAAGATTGAGTAGGTGATTCGCTCTTTTCTCTGGGACTCCTCTGTCGCCCGGAGGAGAATCCATCTCATGAGGTGGGAGATTGTCTGTAGGCCGATGCAGTATGGAGGGTTGGGTATCCCTTCTCTTATTCAGAGGAGAGAGGCTTTGCTATCTAGACATGTTGCCAGGTTTATTTTATCATCGGATAGTTTGTGGGCTTCTTTTATGAGGGCCAAGTATGGTTCCATCCACATTGCTCCTGGGGATCACCCACCTCCTGTCAAGAGATCCTCGGTTATGTGGCGTGAGATGCTTGCGAGAGCACCACTCATCACCCCTCATCTCTCCTGGGCGATTGGTGATGGTCGATCGATTAGTGTGTTGTATGACCGGTGGTTATCGGACATCTCTCTGATTCGATGGCCCACCTATGTATCTATTCTTATGCCCCCTGGGATGACTATAGCTCAGTTGTTTCAGTCGGGACAGACGTCTTGGGATACGGAGCTTGTTCTATCCATATTTGGGGACATTCTTGGATCCAGGGTCCTTTCTTTAGCTCTTCCTGCCCACCCCTGCTCGGACACCAGATTATGGAGGGGTACTACTTTCACCCGTGTGCCGATGGCGAACCTCATTTCCTATCCTCCTGGGAAGACTGATACGGATCCGAGCTATCAATGGATATGGACCCTTCCAGTACATCCCAGGGTCTCTCTGTTTATGTGGAAACTTGTCTGGCAAAGGCTCCCTACTCGCGACTTCCTTGCTACTAGAGATGTTCATATCACTTCTGCTTGCCCTTATTGTCTGACTATGGGGGAGTCACAGTTACATACTATTTTTCAGTGCAGCCGGGCAGCCGAAATTTGGAGATTGGCTGAGTTTTCTGACTTGCCCACCTAGCTTGAGCATGGACTTGACATCTTCTATACCCGTCTCAAGAGCTCCTCCACTATTCAAACTTCCTTTATGGCTTACCTGGCCTATCACATCTGGATTGCCAGGAATGAGTATATATTTGCTTCCAGGATGAGCTCGCCCAGGATGGTTCTGGAGCGAGCTAGATGTGCAGCTAACGAGTACTGGAGGATGGCAATGACCTCTTCGGAGTCCTGGGGTTCCACTCTTGCTCGTAGAGCGTCTTCTCGGGTCTTTGTTTCATGGGAACCCCCTCCTCCGTCGTTCGTCACCGTCAACTTTGATGGGAGCATTCGTTGCAGACTGGGAGGGGCGGGCTTTGTTCTTCGGGACTCTCGCCTTGGATTCCTGGCGGTGGGAGGTCTCCCACTTTTGGACTCTTCTGTCCTGGCTGCTGAGTTACATGCTGCTTGGACGAGAATCAGGTATGCCAGGCAGATTCTTCATCTCGATCATCTCATCATCGAGGGTGACTCAGCTACGGTCATATCCTGGATTTCTCGCGCCTCGCTGGACACAGCGGCTCATCCCATAGTACGAGACATCATGATGCTTCTTCAAGGATGTTCCTATGTCTCTATTAGGCATATATATAGGGAAGCCAACTTAATTATTGACTGGGTGGCTTCCTATGTTGCTCAGCATTCAGGTTCTGTATTGTGGTCCGATTGACATGTTGCTCCTGTATAGCTTAGGGACCTATTTTGTCTGACTTTTTAGGTTGTGTTCATTCCCGTGTTGTGTAATGAATACACCATTCTTTTTGGTTCCCCGCATTGGCTATCGCTTGGGGGCAACGCTAAGCATCGATGGCCCAAGAAGCACCGAAAATGGGCCAACGGGTACCGTTGCACCTCAAGATAATTTGTTACTTGTTTGAAGGTACTAGAAAAGAGTAAGTCTTTATGCACCGCATGCGGTGCAGCAAATTCAACACGGCCCACATCGTACTTTTTTATTAATCCAATTATATCTATGGTGGCATGATGGGGCGGGACAATTAGAGGTTATAAGTTGAGCATGACTGGCATTAATTATCATTTAGCTTTGATTTGAAATTTTCGTCCAGACTGAAATACCCTTTCCCTCTAGGTCCTTTTTCCCGCGATGTTACTTATATTTTGGGAAATGTTTCAGTCTGAATATGCTCTGGTTTTTATCCAAGGTATCAGTAAAGGTTGAAGAAAAATCTTCCTTGCTCTAAAATATTCTCTGAGAGTCCTGCCACAGGAACAACTTTCAAATATAAATACTAGCATCTTCCTCTCTCTGAAAAAGTGCTCTTCCTATGTTTTGATCCAATGTTGGAATAAGCCATCGAAGAGTTCTTCTATACGTTCAAGACAAAATATCATTTCCGACAGGAAGTAAACCAAGCCTTCATAGATTCATGTTTAGTTTTCCTTTTATAGTTCCTTTATTACACAAACTGTTTTGGTAGTTAGAGAAAGTTAATGACACTCTGGGAGTCATAACTCAGTTCGCAGGTTATAGGTATTCCTGGTAGGAGGGGATAATAAACATAGTTTAAGTTTTTATGCAGAGATGTCGTAGGTTTGTAACTAGATCAGTGTCATAGTATTTGAACTGGGGTGTTGTAACACTGTTTCAGCATATTAGTTAAGATCATTTTACATCCGTAGCATGTTATGACATCTTAGAAGTCATAACTCTGTCCACAAGTAATAGGTTCTCTAGGTAGCAGGGGTTACTATATTTAGTTTTATGTTTTATGATTGGGTGTCGTAATCTTTTAACTAGGGTGTAGTAACTTCTGAACTAGGATGTCATAACTTCTGAACTAGGGTGTCATTCAATGAAAATTTCTTTTTTTTTTTGAAATCTTTTTTCTTCCTAGTCTTTCTATCATAATTTAACAATCTTATTCAAGCCAATGCATGGTTGAAATATCCCATGACGAAGGATAAAAGCTTTTATTTTTTATTTTGTACCGAGTCATTCATGTTTCGAAGTTTTTGATACTCAAGTTTTCTCAAAAGTATTTTATTACATTATGGGTATCATATATCAAGAATGCATACCGAAACACTTCTGTTATGGAGGATCAAAATATCCGGTTTAAGTTTTTGTACAGGGATGTCATAGGTTTATAATTAGGGTATCATAGTATTTGAACTGGGATGTTGTAATACTGTTTCAACATATATTTATGATCATTTTGCATCCGTAGCATGTATGACATCCTATGAGTCATAACTCAGTCCACAAATGATAGATTCTCCAGGTAGTAGGGGTTACTATATTTAGTTTCATATTTCATGATTGGGTATTGTAATATTTTAACTAGGGTATCGTAACTTCTGAACTATGGGTCGTTCAATGAAAACCCCTTTTTTATGAAATATTTTTTCTTCCTGATCTTTTTATCACAATCTAACAATCTTATTCAAGCCAATGCATGGTTGAAATGTCCCATGACGGAGGATAAAAGCTTTAATTTTTTATTTTGTACTGAGTTGTTCATGTTTTGAAGTTTTTAATACTTAAGTTTTCTCATAAGAATTATATTATATTATGGGTATCATATATTAGCAATGCATACCGAAACACTTTTGTTACGGATGATCAAAACATTCGATTTAAGTTTTTGTACAAGGATGATGTAGGTTTATAACTAGGGTGTCGTAGTGTTTGAACCAGGATGTCGTAATATCGTTTCAGCATATATATGTGATCATTTTGCATTCGTAGCATGTTATGACATTCTAGAAGTCAAACTCAGTCCACAAGTGATAGGTTCTTCAGGTAGTAGTAGTTTATATTTTTAGTTTCATGTTTTATGTTCGAGTATCATAATCTTTTAACTAGGATGTCATAAATTTAAATTTCTATTTTTAGAAATATTTGGTTCTATGCCCTTATTATTGCACTATCGTGTCATATTCTATTCAATGCATAACTCATTATTTATTATGCTTTAGATAAAATGTCATCTAAAACATTAATGTATATCAATGTTTATAATTTTTTATATAGATATTTCTACATATGAAATTAAAATTAGAAATCTGGAAAAAATCCAAGATGATCATTTGGATGAGGTTGCTGATGTTGTCAGAAAATGCACCTTCTCCTATCACCCCAATTATATAGAACGAGTCTGTTGATCCTAAAATTGGAATGGAGTTTAATTCTATAAATGATTCAAACAATTTCTACAATATATATGTAAGGAGAGTAGGTTTTGGGATCACAACAGTATGTAGTAGGTCAAACAATAACAAAGAAATATACTTCAAGCACCTGGCATGTTGGAGGCAAGGAAAATCTAGAAAAATCGATAACTCCATGAATCTTAGGGATACTGGCAAAATTGATTATAATGCTTCGATAAAAGCAAGACTAAATTCTAAAAATGGTAAGTGGATATTGGTTGATGTTTTTCTAGAATATCACCATGAGCTGTCCATAGCATCAGCTAGTTATTTACGGTCCCATAGGAGGATCAGTACACCAAAAAAGGCAGAGATCAACAATTTACATGTTGTGAATATTTCTACAAGTCAAATATACTTTGCCATGGCTAGAAGAAAATGGGGTAGAAGACAATTAGATTTCATAGATAATGATGCTCTTAATTTTATCTATCGGGAACGTCAGAGTCAGCTGAAAGAAGGAGATGCACAGTCAATAGTAATCCATTTCATACAAATATAAGTAAAAAATCCAAATTTCTTTTATACTTTGGACCTGAATGATAATGGATAGCTCAGGACTGTCTTCTGGATCCATCCTAAGTCAAGATTGGCTAGCACTTACTTTAGTGATGTACTGATCTTTGACTCAACCTATTTGATAAATACATATCAAATGCCCTTTTATCTATTTATTGGAGTCAACCATCATGCACAGTCCACATTGCTTGGTTGCGCATTGTTATCAGATGAGATGACTGAGACATTTAAATGGATATTCTAATCATGGTTATATGCAATGGTGGTCAACCATCTAATGCCATCATAACTGACCAAGATAAGGCAATCGAGGCTGCTATTAGGGATGTGTTTCCCAATGCACGATATCGATTTTATTTTTGGCATATTTTGAAGAAGATTCCTGAAAAGATTGGCCATATTTGCATTGCAAATCCAAAATTTATGATAGAGTTTGAAGAAGCGATATATGATTCAGTTACCATAGTGTCTTTCAAGGAAAGATGGGCATATTTAATGGAGAAATATGTAGAATGCAAGGTTGTATATTGGTTAAATGACATATATAATTGTCGGGATAAATGGTTCTAGTTTATCTTAAAGATCCATTCTTCACAGGTTTGTTTGTCATTATGAATGATTAATGTTCATTTTTTTAAATTTCTAACAAGCTTTTTATCTTCAATGCTTCTATTTTTTAATATTTATGAACAAGGATATTAACTTCACAAAGAAGCGAGAGCATCAATCACTTCTTTGATGGATTTATAAACTTCAAGACTATGCTTAAAAAATTCATCGATAAGTACGAAGATGCCTTGGAGAAAAGATATGAAGCAGAAAATGAGGAAGACAATAAAACATTACAAACAAATACTTTTCTAAAGACATCCTCTCCTTTTAAGAGGCAAGTACCAGGAAAATATACAATGCACATATTCAAAAAATTTCAAAATGAGGTCCTTGAAATGGCTGCATTAAATGCCAAATTAGTTGAAGAAGTTGACAATCGTGATGTATATTCTGTTAAATCGTTTGAAAGAATTGAAGTTGATGGAATCAAGAAGGAGATTATAAAAAATTACGAGATTTCATATGACAAATTTTTGGAAGATGTTAACTACCAGTGTGGATCCTTTTGATAAAGGATTATCTGTGTAGGCATGCCTTATTGGTTTTTCATTAAAGCGATGTATTTCGTATCCCAGACAAGTACTTCTTGAATATATGGTGCAAGGACATGAAATACCAATTCGATGATCTCGAATGCAACACTCAATTTTGTGATAAAAGCACGTGAAAATCACGGTACACACTTAAAGAATTGTTTCAAATCAGACATCTTATTTTATGTTTATATAAATCTATCATATGTCATGAAATCCTAATGCAAATATTATATTTTATTGATCATACATATGCTTTGATGAGTCATCGAATGATGAAGCTTGCAGAGATAGCCTTCATGTCTGAAGATGCATTCAATTTAATGATGGAAGATCTTACACCATTATTCAGAAGAATCGTAGATGCTAACTGTACAGCTAAACACATCACAGAACTTCTAATCCAAGATCCTGACCAACTTACTATGAAAGGTCATCCAAGAGAGAGCAGAATTAAGAGTGCAGTCGAGAAGAAGTCAAAGAGATCAAGAAAAAATATGGATAAGATTTCCGTTAACATTCCAGTGCAAAATGAAAGAAGAGGTAGTACTAGCAAGAGGCAGACTTTCCATATTATAGTGGAAGTGCCAGAACCAGTAATTGAACACATTGTACCATCTTTTGATCCTTTTTTAGACAAATTTGATGCTTATATATGCAGTCAACTAACACAGGAGAGGATATAAAATACTGAATTATCGTACAGTGCTGTGTATGTACAGTCCTGTGTATATTTAGATTATTTGGAGAAATATAAAATAGGATATATTGGAAATGTTATTGAATATGGTTATTTTCAAATGTGAATTATAGTACTACTTGATATGGCCAAATACTAAAACAGGGATAACAGAATTATAATGAATCTGCATACTACGACATCCTAGTTAAAAAATGACAACCATGCAGAAAATATAAATTAAAATATTTCTAATCCCTTCTGACCGTAATACATGTCATCAGTAGATTGGTTTATGATTCCCAGATTGACAAAAATTGTCACGTTTGTTATAAGATCAATCAAATAACCTGAAATAGCATTACAACACCCTAGTTCAAATCCTATGACACCCTAGTTTAAAACCTATAACACACTATTTTAAAAATAACAATCATGCAGAAAATATAAATTAAAACATTTATAATCCCTTCTACCCATAATTCATATCATCTGTGACTAGGTTTATGACTTCCAAATCATCAAAAACTGCTACAGGTGCTATAAGATCAATCAAATAACCTGAAACAGTATTACGACACCCTAATTGATGGGGACATCGACCCAGAATCTGAAGCAGCCCAGATTAAACCTAAAGCCCAACCCAGAAGCCAGCCTAAAACTTGAAGCCCAGAACTTGAAGCTCAACCTAGAAGCCAGCCTAGAACCTGAAGCCAACCCAGCCCAAACCCTGAGACCCAAGATCCTGGAGTCGATGAGCACACATTCCGGTAGAGCACAAATCCTGAAGTACACAAACCTCGGAGCAGTTTATTTCTATGGGTGTACGATGGATTGGGATATTAGGATTTTTTAGAATTTATCTCGATTATTTGAAAGTTTGTTTTAGGATTTATTTTATCTCTAGTTGAATTAGTTTGTTTTTAAAATAAGTAGTTTGAATTTGTTAGGGATATCTGATCAGGATATCGGATATCTTAGATTAGTCTATTTAAGAGTTTGGTTATTCAATAAAAATAGCAAAGAATAAAATATTTGAGAAATAAGATTTTGGATGTTATCCCGTCTCCTCCTCCTCTCTGGTTCTTCTTTCCTCTGATATTCTTCCTCCGGCTGCTCTCCTCTTTGCTCTTCTTTTCTTCTTCTGCTTCCTCTTCTTTTCCCCTTCACACCATGAGAATCCCAGTTTTCTAAGTTATCTTCAATCGTTCCCTTCGTCCAGCACCGACAACCCGCCTTAAATCTCTTGATCTCTTGCAACAATCGATTAATCGACGTCCTCCACAACGCCATCAGCCCTGTGCCATTGGGCGACCAACTATCCGGATCCCACCTCCGTCAAACACCAAAAAGCTTCCACAGTGCCGAGCCACTCGCTGCTCTCGACACCACCATTCCTCTGCTTTCCAAGCGCTATCAGCGATCCTTTCTGCATCCTTTTCCTCCCCGATCGGAATCGCCGCCCACCGACCAAACCGAGGGAGTGACCCTCTCTCGTTTCCGTCCGCCCGTGTGAAGATCTGTTCGAGAATCAAGCATCGAGCATCTCCCCGGATTCGCCCATTCGAGTAAACCACCCGCCGACTGGAAGTCTCCAGCCGGTCGTCCGACTCCGCTCCCAACCGAACGTCACTCCTCGTTCACCATCACCGATGCAAGGTCCACAGCCGAATGCCCCACCCCATCTTCGGTTTTTGCCTCAATGCTGTCATCTTCCCCACCGTCGACATCCACCAGTGAAGCCATGGACAGCTGCCGGCCACTCTTCGTCCGAATCTACAGTGACTGCGACTCCTCGTCCTCCATTGTCGCCATCTTTGTTCCCAGCACCTCACCTCCGACCGTTCCATCGGGGTCCTCTCCCTGCTGCCCTCCCTCCTGCGAAGGTTCCTTCGAGATCGCCGGCAAGAGCCCGCCGGTTTTTCCGTCCCCAGTTCCCTCGGTCCCTCGGTCCGTAAAGGAAGAGACCTCAGGCACGATCGGAGAAGCATAGTCGACCCTCCATTGTTGACTTCAAATAAGGAAGGGAAAAAAAAAGAATAAGAAATCGTGAGAAAACAAAAGGAAATATGGGAAAAAGAAAAAAAAAGAAAATACAGAGAGAAAAAAAAGTATGGGTTTTTTTAGTATAAAAAAAGAAATGGAAATAGAAAAAAAAGTTTATTTGAATAAAAAAATTGGGTTTATTTGAATAAATTGGGTTGACCTAGCCTAGGATCGTTTCTTAACGACCAACGGTCCGATCTCCTTGGAATAAATCTTGATTCGGTGTCGTGTCCCGCGTCACTAATTCAAAAGCTACGATATCCTAGTTCAAAACCTACGACACCCTAGTTCAAAAATGACAACCATGTAGAAAACATAAATTAAAATATTTCTAATCCCTTCTGACCGTAATACATGTCATCAATGGATTGGTTTATGACTCCCAGATTGTCAAAAATTATCATGAGTACTATAAGATCATCCAAATAACCTGAAACAGCATTACGACATCCTAGTTCAAATCTTATGATATCATAGTTCAAAACCTAAGATACCCTAGTTAAAAAATGACAACCATGCAGAAAATATAAATTAAAACATTTCTAATTCCTTCTACCCGTAATTCATATCATATGTGGTTAGGTTTATGATTCCCATATTGTCAAAAACTGCTGTAGGTGCTATAAGATCAATCAAATAACCTGAAATAGTATTACGACATCCTAGTTCAAAAGCTACGATACCCTAATTCAAAACCTACAATATCTTAGTTCAAAAATGACAACCATGCAGAAAACATAAATTAAAATATTTCTAATCCCTTCTGACCGTAATACATGTCATCAATGGATTGGTTTATGACTCCCAGATTGTCAAAAATTAACACGGGTGCTATAAGATCATCAAAATAACTTGAAACAGCATTACGACACCCTAGTTCAAATCCTACGACATCCTAGTTCAAAACCTACGATACCCTAGTTGAAATGCTACGACATCCAAGTACAAATACTACGACACCCTGTCAAGAAATATAACATTCCTTTATATCATTATCACAACAAAGAAGAATTATAGAATACTGTTTGAATGAATTACATAAAATTACATATAATAAGACAATAATATTCAAAACAATACTAGTTGAATGAATTACAGAATTTTTCTTTGAGAATGATACTTAAAATATAAACCTCAAGTGAGTAACAAATTTGTGTAACATATTATAGAAGTGAATGAATCGAAAAGAAATAGTACATAATAAATAATTTGCTTTTACATGCTAATTTTTAACAACACTTTCAATCTTTTGATTCAGACTCTCTCTCAAAATTCTTGCTGCTAACTGGCGGTGGTACATGCTTATATCTTTTTCTGTGAAATTCCAAGTATCAGGCCTATCCCTGCGAGCAATAAAACCCATGTATTTCAAGCAAAACAAATCGCGGTCCAGTAATCCTGCAGGTTGGAAAGGGCATTCACTAATCTTTCACATGGACCATTTAGTTATCTCAGTATTGTCACAGAATATATGAAATATTGGACCTAGTATCTTGTGCCACTTCCTTGCATTTGCCTTGTACTTGGAATTGCATTTTATTGAATTCAGATACATCAAAATCTTTTCTTGCATGTCAACCGCTACCAGGTGCCAGTGGGAATTGTCCGAGTTTATGATAGTGAAGAGAAATCGAAATTCCTTCTTATCTTCATCACTGACTCAATCAAAAATCATATTCCCGGCTGTTCCAGCAAGTTCATGATATGGTGATGCTGATGTTAGGCACATGCCGGAAGTCATTACAGGTGCAATTATACTCTTATGATATCTTTCTGCATTCTTAGTCTAGTTCTTTGTAATGAACTCGTGCCCAGCATCAATTATCTATCAATACAATATAAATTGATTAATTATAAGTAACTTGATTTCATAAAATTTTGAAAATAAATATAATAATTATTAGAAAATATATCATGACATATATAAAGATTAAGAACAAAACGATGTAATACTTCATTACTTACATCATCAACTATCATGTCATTGTTTATCAGATCAAAAAGATTTTTCCTAATGATAATGCCTCTGAATTTATTATTGTAGATGATATCTCTGAAATTGATAAACATGAAGGATATTATATATTTTCGACCATAAATTAGCATACATATTAGAAAAAATAGATATAACTTACGAGTTCATCTTTTCTATCAAAAATATGTTGATCAAATTTTATCATCTTCAATTTGAATATTCAAATTTGATTCCTCGGACTGAGATGTGCCCACTATCTTCATTTTTTTTTCGATGGACCTGTTTCGAAAGCAGAATCAGCTATGATTTGGGAGACCTTCCGCAGTCTAGGTTCTTTTTTTACCCTCTTGATAAGTGAAGGAATCTGGGTTTTTTCTTTTTTCCCTTCAGCTTCCTCACTTACAAGTATGTCCTTCAATTTTTCATCAAAAATTTCTTCCACCTCAACCTCAATATCTTCTCCCTTCTCCCCTTTTTGCCTGTCTTTATTGGCATTGGTATCTTAATTTACTAATGAACTAAGGAAAGTTTCAACTATCCCAAGCCTCTTCTTTATCTCTTCAACTTCAACCTTCACCTTTGCACATCTTACATAACTTTTTTCTTTTTCGGGGGATGCTGCTGTTACTGTTTCTTCAATGAGAAGCCATTATTCCATTATCATAGACTCAATAGCTCCCTTTACCTGCAAGCTGAGAACAATAACAAAATAACCATATATTAATCATAATGATATATTGTTCATAATATTATAATAAAAAATATTTTATTTACCAACTCATGAGGCTTCAAGTTCATAAGCTGAGTAATCTTTGTCTTCACCTGACTGTCATACCATTTTAACAGCCTAGATAATTTATTTGGATATGCTGAGGCTCTCAAGGTATTACGCTTGAGGAACCAAACCTGTATATAATAATCATATATATTAAATATATAAAAGATTTAAAATAAATATAATTATATTTTGTTGCATATTAATGATACTTACCACCAGAGCAGCTGTACACCCATATAGGGTTGGCTGCCTCCTAACCTTGTCACTTCTCTTGGTTAGGACTGGCTCCTCGGATCTCAGGCAAAAAGCAGCATCTGGGAGAGACATAAGAGTCAACTCCCTTATTGTGGAAGCCCAATCTAATTGACCTAGCTAGGATAAATCATCCAAGTAAGGGATGATAAATTTTGGACAAGAATGATTTGACTTTGGATACAAGAACATTGCAAACATATATGCAATCCATAATCTCACAGTGTCCTCGACATCCTCTTGTAAATTTGATGAATAAAGTTGGGCAATTAACTTCTCCAGCCCCTTATTTTGTATATTTAATTCCCTTTCAAATCGTCTGAATAACCGACCCTTCTTATCTTGATCTTCCATTTCAATTTTCTTTCCATTGCATGGCATATCCAAATTCAGGGCCAGGTCTTCGACGCTGAATATAAGTTCATTGCCATAAAAAATAAACTTGTCTCCTCCCTTGTAGCATCCAATAATTTCAGCTAGTAGATGCATGTTGACAATAAACGGTTGCATGTCTACGAACGCATTGAAAGAAGTTTTTGGATTATTTTTAAATGATAACTTGAGAAACTCATCTTCAAAACTTGTTCAGCATACACTCCTGGCTTGCAATGGTTTTTAAACAATTGTGAAGCCTTTACTCTAGGCAGTCGATCCACTGCAATATCACCTAAAATATAAGTAAAATATAAATGTAAGTTAAGCAATAAATTTCAAACAATAATTTTTAAGATACTCTGAGAATCATAAAATAAGTCACGGTTGCCATGTATTAAACGCAGATAGGTTAAAAACTTCTAATTCATAATTTCTGCATGAATGTCGTAGGTTTGAAACTAGGGTATTGTAGATTTTGAACTCGGATGTCGTAATACTGTTTTGGCCATTTTGAGTAATGTTATAGCATTCGTGGTAATTTTATGACATCCTGCGAGTCATAAAATAAGCCACGGTTACCATATATTAGAGGTAGAGGGGATAAAAAGTTCTATTTCATAATTTCTGTATGGGTGTTGTAGGTTTTTAACTAGGGTATCATAGGTTTTGAACTAGGATGTCATAATACTGTTTTGGCCATTTTGAATAATGTTATAGCATATGTGATAATTTTATGACATCCTGGGAGTCATAAAACAAGTCACCATTGCCATGTATTAGAGGTAGAGGAGATAAAAACTTCTATTTCATAATTTCTGCATGTGTGTCGTAGGTTTTAAACTAGGGTATCATAGGTTTTGAACTAGGGTGTCGTAATACTGGTTTGGCCATTTTGAGTAATGTTATAGCATCCGTGGCAATTTTATGATATCTTGGGAGTCATAAAACAAGCCGCGGTTACCATGTATTAGAGATAGAGGGGATGCAAACCTCTATTTCATAATTTCTGCATGGGTGTCATAGGTTTTAAACTAGGATGTCGTAGGTTTTGAAATATGTGTTTTGGCTATTTTGAATAATGTTGTAGCATCCATGGCAATTTTATGATACCCTGAAAGCCATAAAACAAGCTACGGTTGCCATGTATTAGAGGTAGAGGGGATAAAAATTTCTATTTCATAATTTCTGCATGGGTGTCATAGGTTTTAAACTAGGATGTCGTAAGTTTTGAATTAGGATATCGTAATATTATTTTGGCCATTTTAAGTATTGTTATAGCATCCGTGGTAATTTTATGAAACCCTGGGAGTTATAAAACAAGCCACGGTTGCCATGTATTAGAGGTAGAGGGGATAAAAACTTCTATTTCATAATTTTTGTATAGATGTCGTAGGTTTAGAACTAGGGTGTCGTAGGTTTTAAACTAAGGTGTCGTGATACTGTTTTGGCCATTTTGATTAATGTTATAGCATCCGTGATAATTTTATGACACTCTGGGAGTCATAAAACAAGCCACAGTTGCCATGTATTAGAAGTAGAGGGGTTAAAAACTTAAATTTTATAATTTCTGCATGGGTGTCATAGGTTTTAAACTATGGTGTCGTAAGTTTTGAACTAGGATATCGTAATTTCTGAACTACAGTGTCATGATTTTATACTATGAAGACAATATTTTTTTTAAAATTATCGTGACATCCCTCTGTAAAGATAAATTTCAAAGATTGACATTAAAATAGTAAAACATAAATTACGACACCCTAGTTCAAAACCTACGATATCCTAGTTTAAAGCCTGGGGTACCATAGTTAAAAAACTACGACACCCATGCAGAAATTATAAAAAAAAGTTCACACACCAAATGTCAACTCCAAGCAGGAATTAAAAATTTTCCTTACCTGTTTCTACTTCTGTAGAATCTTTTGGAATGGATTTTAAGGGAGTCTCATCACCTCTTGAATAAACAACCATTGCAATGCTTCCTTCCTCCATCTGCATTTCCTTCTTGTGTTATTTGTGTCTGTATTGAAAGACGAAACCCTTATCTCCATTTTCTCAAGATTTCGAAGGCGCATCAAATGTTGAAGGAAGATCACCAACGGCTTCTCGACCACCAAAGAGAAGCAAAAATATAAAATGGAGGTCTCTGGGATATCCAAAAATAATGGAACGAACTCTGAGTTGGGGTGTCGTAGTACAAATAGATTTTTTTTCCCTGTTTGCAGAATAAGAATTGTTTTTTGTATCGTAACCTATTCTGAAAAATATGAGGATAAAATGGTCATTTTGCATGTTTGAAAAGATTGCCGATGCGACGATATCAGATTACGTAATACCAGAGGATACGAAACCCATCACGTCCCGTCATGCTACCATGGATACAATTGAACCAATAAAAAAATATGATGCGGGCCATGTTAGATTTGCTGCACCGCGTGCGGTGCACAAAGACTTATCCCTAGAAAAATCAAGCCAATCGATGGAACTGGAGCATGGCAAGGATTGTCCCGTTTTGGGATTCGATGTCTTAAAGCCCAGGGACCCATGAAAGCCAATTTGTTTGTCTTAGAACCCGTAGCTGAAGACCATAAGAGTGATTCTTTGTGCACAGCGTGCGGTGCAGCAAATCCAGCGTGGCCTGCACCGCACGCTTCTATTGGTCCAAAAATATTCACTACAGTATGATGGAACAAAAGTTGAGATGACTAGTATTAATTGAAATTTTCATCCAGAACAAAATACCCTTACGATATCCTAGTTCAAAAGCTATGACACCCCAGTTCAAAATCTACGACATCCTGGTTCAAAAAATGATCTGAAACAATATTATGACACCCTAGTTCAAAGGTACGACATCCTAGTTCAAAACCTACGATATCTTGGTTCAAAAATGACTTGAAATAGTATTACGATATCCTAGTTCAAAATTTACGACATCCTAGTTCAAAACCTACGACACTCCATAAATTAAAACCATAAACAGTATTATGACACCCTAGTTCAAAAGCTACGACACCCTAGTTCAAAATCTACGACACCCCTGCAGAAAATATAAATTAAAACCAGAAACAGTATTACGACATCCTAATTCAAAAGCTATGGCACCCTAGTTCAAAACATACGACACCCCTGCAGAAAAATATAAATTAAAACTAGAAATAGTATTACGACATCCTAGTTCAAAAGCTACGACACCCTAGTTCAAAACCTACGACACCCTTGCAGAAAAATATAAAATAAAACCTGAAACAGTATTACGATACCCTAGTTCAAAAGCTACGACACCCTAGTTCAAAACCTACGACATCCCTGCAGAAAAATATAAAATAAAACCTGAAACAGTATTACGACACCTAGCTCAAAAGCTACGACACCCAAGATCAAAACCTACGACACCCCTGCAGAAAAATATAAAATAAAACCTGAAACAGTACTACGATATCCTAGTTCAAAACCTACGACACCCATGCAGAAAAGGACCAGAGGGAAGGATATTTTTGTCTGGACGAAAATTTCAAATAAAAGCTGAATGATAATTAATGCTAGTCACGCTCAACTCCGATCCCGTCATGCTATAGTGGATATATTTAGATCAATAAGAAAATGCGGTGCGGGCCACGTTAGATTTACTGCACCGCATGCGGTGCACAAAGACTTTTTCGGACCATAATGATGAGCCGGGCCAGCCCATGAAATTGCTGTGTTCATCCCCAGTTTAAATGATGGGCCGTGATGACGCCAAGACCCAATCCGGCCTATCGACACATGTAGTTAGGTCCTCACAGGAGACTGACAACAAGCTAGGACTTGATGGGTCGTCGTTGCTGGTCCGGGACGCTCCATGACAGTTCAATTCTTTCTTAGGTCGCTTGTTGCCTTATATTTCGTGACAAACTACACCAAACAAGTCCTGAGATGCTGATAGAAGTTATTTCCTTTTGATTCAAATAAAATTCATTTGTGAAAGAAAATACCTTAGCAGTCCTGCGAAAAGGGTTTGCATCTTTTGATTCACCTTTCTTATACGGGTTCACTGTTGAATCACACGAACTGTTTCAAGATGAACTGTCTCGCATTCCTGAAAAGCATTGATTCGTTGGTCCAATTTCATGTTGCATTTCAGAAAGATGGAATTGGCAAGTGTGTTGCCACTTCTTTGTTTTCAAAGCATCCTGCCAGCTGGCATCGCCTGTAGGTTTAGATTCCACACAGAGTGCAATGGGCGAGCAACAACGCCCATGACCAAGTTGGAAACGACATGAGACTTGAATCAGGACCGCGTGATCACCGTGGCTCAAAAAGAAGATGGACGACGTTCAGCACTATCTTGGCCCTCTCTTTTCGGACTGAGAGAGAAATTATTTTTTTATTGTGCATGCATTATATGACCTTATAGCTGCTCGTTCCAATGACAGCACACAGCACTTGATAAATACGGTCCAGAGAATAAATAATGGTTGTAATTGGTTGCATCCATGCTCATACGATGCATGCACCGCCGTAGGTAGAGTTGTCAACGGATCAGGTTTGGATCAGAATTCAGATATTTAAATTTGAATCTGATCTTAATTATTAGATTCAGATCCAGATCGAATATCCGATGGATCTAATTTTAAAGTATAGATCCGAACCCAAAAAAATCCCGGATATTCAGACCCGAATCCGGATCCGAACAAGAACGAGCATTATCCAAAAAAAAACTTACCGATTTCGTGGCACTGTAGCAGGGACTCGGATCCAAGAAAAACGAAGCCAAAATGGGAACGACATTGGGACAGGGACAGCGGCAGCCGGCGGGGATGATCGAGGTGGGGAGGCATTGGCCGTCGAGGTGGGGAGAGACGTCAACCGGTGGGGCTCAGAGCTGAGGAAGCGTCAAGGGATGCATCGACTGGATGGAGATCGGCCGTCGAGAAAGACGTCGGCCATGAAGAGCTCAGCCATCGAGGGAGGTGTCGACTGTGGGCATGGAGGCGGAGCGTTGATGTCAAGACTCGGTCCACTCGGAGCAGCAACATAGAGGGCTCGGCTGTCGGGGGGAGGCTTTGGCCGTCGGGGGGGGGGAGGCATCGGCCATGGAGGGCTCGGCCGTCGAGGGAGGTGTCGGCCATGGGCGTGGAGGCGCAGCGCCGGAGCGGATTTGGGGATTCGTTCACTGGGCGGCTGGAAGGGAGAAAGGGCCAAAGGGGCCAGGGCATGAAGCTTTTATGGTAAAAGCCTTGATCGATATTTAACCATTGGATTGTGATCCAACATCCCATATTTATATAAATATATATAAATATCTAAATATATATAATACTATTTTATTTAATTGGATCTCGGATCTACCGGGTCTGGATATTACATATCCATACTCGGATCCATTTAACTATTACTAATCGGGTCCGGTAAATAGGTCCAGAATTAGATCTACACCCATACACGTTGGGTCCAGACTCGTGGGTCTGGACCCGACCCGTTGATAGCTCTAACTGTAGGCAATGGCATGTCTTCTCTTTTCGCAGCATTCAACGGTTCTTATCTACATTCATACCTAATTTTGATAAAAGTTGGACATAAGCTGTGTTATTAAAAAGACCGGTAAAATACATTTTAAATAGACTCCGTGTAGGGCTAAAACTTGATTAGGTATCAGTATATTATATCCATTTTTATTTTGTTTGATCGATATAAATATCGATATAGAGGTTAATCACATTCAAAAATTCATATACATATTTATTTTAAATAAGTATGGATACCAACTAAATACTAAAAATATAAATATTAATATTAATATAAGTTAGAGAATTAATTACATGATTATAAAATTAAAGATATTATTAAATAGAAAATAAATTAAGTTAGCAACCTATTGATATACTTTCTTAATAAAGTTAATAAATACTATATAAAATTAAATAGCATTATATATAGAATCAAATATTCAAATATTTTTTTATTAATATCTATATTTTTAAAAAATGAATATAAATATAAATATTAATTTGATATTTATATTTTTATTCATATTTAAAAATTTAAGCCTATTCAACTATAAAATCAGATCTAATCAAATATTATCTATATTACTTTTATTTCTAATTCTATATAAACCGAACTTCTACTCCAATTCATCAAGAATTTTAATTTTTTTTTAATAAGCTGGATGATCTATATTATAACAGTCTAGTATGAATATATTAAAAAAGATTTAAAAAAGAAAATTCAGAATAGAATAGGAGAATCTCTTAAATATGTCCATAAAATATAAATAAAATGGTTAGTTATAAATGAAGAAATCTTAGTGTTATACATGATGGATCAAAAATTCTATATAAACTTATAACAGAATGGTAATATTTCGAAATAAAAGATATCTAGTGTTAGACCAGACGGTGTACTGGATCCATGAAATTATCTTTTTCTTTGGAAGAAAAAGTTTAAATTCCATTTTATTTTTAAATTCCTGGGTCGTGGCCTGCATCCTTCCAGGGCCTTTCCAGAATAGACTGCCACTAATATATGGCTGAAGAAGGGCCACGTGTATCACGAGATGTTGGCATCTGGTTGGTCCATCCTTAGAAGAAAGTCATAATTTTTTCTCGTTAATTTGAAGACCGAAAAGGATGGGTTCCTACTTCCTGCCAGAAAGAGACGCAGGAATTACCATAAAAAGATGGACAGCCTTCACCAAAGATGCGCCATGATGCATGAAAGTATTTTGTACGAGGATTTTTTCTCGTTCAAAAGATGGACAGCCTTCACCAAAGATGCGCCATGAAAGTAGCCATATCAATATATGGCTGAAGAAGGGCCACATGTATCACGAGATGTTGGCATCTGGTTGGTCCATCCTTAGAAGAAAGTCATAATTTTTTCTCGTTAATTTGAAGACCGAAAACGATGGGTTCCTGCTTCCTGCCAGAAAGAGACGCAGGAATTACCATAAAAGATGGACAGCCTTCACCAAAGATGCGCCATGATGCATGAAAGTATTTTGTACGAGGATTTTTTTTTAAAAATAATATAAAAAAAAAAATTTATCAAACTAGGTGTTTTAAAATATATTTGTCAAAGTAGATAATTTCGGCTGATAAGGCACTGTCATCGAAGTTTTTTACTGACATGGTAATGGATTCGGACACGTAGAACGGGATAAGAGAACGTGGATACGAAATTGTCATTTGGAAAGATTGAAAAATCGTTTTTTAGGAATGGATTTGTTGCAGCAAAATTCTGAAAAATCGTTTTTTGAAAGGATATATTTAAACTCATTGAAATCGTATTTTCAAAAAGCAATTTCAATATGTATTCCACTTTTTCTTGGACACTATACAAGAGCATTTTGAAAATTAAATTAAAAACCTCTCATAAATACACTATTAAATGCCTACACCACCATAAATGCTCTTTTTTTAAATTAAATTTTAATCTAATAAAATTTTAAAAAAATAATAAAATAAAAAAATATATATAATTTTAAAATAATATAATAAAATATTTAAATTAATGCAATAAAATTAAAAATATTTAAAATAACATAATAAAATTATAATATATAATATATTAAAAATATATAATAAAATTTAAAATATTTAAAATATTTAAAATAATATAATAAAATCTATAATTTAAAAAAAAAAAAATAAAAAAAAGTTACAGGTGAAGATGCATATATACGTGCGACTTTATCTTATTCATGCACCTCAATTTTAAAATAAAAAAATAAAAAATTAAAACATATATAAATAAAGTCATAATTTATTACCTAATAATAATATAAAATATTACTATTATAAAATAAAATTATTATAATATATAATAAATAATATAAATAATATATATAATATAATGAATATAAATTATATAATATATTGCATATTATATTATAAAATATAATAAATATTTTATAATATATAATATACAAAAATCTATAATTTAGACGATGCCAGTCTAGTCGCCGGTTCGGTCGTCAATTCATCTATCGGGTCGGTACCAGTTCGACCGTCAACCTGGTGCTAATCAGGCTGCAAGTCCGGTCGGCGAACCGGTGCCACTCCAGTCCCCTACCCGGTACTAGTTCGATCACCGGTCCGAGTCAGACTGGCACCGTCATGGCTACCGTCACCGATTCAGCTGCTTGTCTGACCAGACCGGCCACTGGTTCGACAGCCGTCCCCTATAACGATCCCAATGGGGTGAGGCCTTCTGCGGATCTCGAAGCGGACTTCTTCCTCCTCATCGGAGGAAGGAGTCCTCGGTCGAGAAGGCCCCGCCTCATCAGGATTGCTCGAGGGACGATGGCTGTGACTTGAACGAGCCATCCCAAGGAAGAAGATTGAAGGAGAAGGAACAGAGAAGGAAGAAAAAGGAGATGGACGAAGTCCGAAAAGATCTTGACCCTGAAGATGAACTCTATCCAATCGAAGGAAAAAGAAGACCGAAGAAGAAACTTGGCTATCCTTGGAGGAAAAGAATGGCCGGGGGAAGAGAGAAGGCTCTGGTTCATCGGCGGGCATGAGAAATTTGAAAGAGAAGGTGTTTTCAGAGAACTGCCCTTCTTTTCGAAATGACCAGACAGCAACCGTACCCTTCCAAAGCCGCCGCCATCGGATTTGCGTCATGTATCAGCAATCGACGGAGGACGACGCTTCGGTTTGCCCAGAACCGTTTTGAATTCTGCATCAGCCATAAAGCCTCCTTGGATGAGTCCACGTGTCACCTCCGCATTAGCTTGGGGTTCCGTTCTGCGATGCACTGGTGATCATGGCAATAATGGCGCTAGATTTTTGCCTTTCCATGTCAGCACCGTATTTACTCCCTTCACCCCGAGCGCCGTGCACTAACAGGACTTGGGAGTGGGAGAAAATGATGTGGCGGGATCGCTGACGTGGAGCCCATGTTAGACCCAGTCAGATGCCACGTCGGAGGAAGCTGCCATGTCGGACGTCCTTCTTCGGGCTCCTTCGCCAGGTGGCTCACTCGAGGTCGAGATGCCCTGGGCGAAGTCAAGCTCCTGCTATCTTCGGGCTCCTTCACCAGGTGGCTCCCTCGAGGTCGAGATGCCCTAGTCGAAGTCGAGCTCCTGCTCTCTTCGGGTTCCTTCGCTAGGTGACTCCTTCGAGGTCAAGACGCCCTGGCTGAAGTCGAGCTCATGCCCTCTTTGGACTCCTTCGCCACGGCTCCCTCGAGGTCAAGATGCCCTAGCCGAAGTTGAGCTCCTGCCCTCTTCAGACTCCTTCGCTAGACGGCTCCCTCGAGGTCGAGACACCCTGGTCGAAATCAAGCTCCTGCCATCTTCGGACTCCTTTGCTAGGCGGCGCCCTGGATGTTGAGACGCCTTGGCCAAAGTCGAGCTTCTGCCCTCTTAAGACTCTTTCGCCATGCAGCTCCCTCGAGATCGAGGTGCCTTGGACGAAGTCGAGCTCCTGCCCTCTTCGACTCCCTTGAGGTCGAGTCCATCCCGACCGAAGTCGAGCTCCTCCTCCCTGACCGACCCTACTTCGGACGAAGGGACCAGCAGCTGGAGGACGTTGCTGCCTTCCTTGAGCGATGGTGAGCTGCCAAGGACCATGGAAGGGCGGCCCGTCGGTCCGCAATAATTGTCCCTGCTACCACTTACACCGAAAAGGAAGGAGTCCCCTGATCGAGGCATCGCGCTTCCGACCGACCATCTGTACCACTCGAAAGAGGAAATCATCTTGGAAGATTCAAATCCAGGGGGTGGCTGTCCCCCGATCGAGGCTCTGCTAGGTTTCCCGAAGTGGAGCGACCGAGGGAGGCCCAGAATGCACTATGTAGTTCTCTATCATGAATGGGGAAAGGCACCTCATGCACGGCACGGAGCGTTGCCGCACGTTGACCTTCCAGCGCCTGCAAAGGAGGGGAGGATCCCGAGGTAGGCGGCGGGCAGCCATCCTAACTTAAAAGAGTTCTCCAAGGTTCCAAGAAAAAGGTAAGTAACAAACAAACGAGTGAAGGGGCGGCATACATGAACGCGACTGAGAGGCCAAGTGCTCTAGGCTACCGAAGATCACCGGAAGGGTCCGACGGACATAGCCATCCAGCTCAAACACTTCTCCGCTGCCACTACCCCCACTCTACTCTCAACCGATTTACACTCTCTAAGCACATAATCTTCTCCTCCTAGAGTGGAGTCCATCCACGATGCTCGACCAGGAAGATCTGTTCCCTGGATCGCCACTGACTTGAGCATCGAAGTGCCCCCGTCGGGATCCTCGGCCTGAGTCTTCTCTGTTTTGCAGGTCCGGATGCGTGAGCAGGTTTCCGAGTGACGAAGACGGAGTCCGAGATCGTTTCCAGCTACAGAACATGACAGTCAGGCGGCAACACATACATATACATATATATATATATATATAACATACATACATACAATACATATACATATACATATACATATATACATATACATATACATATATATATACATATAATATATATACATATACATATATATACACATATATATATGTATACAATACATACACATATATATATATATATGTATATACATATACATACACATATATATATATATATATGTATATACATATACATACACATACATACATATATATATATATGTATATACATACACATACATATGTATGTATATGTATGTATATACATATACATACATACATATATATATATATGATATATAATATACATACATGCATATATGTAGATAT